>CM064881.1:45995398-46083602 GCA_003313485.2 Penstemon barbatus
TTAAACTCTACTCATCTGATATCTTATATAAGCATGGTTATAAATCGTATCTCTAGAAACGCGCTTTTATAAGTAACAGATAGGTAACGTTTGAGCTTCCCGCCATTCTGACATTAAAATAATAAAATTGAAATCCGCAGCTCCGAACCACACGATTAGTAAACTGTCAGATTGATCCAACGTCTCAAATTAATCACGATAACCTAAACTATAGGAAACGTATAAAATCCGATCTGAACAGATCAGCCGTCTTACGCACTCATAAACTCTCAAATTCTCTAACTCTCAAACTCTCTTGCTTTCAAAAGTTTATTGCTTTCACAGATTTACACTTAGTAATCTCAGAAATGGAGAAAATTATCGATGGAATGTACTTGAACTACAGCAAATTTCACTTTTCTGGTACTGATCTGATGCGCTCCATCATGGAAAAGATCAAAGAGGCATCTTTAGTTCCGGTTCTGGAAGCACACGAAGACAGGGTCTACTTAGAAGACGTAGATCACTTCTACAAGACCAGGAAATTCACCAATGACGACACTGTTATGACTGTTGTTATTGGGGGTAAGAAAATCGCTGTCTCTGCTGCTGTTTTAAGTGAAATTTACAAATTGAAAAATGAGGGAGGAAACGTAACAGACCTAGGGTCTGAAAAAGAGGAAGAATTTTGGAAAATTTGTGCGAAAGAGGGAAAAGAGATGACTGGGACTCTGATGAAGACTCAGTTAAAAGATGAGTATCAGAGGTTCGCAGACATCATTGCGAAAGTACTGGATTGATGCACGAGCTCTTTAGATGGGTTACCAAGGAAGAGGTACTACGCCATGATCTGCATCTACTATGGACTAAAAGTGAACTGGGCAGTTCATGTCTATGATCTGCTAAGTGACAAGAGGACTTCACTAAGATGTCATATGGCTGGTGGAAAGACCACTCACAGTAGTAAAGAGTTCAAGTTGTATGAACCAGTAAGGAAAGTAGTGGCTGCACCCAAAAGAAAAGCTTCTACTAAGTCTAAGAAGACCCCTTCTAAGAAGAGCAAGAAGGAGGGTCAGACAAGCAAGTCTGCTGATCAAGCAGCAAGCTCTGCTGTTGAAGCTGGATCAACAGAAGCTGAGATTGAAGTCCCTGAGAAGGTAATAGATGACTTCATTGCTGAGCTTGAGAAGATGGATACAGGTTCCACACCTGAAAGAACAGAGTCTGAAGAAGAAATCCCACTTCAAAGACTGAAAAGATTAAGGACCAGGAGTGAAGCAAGGGGACCTCCCCAAGCTAAGAAGCCTACTGAAAGAATTCCTAAATCAAAAGCAAAGAGAAAGGTCACTTTCTCTGAAGAACAAACCATCACAATCAGAGAATCACCATTAGCAGAGAGGCCAGTTATCAATGAAGAACCTTTGGTTAAGGCTGCTGTTGAACAAGTTGAAGAGCCTGTTCAAAAGGCCGCTGCTGACATGTTTGAAGAGCCTGCTGGTGAGGCTGCTGCTGAAAAGAATGGAGAGTCTGCTGTAGAAGCTGTTGAACAGCAGACTGGCACGGCAAGTGAAGGGACTATACCTCTTATACACCATACTCCTGTTGCTGCCATTCCCATTAAAGTGATTGAGAGTCCTGAAGCTAGGAAGCTAAGGACTGGAAAGATTGTGCTTCCTTACATTTCTGCTGCTGAGAAAAAGAAGATTGATGATGCTGAGAAGCAGAGAAAAGCTGCAGAGAAGGCAGAGGAAGATAAGTTGAAAAACCTTGAGCTTAAGAGGCTGGAAGAAGAAGCCAGCAAACTAACTCAAGCTGAAAGGGATACTATTGAAGCAGCTGAGTTAGCTGCTGCAATAGAGGCCAGCACCAAGGACGCCCATGGTCCTAGGCAGACTGCTGGAATACAGATTGGGGAATCAAGAGACCCCAACAAGCCCAAACCATTGATGCCTGCTCCCAAGGTCCAATCCAAGAAAAGATCAGAAGTGAAACTGGCTCTGGAGATTGTAAGAGACAATCCAGAAGCCTTTGATGAGTTCATAGAAAGGTTGGATACTGAAAATGACAAAATCACTCGTCTGACGATGTTTAACAAAGAAAAAGTCCGCTACAACAGATGGAGGGACTATCGTCTGACAAAGAGCAAGGCACAGATAAATAGCTGGAAAGCCTTCAATGATGAAGAAGCCTGGGTTCTTAAGTGGCTTGAAACAGGATCAATAACACAAGCACTTGACTCAGAATTTTTCTTAGACAAACTTAGACTGATGATCAGCAAAGTTGTCAAGGCTGAAGCCAAAAAGATCTATGACTCAGTTCCAGAAGATTATGCAGAAAATGAAGACTTGAAGGAACGGTCTATCAGATTGGCTGTCTCCCAGACTATGAAGTCATGGGCAAAGAAGACTAGAAAGATGGAGGGACAACCAAGCTCACTAATTCCCCTCCCTAGTCTAAAGCAGATAGTATATGGTCCAGCAATCAGACCATATGAAGATCTTCCTGAGAATCCAGTGTCACCATTTATTGCCATTGATGACCTAACATGGATCACTCACAGGACTGCCTTAGATGAGGCTGGTAAAGTCCACACCATCACAGAGGTGAAGAAGATCAAAGCCCCTACTGGTGATCAAGGGAAAGAGCAAGATAAGTCTACTGAGCAAGAAAAGAAAGACAAAGAAACTGAAGACTCATCTGACCCTGCTGATCAAAGTAAGGATTTAGAGGAGAAAAAGGAAGAAGAGACTGCTGATCAAACTGAGGAGAAGAAAAGCACTCCCAGTCATGCTGATGAAGCCAAAGTGTAGAAGATTGCTTCTGGTTCAGCTGATCAGACCACAGAAGATGAAGTTCTTACCTTACCTTCTATTCCTACTGATGTTGCTTCTACTTCTAAAGTTTTGCAGGATTCCCTATCTGACATATTCCAACAGATGATTGCCAAATCCCTGAAGGAAATGGAAGAAAGAATAACTGCAAACATTTTGGCTGCATTGAAACCATCAATCCAGAAAGCTGCTTCTATCCCTGCTGATGCCATTGAAGATACTGCTCACAATGTGAAATCCATCAGACATGATATGGATATTATTCAAGCTAGAACAAAGAGCACAGCTGCTGGTTGGAGGGATATTACTGAAACTGTTGAGATGGCCATCGAAGCTGAAGATGAAACCTTGAGGAATATAGCTCGAGACTTCAAATCTTCTGCTGATATGGTACTTGCAACCCAATTTCAGCTGGGTGATCAAGGTGAAGCAGTTCTCAACAGAATGCATGCTATGGAAGCAAACCAGATAACTCATGCTGCTCAAGTGGATGTCATTCAAGCTAATCAGCTAAGGCAAGGAGCTCAAATGGATGCCATGAATGAGAACATTAGGCTTCTCTGTGATTCTCTCCAAATCCCACCTCTCTCTCCAAAATACCAAGTCAACCCTGCTGATGATGACAAAAAGGGGGAAGATAAGGTAGAAGAAGAGAAGACTGCTGAATTGGAAGAAAATGAGATCCTGGAAGAGTCTGCAAGTGAGAATGAAAATGAAGAAACCAGCAGACCAGCAAATCAATCAGACACAAAAGAAGACAGTGAAGCTGAAGAAACTGAAGCTGAAGCAAAGGCCAAATCTGACAAAGAGATAGCTGCTGCTAAGGATTCAGCTGAAGAACAGCTTGACCCTGATGCTAAACAGAAGAAATTGGACTTATGAGAAAAAGGTTCAATGAACCAATAGCTGAGACATCTGAGCCAGCTGAAGAAAAAGGAGAAGAAGACAAGGAAAAAGAAGAAGACAAATGATAGTTGAATTTACTTGAAATTTTCCTTGTAATTTTCTTTCATTTTGCACATCTCATCTGTTAAGACTTGTAATCTGTAATCTCTTCATATATCTATAAAATTGCAAGTTTTGAATCCAACAGATCATTTCTAACTCAGAAATTTTTTAGGATAAAAACTTTAGTTTAGGTACAGGTACTTAGCTGAAGTTTTGTCATCATCAAAAAGGGGGAAATTGTTGGATGAAGATGAAGATGAAGTGCAAAGAAGACAAGTAATTAAGGGAAGGTTTTGATGATTTCCAAAACATCATAATCAGCTAAGTATGGAAGCTTAGTTCCCTTAGAAGAATTTTGAACAAGTAAAAGAAGACATCAGAAGAGTTCAAAGTTCAAAGCCCAGAAGACTAGTGATCTCATGCTGAAACAGCGAACAGAAGGGTAGGTCATCAGCCGAGTCAAATCAGATTAGTTCAGTATTTGATCAGCAGAGTATCTATCAGAAGAGTCGTTTTGATCAGCAGAGTATAAGAGATCAAGAGATTAGTCCAACGGTAATAAATGCACCAAATGTAATAAATGCTGGAAGAGAAGGGTAGTAATGGCAAATGATTGGAATTAACTCTCGGATCAGCAGAGTGCATTTAATGCAGCTACAGGAAAGTACAGCAGAAAAAGGACTGTAGCAGGTTACCGTTCTGATTTCGGGCTAAGGCTATGGATTTGAAGATTTGATTTCCTTCAACGGTCTTATTTTCAAATTCAAGTATAAAAGGAGCTGATTTCAACGAGCGAGACACACAACAACATCTGAGATTTCGCATTCGAAGCAGAAATTTATCTAAGTCTCAAGAAGCTCCAACAGCTCACTCGTCTGGTGGAAGTCATCTGTTGACAGAAACCCAATTGAAGAAAACAGAAAATTACGATCTGAGTGATCTTGTAATAGCTGAGTGTTGTGAGAAGTTGTGATCCATCTTTGTGAGTGATCAAACTTCAGAGAGTAGAATTTCTTAGTGATTTTCTATTGCGAGCTTATAGCCTTTTCATTAGTTGTCTAGGTATAAGTGGAGAAATATTGTAATCTGTGTGATTATAGTATAACCCAGAATCTAAGTGATCTGGAAGAGTGGACTAAAGGATTTTTATCCATATAACCACTATAAAAATTCTTTGTGTTGATTTGCATTTAAGTTTTTCTTGCATATTTCAAACTGCATAAACAAACACTTTGAATTGATTAAAAGATTTTAAAAGGAGTTTTAAAACTGGGGATAAAATCTTTTTAAGGACTTAGTCTACTTGTGAAAAACACTTTTAAACATCCGCTGCAAGTAAACTCTTGAGAAAACTACTCTGTTGAAAAACAGCTAAGTATTTATAAGAAGAGTGGTCACTCTGCTGTTCTAGACTTGTTCTTGATCAGCGTAGTCATCTTACTGTTCTTCATCAGCTTAGTCTGCTGACAGAAGACTGAAAAGTTTTTAATTCTAAAAATTTTCAGAGGTCTATTCACCCCCCCCCCCTCTCGACCTCATCTGACCACTTGGGACCAAAAAAAAGTATTTTGTAGCATAGGGAGTAAATTGTCACATTTATTATAAGATAGAGGGTAAATTCTCACATTTATCACAACACAAAGGGTAAACTGCCCTATTATCATAATACATAAAGGTAAAGTGATATACATAAAAATTCCAAGCAGGCAGTGTGAACATTTTATAAATTAAAGGTGGTTAAAATGCTAATTTAAATTGAACGTTATGAATATCACTTAGGGTAGATTGTCATTAACTCTATAACATGGGTTGAAGTTTAATTTTACATGGTATATTTCGGTTGGTTAAATATAAAAAAAAAATCAATTTTTATTTTAAGATATATACATTTGAAAATTGGATATCTGAAAAGAAAATATTAAAGCATAAACTACGCTTATATTTTAATTTTGTTTATCCTAAAATAAATTCTTTGTTTTTTAAAAGAAATATTATTCCGCTGTCAAATCTCAAACTCTGATTTCAAAGTATTTTTACTTTGTTACTAGGAAATAGTCGAATGATTTACTTAGCTGACAGACTCGTTTATCGACTGACTGTTTTACTCATATATTCCGCTACAGTTAAGTATTTACTTATCTATTGTTTGTTATGAGCAAAAATTATTAGTTTTTAAAAAAAACTATTCACCCTCGCTCAACCCCCCCTCTTTGTAGACCCTTTTGACACTTGGGGACAACAATAAGATCAAGCAAAAATATTGAAGTCAGACATAATAGTAATTATTTTACAGGTGAGTTCCATCAAATAAAGTGCAGCGAAGAATAAAAAAATAAGTACCCATGATCTTTAAAGAGAACAATTATATATATATATATATGTGTGTGTGTGGATCAAGCAAAAATATTGAAGTCAGACATAATAGTAATTATTTTATAGGTGAGTTCCATCAGATAATGTGCAGCGAAGAATAAAAAAATAAGTACCCATGATCTTTAAAGAGAACATATATATATATATATATATATATATATATATATATATATATATATATATATATATATAGGGGGAAATACAGTTTTCCCCCTTAAAGTATGGGGGTGGTATCAATAACCCCCTAAAGTATCAATTGTAACACTTACCCCCTCTGTTATAGTTTTGTAATTTTTATTCCAACCCCGGCCCCTTTCATAAATAAAAATTTCATTATTAATTTATCAAAATAAAATTCTCATTTTATTAATTATGAATCCATTCAACAACCAAACAACATTATGTTTTAAATTCTTCATTTTTTTACCATACTTTTTTCAATCTCAAATTTTTTCTTCATTTTCATCTCATTTTTTATAACCGAAAGAAACAAAATAAATGAAGAAATTGAAATTTAATATAGTTTAGGGGATGGATCAATTCATAATTAATAAAAAAAATTGATGAAGAAATGAAAAAATTAAAACGTATATTGTTTAGTGTCAACCTTGAATTTTGCGAGGAAGACTTCGAAGGAGAATTACTCAACATTTTGAACAATATTTCGTACCGAAAATAAATGAAATAATTATCACCAAATAAAACATAGAAAAATATAAAGAAAAAATATGTGATAAAAATATAAAAAAATTGAAACATAAAATAAGGAAAGAATTTGAGACCATAAAACCGAAAAAAACCGAATAAATGAAGAAATTGAATATAATATTGTTTGGTGGATGGATGAATTCATAATTAAAATATTTTTTTTTGATAAATTAATAAATAAATAATGTATTTGTTTTAAAAGGGACGGGGATATATTTGGAATAAAATATTCAATACTATAACATAGGGGGTAAGTGTTACAATATATATATATATATATATATATCCAATATATCATGTTAATGAAGATTAAAACAAAACTTTATATAAGATTTTGACACTAATAAACTAAAAAGAAACAAAACTATCAAAGGAATCAAGGAAAACTGATAAAGAGGACACAATTATCTTGGATTCTTTTGCATCACTTATCTACCCAATAATAAGGTGTCTTACGGTAATCTAAATAAATACCATCACTCTTTGCTTGCCAATCACAGTGAGTATCAGTACATGGATTCTTTAGCCACATTGCATTAAAAACTTCAAAGCTCGAGATCTTACTACCCCATCGTAGTGTACAAAAGAATACGGTTCGGAAAAATTCCACACAAAAATCAAATTTAAATGATTGGTATAATTTCAGTGTATGATTTCCAAGTTCATCATCTCTAGACGCGCAGTGTACCAATAACGGATCAGAATTTGGAGGAAGATAGTTTGTCACGGAGACATAAATTCTAGGGTAAAGAAAACAAATCATTTTTCCTTCACCGACAAGAATTGCAGAAAAGATAAAGATTAGAAAAATGAATTTCATCATTTTGTATAGTTCTTATTGCTTGTTGGAGAAATACATAATTAGTTATAATCAGACCATGATATATAGGTGGTTTTATTTTTCTGTCTCTAAAAAAAAGTAAGTACATAATGATAATAAGTTTAAGGTAATTTGAATCTGATTTGCAAAATTTGTCATATGATTATAATAATTATTAAAATTGTCATAATCTGATCATTAAAGTCTTCTGACTAAATACGTATAGTAATAAAAAAAAATTGGTAACTTTGAATTCAATTTGCAAAGCTTATTTACGATTTTAAAATGGCTAGCGATATATGTATAGTACCAATTGTTATAGATAGAGTTTGATATACGAGTTAAAAATAAAATTCTCTCTCTTATTCATTTCATAGGTTTCGCAAACTTGTATTCATTCATTTCGAATCTTCCAAAATTTTGTTGCAAAATAAATTTTATAATTTAGATTTTTCTTTTTTTATTATAGGAGCGAAAAGTTAAATTAATTAATGTTCTTGTTTTTCTTCTTTTTTCCTTATAATTTTTCAAAGAAAATTTCTAATTTTGACTATGTTATCCAGGGTCTATTTAGATGGACTTTGGCTCGGTTTTGCGAGTCTTGATTTAAAAAAAATGATTTGGGTTATTTCGATGAAATCTTTAAAACCTCATTTAGATGAGTTTTGGCTGTTGGATTTTGCAGATTGAATAACTTGAAATTCCACTTGGATTGGGTTTAGATGTTGGGGTTTAGGAAAAAAAGTAGGCGGTCGTTGTCAAATCAATGTCTTTTTAAGTGAGACTTGGGGGAAAAAGTAGGTGATGGGTGTGAAATCAACGTTTTATATGTCTAAAGAGTTTAGTGTGAGTTTCTGAATATGTTTTTGATGATTTTATTTATGGATTTGGCGAAAACTCATTTGAAAGAGTTTTGGTTAGGTCTCGCGAAACCCGCGAGACCGTGCCAAAACTCATCCACATACACCCCCAATGTTTTAAAATAGCATACACCGGTTAAAACGGTAATAGATTGTCAATCCATTTAATTAACCCTTCAAAACCAGTGACTTTCTCAAAACTAAAAAAAATAAGATTTCGCAAATCAAAATTATTTCACAAACATCCACTATTCTCTTAAACTAATTTCCTAGATACCAAACAAACAAGCCCGATAACTCTTGATTGAAAATGAATAATTGTCCTCTTATCATTCAAAGTACTTACACCACACATTTATTTACACACTCATAAACCATACGCAACACACCCAGTTTGTGCAAACCTATTGTGTTCGATTTACACAGAGTAGAGAGAGAGGGAGAGAGGGAGAGAGGGAAAACGACGGTGTAAGTAGGAGGTGGTGGTGGTTGGCCACGGTGGCGAGAGAGAGAAAGGGGAGAGAAGTGGCAGGCGGTGGAAGTGTAGAGATTTTGGGGTTCTCCTTCCCTTTTTGTGCTCGGGTTGAGACGAGTGATAGTGAGAGATAGGGAACGACGGTGGGGTGGTGGCTCGTGTTGGTGGTGGCTGACCGTTGACGGGAAAGGGAGTGAGGGAAATTTGCGGTTTTGGGTATGTTACAATTTAATTAACTAAACAACCAGAATCAATCATAATATGCATTCAACAACCAATATCCAACAATACTCAATCATATATTAATAACCCACTCAACAAAATCTGAATAACGTATATGAATTGGTAAGAATCTAAATGAGTTCCAATTTACACCGAATCAATTCAAAACAATTGTAAAGGATTGATCATCACTACAACCGATTACAATTCTAGGTCTTCATATTACCTGAAATGGAAACGATAGACTTGAATCAGCTCAATCATGCTTCAATGGGGTTCACGCAGAGAGAAGAGAGAAAAGGTTTACTTACAGTTTTCAGGTGTTGCCCACTGCAATGCGTGCACTGCTATTTAACTACTTGTGTTTTCCACGTCATATTCCCTTTCAGCTCCACTTGTTTGCCACTTGTTAAAGTTGTCTGCCCACTCATCAAAACGGTGTAGTTTCATGTCATTCCAGATTTATTAATAAAGACGTGATAGATGTTATCACGTTTTCTATAATACTTAGTTACTGCCAGGGGGGTGATTGCATTTTTAATGAATATCATACTACTTCTTTATTTAACATGCACCAATACCCTCATCTCCAAAAGTTTCCTTGTCCTCAAGGAATAAAAGAAGGGAATTTCTTCAACAACTCATAGAAATCTTCCCATATGTTGTCTTCCTCAGGAGCATTCAACACTTCACCAAAACCTGTGTAGCAGCCCTGCCATTTGTCTTGTACATACGTCTGTCCACCACTTTTTCTGGTTCTAAAATGATCTGGCCATGGATGGTTTGAGCAACAGGAAGAGTAGGAATGGCAACTGCAGAACCCAACTTCTTCTTGATCTGAGATATGTGAAAAACATTGTGTATTTTAGCCTCAGGAGGAAGGATCAACCTACAAGCAACCTTACCCACCCTCTCTGAAATAGGAAATGGACCAAAGAATTTTGGGCTGAGCTTGGTGTAGGGTGCACCACGTACAGTAATTTGCTAATAAGGTTGAAGTTCGATGAAGACCAAGTCACCTATTTCAAATTCTTTATCCAATCTATTTTTGTCAACTAGTGATTTCATTCGAGGCTGAGCTCTAACCAAATGCATTTTTAAAACTATTATGGTAGCTTCTCTTGCAGTTAAACTACAATCAACAAACTCCACACTTGAAGTAAGAGGTTGGTAAGAGAGATGCTGTGGAGAAGGTTGTCCATAGACAATTTCATAGGTGTGCACTAAGCTGCAGAATGAAATGAAGTGTTATACCTCCACTCAGCCATAGGTAATAGAAGTAACCAAGACTTTGGCCTATCCCCTACCATACACCTTAAATATGTTTCCAAACATCTAATCACCACTTCAGTTTGCCCATCTGTTTGAGGATGGTAAGCAGTTGAATGCAGTAGTTGAGTTCCTTGGATTTTAAAGAATTCGGTCCAAAAATTGCTTAAGAAAATCACATCTCTATCACTGACTATGGTATGTGGCATTTCATGTAACTTGAACACATGGTCATGAAGGCTTGAGCAACAGTGGTAGTTGTATAAGGATGCTGCAAAGCAATAAAATGTGCATATTTATTAAGTCTATCAACAACCACCATTATGACCTCCTTACCATATACCTTGGGAAGGCCTTCAATATAATCCATAGAAATGTCAACCCATATTTTATCTAGAACGGGAAGGGGTTGTAGTAAACCAGCTGGTAAGGTATTCAAGGTTTGCAAGTTTGATACACTAAGCACTCTTGCACATACTTAAACATTGTGGTCTTCATTCCTTTCCAGAAAAAAGCTTCTCTGGACTCTGTGTAAGGTGGTCAACATGCCAGAATGACCTCCTTCTGAGCTGTCATGATAAAGTTTTATAAATCATGTTTAAGTTCAAGGTTGTCTCCTACTACCAACTTCACATTTCTCCTTAAGATATCATGAATCCAGGTGTAGTTTGGCTTAGATTGAGGATTAGTTTTCAACCTTGTAATAATATCTTGAATCTTTACATCAGTCACCCAACTGTTTAAAGAGAAAGTTATAGCTACCATGCTTTGCAGACTACCATGATCATCATATCCCTATCTACTACAGCTACTGTGTTGTCACATCCTTTCATGTAAATTATTGAGAAATCATATCCCAACAGTCTGACTAACCACTTCTGTTTGGTGATAGAGTAGTGCCCAGCAAGCCAATATTAATTAGCTTGTTGAAGTACTATTTTCTTATGGTTTATAATTAATACGCCCGTTCATTCATAGTACGTGAAACTGAACAATGGCCAACTTCATCTCTCGCGAACTTATCTAAGCGATTGGATGAAATCCTAAGGTCACAATAGACTATGGGACGATTCACTTCAGTACTGAGTGCAATCATGAAACAGTCTCAAAGGTCGTGATCTTAAAACCGTTCCAAGTCATAGATTCGGAACGAGACGGGGTATCTTAGGAATCGCCAAGACTTGTACAAGTATGCATGATTCACATGGAGTGAATTTGTAGCGTTTCATGAACAAGGCATTTGAGGCCAGTGCATATGAGTAGGTGGTTCAATGGAGGATTGAATGCATCGAACGACCCGAACAGAGAAACCCATTGTGGAAGCGCATGACTCATATCGGTGATGGGATGTTTCTCAAGGCTTATAATAGTGTACGATTTAGTCCTTGAACTTGAGGTGCTAGGGCGAATTCAGTGCACAAGTGTGCGTACTTAGATTTAGGTACTGGTCACGTAGCCTGGCCACAAAGTGCCTAAGTTGGGTGCGTACACGACTGTACGCGAGTGGTTAGTACTAAGAAAGGATCTATCGACTCATCCTGATAAGATGAGAGTATTTCCTGTACGTTCTTCGATGATATGTTCCTAGAAATCCATGGCCATGGTTGGTGACAAATTTGGAAGGTATTTCCAAATTTAGCAGTCACACCGGAATTATTATCCTGAATTAGAAAGTACAGTATCGAGATAATTAGAGGTGCCGATCAATTCACACACCCTAGGTCTCGATCGGGAAATCATCATAGAAGGACCGTATGTACATGGTAATTATAAGAGGTGAGGTTCACAATTATCAATTCACCTTTGATTGGGCTTCATGGGCTTGTGGCTAGACATCGACCATGAAGTGTAGGTACTCCTAAATTAATAGGGAAATTAATTCTAGGAGTGGTCAATTAAAAGTTGTTTAATTGATCGGAGCATTTAATTGCTCGTTAATTAAATCACGAAAGTCGTGGGCCTGCTGCCAGTTGATGGTGAACCCAGAGGGTCACACACAATACAATTGGACGGTGACTGTCTTAAAGGAAAAAGCAAATGATTTAAAGTTGTTAAATCAAAGTAATTGAATTATGGTATTAATTCAATTGGAGATTATTAATTAGATAACTAAATTAGTTAATGTTCAATTAATTAATTAGAGTTATCTGATTAATTATGAAATTAATTAAAGTAGTTAATTAATTGGAAGAATAAATAATTAACCAATTTTAGTATTGGATAATTATGGGGTTGATTTCGTAATTAATTAAAATAAGGGAAGGGGGCGATTTTTGTGATAAAGGAAAAAGGAGTTTTATTTCTTGGAGAGCAAGTTAGAAGAGATCTATCAAATCTCACATTCCTAACTTGATAAGGAATGAAGATTTGATAGACAAGGGAAGGAGATATCTTTTTAGAGAAGGACTCTTCTCCTATAAATATATTCCTTCTCTTCTCTTCAACAAGAGAGATTAGAAAATTTTTAAGAAAAAATTGTTTTGCTGAAAATTTGAGAGAGATCGACTTTTACAAGCGAGAAAATCAGATTTTTCGAACAAGAATTTTTAACTACAAAATCGCCCCAAAAGTTTTCGCCCCCAACCCCAAGTCGCCCGAACCAAACTCGGCCGAACCCAAGCTCGATCAGATCTGCTCTGGCCGAACCCTGCTCGATCATACAAGCCCTGTGATTCGATTCTTCCATCTGTATCTCCTAACCCTGATCGAGATCTTAAGTCCAGATCTAGATCTGAAATCCTTGGCTGACAAACCTGCGAGATCCAGTTCTAAGCCTAAGACTTGTAGGCGTCACTACAATCCGATTGGTGTGGACTAACTTTGGAGGTGAGACACATGGATCACTCAAGCTGTGGATCGAACCAATCACATGGAGGAAACCACCACAAATCCGTGGTGAGGTAAATTGCGTTTAAACCCCCTATGTTTATTTAAGTGTTTGATTCATGCTTTTCGTATAAATAACCGTGGAGAAAGTTTTATGGGACATATAGGGACCTCGAAAAATTTTAAATTCCGCACTTTGTTGTATTGACAATCGAGCCCCTAGATAGAATATCCCAACAGTGGTATCAGAGCCAACTCCCTACGTTTTTATACGAAAAGGCCTGAACATAATGTGTTTTCACTGTATATGCTTGATTGTATGTATGAGAACGCGTGATAATTATGTTCTAGTGATTGATTCTTGCTTGTTATGACTGGATCTATGATTGGGTAAAATTGCCTTTTAAGATCTGTGGCGAATTTATAGTTTTTCGAAAAATCAGGACTCTTTGTGCAATTAATCACATATCTCAAAATTAGGGATGAAAAATTAATTTATCTGTTTCTGGAAATTTTTCTAAAATCTGGGCTGTTTCTGAAAATATGATCGCACGAGTTTTTGGGGATGTTTTGCAATTTCCGAAAATTCAAGGACTGTTTTGTAATTTCCGAAAATTCAGGGGTCAGTTTGCAAATTCGAAAATTTTCTGGATTTCAAAATTTTATTTTCTGGTCCTTCTGTCCGAAAACTGTTTTGGGGGTAATTTGTAACTTTTCAAAAGTTGAAAAATCAAAATCTTAATTTGAGGCAGAAAACTTGTTTTAATTTATCCGAGAATTTATTTGTCATAATTAGTAGTGACTAAAAAGCAAGAATCATAGAATGTTATTTTAAAAGGTTGTTTTAAAATTAAGAAAGAAATAGGTAAAAGTTGTTTCCATGTTTCTTGCTCTGCGTGAACTGTTTACGTGGTTTTCGATCGCGCCGAGCCTTGACCTTAGGTTAGATGTGATTGGTTTAATTTAATGCATGGTTTTTATTGGGCCTGCGAGCCTATTATTATTTTTGGGCCACTTTGAGCCTTTGTAATAGAATAGGGCTTTACTGCTTTCCTAGTATAGGATGGAGGCCCGTTTACAAGCAAGGTGGGAGCCCAAGAAGAATTGAAGGCCATGTATGCATGGTACATTGTGTAATAGCATAGGCCCATTTACAAACCCTTTAGATGGACCAATTGGACCAACATCATTGGCTCGATGATGGCCCGCATAGGAGGCTCCCGATCGAAAACATATTGTGGTAGTATGCATGCTAGGCTTGTATGGCTTTTATTTATTAGTCGATTTATGATTGCTTGTGTTTTTGCGCGCTAGAATCTAGATCGTAAATAAAAGATAAAGCATAATTGAAGCGGTGAGATCTCGAGGAGAGTTTCCTTAAACTTTCAAAACCGAAAATTCCCCTCTCGAATAAATATTAAGTCATATTGGGTTAAATATAAAATGAGGTTTTATAAAATCCAAGCCTTCCATTAATAGGGACTAGTGCATGTTGTTTACTTATCGATAGAGGTGATCCAGAGTCTGGCACCCGAGTCGAAGAAAGAAGCAATGCACGAAATTCCTTGATTCTAGTTTTAATAAAACTTGACAAGGGTAGGGACTGGTCGGGACGTGAAGATCGACCGATAACTAGTTACGGAGAATTCATGACCGGGCCCGTTGCTTATCATGATTAATGGGTTAGACTTAACGCGTAGTAACATTTATGATGTAGCAGTGCTAGATAAATGCGAAAAACGAGGCAAAATAGCTTGAAGGTTGTGTAGTAGACACAATTGGCAATAAGTATGCCTACCTAGGGAATTAATTGTATGGCCACGAGTCGTGGGTGCAACAAATTGCTGCTGGGACGTCAAGACCTACTAGGAAATAGATTTTTCCCGAAACTAGAAGGGGTTACTGTTTCGATAAAATAGTGGGAGAACTTTTTCGATAAAAAGTCCAAATTTCGTTATTTATAAGTATTAATATTAAACCTGTCTGCTTATAGTTGCCTGTTTTATTGTTAGCCATTTACCATCCACTATTCCGTTCAAACGAGTATTAATGAATGTTAGACGCGAAAATACTTTGGGGGCTATGATGTGCTATTATCTTCAAAGAAAGACCATGGCTAAGTTTAATAACGTCAAGGAATATTGTTGTTACTTAACCAAGATGTTCAAAAGACTCAAAAGGCTTAGAGCCAATTTGATGCTCGAAGATGAGATAGAAATTACCACACATGGTCTTTCTGACATCTTCACTCATTTCATGCAACACTGTGATATTCTGCTTGGTGGAATTGAAACAAAGCAATTGCATGAGTTGTTAGACAAATATGAACAAGCTCATCTAAAAGGTCTTGGACTATATGAAGATAACTGCCCACTGTGTAAGCACGAAAGGAAAATAGGAAAGCTTACTGAAAAGGAATTCCTGAATAGACTTAACTACGGTATGATTTTTAAAATTGTACATTTGTTAAATCTTTTTGATGTAAGACATCTGATAAAACTTTCATTTCTGTAAAAGAGTTTACAGCGGATGAAACGATTCCCTCTCCAACCGCAAGGAGGAAATTCCTTGAAAGAAAGATGCATGAAGCGCAGAGAGAGTTGAGGGAAATCGAATTCAGGGACTGGGTCAAGGAAGTACTCAACCTAGACATTCCTTTTTAGAAGAAGTTTTTCGTATTAGCAATGAGTTTCTAGTTTTAGTTTATTTTGAGTATTATTTCAAATTTTGTACAAGACCTTATTGCTTTACCATTGAGAATGGAATTTATTTAATTAGAGCGATTTAACTTTGTACAAATGTTGATGTTTTGAAAAATAGAAATAAACAATGATAAACAAATCAAAACTTCGAAGACTATATGCTGAATCGTAAAACATGGATAATCGTTCACTGAAATGTTTATTTTGGACATTCTTCCTAAAGAAAGAATCGAAAGGAAAGGTTTTGTCTACTGTTCTTGAAATAAGGAACTTGGATAAAATTCCGAACTTTCAAATCTTGTCTTAAAGGAATAATAACAGAAATAAAGGATTGCAAGGCATTCCAAACATTTCAAATCAATTAGAACTAAAAGCACTAGTTCAAAAGAAGTACAATTCTGAAACTATTGAAGTAATTCAATAGACGTTTTGGAAATGAAGTAATTAGATGCATTATGTCAAAAGCAATTTGATCTAATCAAACTTGCTGAAACATAAGCAACTAAATCCTCGATTATCTAAAGGAGAATAGAATTCTAAACAAAGCAAATCAAAGAAGAAGATCGAGCTTTGATAAAACTTAGTTCGACTCTCGACTGTGATCTTGCTAAATTCCTATATTCACATTAGGGGATAGCCTCCCCTGACTCTTCAAAAGTACTTGGTCTAGTATTTTTCGAAGTAAGTTCTTACACCGCCATGTCATCTAAGACATAGCAACACACCCTTATATGAGAAATTAGATGGTAGATCTGATTCATATAAAGTTTGTGGGGTATCCGATGAAATCCATTGGATACCTGTTCTACGACAAAGAGAGACGAAAGTATCTCGTAAGAAGCTTGTTCCTCTGTTGACAAAACTCTTGTCAAAGGAAATAAGAACGTCATAGAACTTGATGAAGTCCAAAGAACTGGACCCATCCCCACAAACAGTGGGAGTAAACCCCGAAACCTACTGAACCGATCCATGCACAAATTAGTAATCTAATCAAATTCGTAAGGAACTCAAAATTCCATTTTACGAAATTGAGAAACTGGATTCTAATCCAAGATTACAAAAGAACTAAGGGATATGGCATGAAGCCATAAGATTCAAAGTGGAAATTTTGACTTACCTAATGGCGATAGGTCACTCTTCAAAAATCCTTCTAGGACCGATGAAAGTACCTTCTCCGTTTGCTACGTCAAAATCCATTTCGAAACTATTAGCCATAGAAAGGTGGTTTTCACTGCCGAAGAATGACTATTGGAAATGAATCCTGCATCTCACAATTAAAAAAAATTGATGAGAAGATCTCTATTCAAATCCAAAGGTCAATCTGTGACTTTTTCCCGAACTTGGAACATGCAACTTGATAAGTCAATCAAGAATGTTGAAGTTGTCAAAAGGCATATGGATTCCAAATGTGCAAAAGGATCAGTGGGAGCATAGTTAAATTCGCAACGAACGAGATATTGATCTACACATCAAGTACGATATAAGAATATCAGAGAAGCACAGACGAAAGCGTGTTATTAACGCAATTTTCCATGATAAGATTTGGGAATTACATCTCACGTACTGGCAATACGTATTTATGGAGATAAAAGCGAAGTAGATGTTGCAATTCACCAAATCGAAGTACAAAGACTATATATTGATTGAATTCAATATGGAAGAATCCAAGAAAGGATTAGATTCCAAAGAGACAAAGCTCTCTTACTTATTTAATGAGCCCTAAATTTAATAAGCAAAGAAGTAAATGTCTCAAGAAGCCTTATGCTTAAGCATTTGGATTGCATGTAGCATGCAAAGTCTTGTACTAGACCTGACACATCAAAATGCTCCGATCATTCAAGAGCTACTGATAGTCAAACACTAGTAAAGGACACTGGACTACCATTAAAGCAATCCTCGAAGATAATTAAAGGATATAATGCTGGTCTGTGGTAGTAATGGAGAATTGAAAAACTCGAAGGATTTAAAGATTCGAGATTTCCAGTCTGAAGTGGATGATTTATTCTGACTCGATGGAGCGAAGGTAAATTGGAAGAAATTCCAATAGTATACCATTGCCGACTCAATCAGAATAATAGCACCATTGTGATGCTGCACAAGAGAAAGTGTTTAGATGAGAAACATTCGTCCAATGATTGGATGAATTACCTAGCATGGCAAAAGCCTGTCATAATCTTAACTGATTTAGACAAGGCAATTGCTCAATGAAAGGAAAAACGAGATCTCACCGATAGACTGAACACAATATCATATGATTGAACAAGTCATAGATAACTGAGACGCGTAAAAGTAATACGTTATCTCAATAAAGACAAACTTAGCAGATCCACTAATTAAGCTCTTTCACAAAGGGTTCGAGGGACATCTTGGTATAGATGGGTCTTAGAAATGTTGTGATTGGCTTTAGGGCAAGTGGGAGATTGATAGAGTAGTGCCCAGCAAGCCAATATTAATTAGCTTGTTGAAGTACTATTTTCTTATGGTTTATAATTAATACGCCCGTTCATTCATAGTACGTGAAGCTGAACAATGGCCAACTTCATCTCTCGCGAACTTATCTAAGCGATTGGATGAAATCCTAAGGTCACAATAGACTATGGGACGATTCACTTCAGTACTGAGTGCAATCATGAAACAGTCTCAAAGGTCGTGATCTTAAAACCGTTCCAAGTCATAGATTCCGAACGAGACGGGGTATCGTAGGAATCGTCAAGACTTGTACAAGTATGCATGATTCACATGGAGTGAATTTGTAGCGTTTCATGAGCAAGGCATTTGAGGCCAGTGCATATGAGTAGCTGGTTCAATGGAGGATTGAATGCATCGAACGACCCGAACAGAGAAACCCATTGTGGAAGCGCATGACGCATATCGGTGATGGGATGTTTCTCAAGGCTTATAATAGTGTACGATTTAGTCCTTGGACTTGAGGTGCTAGGGCGAATTCGGTGCACAAGTGTGCGTACTTAGATTTAGGTACTGGTCACGTAGCCTGGCCACAAAGTGCCTAAGTTGGGTGCGTACACGACTGTACGCGAGTGGTTAGTACTAAGAAAGGATCTATCGACTCATCCTGATAAGATGAGAGTATTTCCTGTACGTTCTTCGATGATATGTTCCTAGAAATCCATGGCCATGGTTGGTGACGAATTTGGAAGGTATTTCCAAATTAAGCAGTCACACCGGAATTATTATCCTGAATTAGAAAGTACAGTATCGAGATAATTAGAGGTGCCGATCAATTCACACACCCTAGGTCTCGATCGGGAAATCATCATAGAAGGACCGTATGTACATGGTAATTATAAGAGGTGAGGTTCACAATTATCAATTCACCTTTGATTGGGCTTCATGGGCATGTGGCTAGACATCGACCATGAAGTGTAGGTACTCCTAAATTAATAGGGAAATTAATTCTAGGAGTGGTCAATTAAAAGTTGTTTAATTGATCAGAGCATTTAATTGCTCGTTAATTAAATCACGAAAGTCGTGGGCCTGCTGCCAGTTGATGGTGAACCCAGAGGGTCACACACAATACAATTGGACGGTGACTGTCTTAAAGGAAAAAGCAAATGATTTAAAGTTGTTAAATCAAAGTAATTGAATTATGGTATTAATTCAATTGGAGATTATTAATTAGATAACTAAATTAGTTAATGTTCAATTAATTAATTAGAGTTATCTGATTAATTATGAAATTAATTAAAGTAGTTAATTAATTGGAAGAATAAATAATTAACCAATTTTAGTATTGGATAATTATGGGGTTGATTTCGTAATTAATTAAAATAAGGGAAGGGGGCGATTTTTGTGATAAAGGAAAAAGGAGTTTTATTTCTTGGAGAGCAAGTTAGAAGAGATCTATCAAATCTCACATTCCTAACTTGATAAGGAATGAAGATTTGATAGACAAGGGAAGGAGATATCTTTTTAGAGAAGGACTCTTCTCCTATAAATATATTCCTTCTCTTCTCTTCAACAAGAGAGATTAGAAAATTTTTAAGAGAAAATTGTTTTGCTGAAAATTTGAGAGAGATCGACTTTTACAAGAGAGAAAATCAGATTTTTTGAACAAGAATTTTTAACTACAAAATTGCCCCAAAAGTTTTCGCCCCAACCCCAAGTCGCCCGAACCAAACTCGGCCGAACCCAAGCTCGACCAGATCTGCCCTGGCCGAACCCTGCTCGATCACACAAGCCCTGTGATTCGATTCTTCCATCTGTATCTCCTAACCCTGATCGAGATCTTAAGTCCAGATCTAGATCTGAAATCCTTGGCTGACAAACCTGCGAGATCCAGTTCTAAGCCTAAGACTTGTAGGCGTCACTACAATCCGATTGGTGTGGACTAACTTTGGAGGTGAGACACATGGATCACTCAAGCTGTGGATCGAACCAATCACATGGAGGAAACCACCACAAATCCGTGGTGAGGTAAATTGCGTTTAAACCCCCTATGTTTATTTAAGTGTTTGATTCATGCTTTTCGTATAAATAACCGTGGAGAAAGTTTTATGGGACATATAGGGACCTCGAAAAATTTAAAATTCCGCACTTTGTTGTATTGACAATCGAGCCCCTAGATAGAATATCCCAACATTTGGCTGGTGTAGCAATCTTTTCTTCTAGCAAGAATTTTAGACTTTGATGGTCTGTGTGAATGATAAAGTGCTGACCTAGTAAATAAGGCCTTCACTTTTCCACTTCTGCAACCAATGCCAATAATTCCCTCTCATATAGAGGAAGGGCAACATGCCTATCACTCAAAGCTCTACTGAAATAAGCAATAGGTCTATTATCTTGCATTAATACAACACCAAAACCCTTTCCTGAAGCATCTGATTCCACCACAAACTCCTTATTGAAATCTGGTAATGCTAGAACTGGGGTTGTCATCATGGCTTTTTTCAGTTTCTCAAAAGCTTCAGTAGCTTCTATAGACCAAGCAAACATATTTTCTTGAGCAAATTTGTTAAGGGTCTAGCAGTAGTGCCATACCTTTTTACAAATCTTCTGTAGTATCCAGTCAGATCTAAGAACCCTCTTAGTTCCTTGAGATTCTTTGGAACTGGCTAGTCTACCATGGCTTGCACATTCTATATATCAGCTGACACCCCCTCTTCAGAAATAACATAGCCTAGGTACTCCACTTGTCTCTGCGCAAAGTTACATTTGCTTTCTTTAACCAGTAGTTTATACATTCTTAGCTCTTCAAAAACAGTCTTCAAATGATTGAGATGTTGTTGCCAAGTGTGGCTGTAAATTAGAATGTCATTGAAGAAGACCAGCACAAACTTCCTCAAAAAACTTAGAAAGACTTGGTTCATAAGGCTCTGGAAGGTTGAAGGTGCATTGGTAAGGCCAAATGACATTACAACAAATTCATAATGCCCATGGTGAGATCTAAAAGTTGTTTTGCAAATGTCCTTTCTCATCCTTATTTGATGGTAACCTGATCTTAGATCAATCTTGGTAAAATATTTAGCTCCATGTAGCTAATCCAACAATTCCTCAATCACATGTATAGGGAACTTGTCTTTAACTGTCACCTTGTTTAATTCTCTATAGTCAATGCACATTCTCCAGGACCTATATTTTTTCTTTACCAAAATATGGGAGAAGAATATGGACTTGTGCTGTTTCTTATGATTCCTGCTTCCAACATCTCAGCTATCATTTTCTCAATTTCATTCTTCTGAATAGTTGGGTACCTATAAGGTCTGACATTCACTGGGGATGTTCCTTCTTTGAGCAAAATGGCATGATCATGTCTTCTGGAAGGTGGTAATTCCCTGGAGTTTCAAATAAGTCCCTATAGTCAGTCAGCAATTTCTGAAGATCAGGTGGTTTCCTTTCTTCATTCATAGTAGATAAATTGAAAATCTGAGGTGAGACATTTCCAGTTTGTATCCAACAAAATCCCATCATTGCTAACTCAGCTGGTTTATGCAATATCTTTTTCATCTTGTCTGCTTTTGCCATTTTAACCACAGGTGGACTACCCCTTAGACAGAATTTCTTGTCATTCACAGAAAATTTCATAAACAAGTCACTAAAATTCCATTAAATAGTTCCCAATGAACTTAACCATTGCACCCCAAGTACTAAATCACATCCCCCTAAAGGCAATACCATAACATCAATAGTAAAAGAAGATCCCTGCAAACCCCAAGTAAATCTCTCACATACATACTTACTATAAACCACATGTCCCCCAACGACAACCACATTAAAAGGAGCTATTCTTTTTAGGTTACATCGCAACTTCCTAGCAACATATAAATCTAAGAAGTTATGAGTACTGCCAGAATCTATTAGGATATGTACTGAATTACCTCCATATGCTCCTGTAACTCTCATTATATTGAAATTCTGCATTCCAGACATGGCATTCATGGAAATCAAAGGAACTTCAGTATGGTCTTCCTTACTCAATTCAATGTCATCCATTCTTTCTGCCATTTCATCCTCTTCATCATATTCCATTAACCATATCTGCTCCTTTTCCCACATTGATGTCTAAAGGAATACTTTTCATCACTCCAAAAACGCAATCCCTTTGATCTTTTTTCATCCATTTCTGCAGTTGATAACATCTTTGAAGTAGTGTGGTTTGGTTTGTACTGTGTTGATACTTTATCCTTGTCTCTAGGAGTAGGTAACAGTGGAGGGTTCTTGTTCACATTCATAGAGTAAGGTTTCTTATGCATGGCTTGATTTGTTTGTTCCTGCATCCTAGCCAAACCATATGCTCTTTGTAGTGTTCTTGGATTGATCATTCTGATAGGAAGTTCAACCACTTCATTTAGCCCAGTAAGGAACAAACTAATAGCATAATCTTCAGGGATATCAACTCTATTCAGCAATTCATCAAAGGCATCTAAGTAATTCTGAACATAATTACTTGCCTCAACTTCTTAAGTTCACTCATGGGATCATCAATCATCATAGATGCAAATATGTGTTGGATAGCAACTCATATTCTTCCCAGTGGATAGTGCCTCTTCTCATCTTCACATAAGCCTGATGCCAATGTAAAGCTCTTCCCTCCATGTTTACTCCAGCCAGCTTCACTTTTGCATTGTCAGGAGTTTCATCCAGCTCAAAGTACTGCTCACTCCTATAGATCCAGTCTTTTAAGTTCTCCCCAGAAAATCTTAGAAAGTCCATCCTCATGTGATGTCTATTGTTGAAATGACTAGAGCTATTAACCATATGAGCAGAGTTACCCCTTGGTGAATCATTGACAGTAGGATCTCCATGTTGTACACTTTCTCTCTCACTCATTAAATCAGCAAAAGTTTTTCTCATTTCTTCCATATACTGATCCACTTTCCTCTCTAACCCCACTGAATTTGCTTTCAACTGATCCTACTCTTTTTGCCAATCTTGTGACCTTGTATTACCAGCCATCTATACCAATACTGCGCAAGAATCAACCTGCTCTGGATACCACTGATACATTTTAATTAACTAAACAACCAGAATCAATCATAATATGCATTCAACAACCAATAACCAACAATACTCAATCGTATATTAATAACCCACTCAACAACAATCTGAATAATGTATATGAATTGGTAAGAATCTAAATGAGTTCCAATTTGCACCGAATCAATTCAAAACAATTGTAAAGGATTGATCATCACCACAACCGATTACAATTCTAGGTCTCCATATTACCTGAAATGGAAACGGTAGACTTGAATCAGCTCAATCACACTTCAATGGAATTCATGCTGAGAGAAGCGAGAAAAGGTTCACTTACAATTTTCAGGTGTTGCCCACTGCAATTGCTTGTGCTGCTATTTAACTACTTGCGTTTCCACGCCATATTCCCTTTCAACTCCACTTGTTTTCCACTTGTTAAAGTTGTCTGCCCACTCATCAAAACGGTGTAGTTTGGTCTCATTCCAGATTTAGTAATAAAGACGTGATAGATCTTATCACGTTTTCTATAATACTTAGTTACTGCCGGGGGGGTGATTGCATTTTTAATGCATATCATACTACTTCTTTATTTAACATGCGTCATGTTACGGCTGGACTTGGGTTTGGGTTGGCTTGCGATGGAGCTAGTGGTTGGGTTCCGGTGGGGTGACGGTGGAAACATGGCGGCGATGGCTAGGGTTTGAGGGTGTGGAAGATGATCAAGTTAGGGCTTTGTGTTTTGCGGTTTTGAGGTTGATGGGTCAAGAGATTGGGCTTCGATAAGGTCAGCTGGGACTCATGGATACATTTCAGGTAATTTAAAATTTGGGTCTGTGCTTTGGGCTCAAATAATTGTTGATGAGTTCAATTGTTCATTTCCAGGATGTACTAGTTGATTAGTAAACGCTGAAATTAAATAGGACCATATTCAAAATATACTAGTTGAAATTTATCAATTAAACCCTGTCTGGATCGAGAATGAATTGGACAATAGGACTGATATATATTTGACTAAA
Organism: Penstemon barbatus; assembly: GCA_003313485.2. Classification (NCBI taxonomy): domain Eukaryota; kingdom Viridiplantae; phylum Streptophyta; class Magnoliopsida; order Lamiales; family Plantaginaceae; genus Penstemon; species Penstemon barbatus. Next base: position 46,019,862 of record CM064881.1, read on the forward strand.
GGGAGTGGTTAGATGTAAAAAGTCATTATATGGAGGATTTTTGGCAGTATGCACCCTTAAAAATTGGTTCTTTGGTAAATTGCATCATTGAAATAAAATTTTGGCAGATTGCACTCTTTAATTTTTCTTCTGATTGTTTCTGCAAATGGGTGTATGAGAAGGAAAATAAGTTTGATTGAAATTATAAGGTTAAAGAATTTACACAACTTCTCCAAATCCAGCTTTAATTAAATCCAGGGATTAAAGATAATATTTACTATGCCATAATCCACAATTTTTTGTTCTATAAAGTCTATTTTATTATATAATGAATTTCTCTTGTTTATAAACTCACACATTAACCCTAAATTTTAATTATATATTATGTTAGGTCCACAACTGAATTTAGTTAAGTTCCAGTAAGTGTAATTAAGTCCAATAGTACTCAACAAAAGAAAAAATTGGTTTCTCATATAAGTTACAGTCAATTCAAAGTTCATTTTACATTTAATTAAATTACGGGGTATTAAAAATCATAATAACTACGTAGCCGCCGCCACCACCAAAGTCTGTCGACAAAATGGACAGGCTGAATGCGACACCAACCATTTCTTGATGCATCCGCCGTGGAATCCATGTCCGCACATCGGCAACACAATGATTTCTTCGCCGGCAGCGAAGTCATCCAAGCAGATCGGACACTCGGACTGAAGATTAGCTGCATGCTCGTCTCCATAAATGACGATCTGGAGGGAGTCCAAGACCTCCCTCTTCACGCCATTGCTGGAGAAGAGCCGACGGTGGATCCAACCCCAGCACCCGAGGGGCATGCTATAGCACACAAAGACAAGGACTCATATGACGATGAAGGCTACTCCAATCATGTTTTGGGAGGACATTTTCTTAAAAAGAAAAAAGAAAACTGCAATAAGTTTCGGTAAAAACATAGAAGCTAAGTTCACCAAAAATAAATATCATTACTTAACTATCACATACACTTAGGGCTGAAAATCAAACTAAGCTACTCGATACTCGGCTCGAATTCGTTCTATAAAAGCTCCTTTGAGCTTGGTTCGTCAAACAAATCAAACAAGCTTGAACATGATTTTTCGTTTTATAAGTTTTGAAGCTCCATTTGTAGGGTTGGGCGTTTGGGTCGGGTTTTTTGGGACCCGTCCCGACCCGTTTAGGACAAAAAAACCGGTTTTTTGACATTCGAGTTCGGGTACCCGCACCCGAAATATATTTTCGGGTTGGGTATTGGGTATTAGACTCACACCCGAACGGGTATTTCGGGACCCGTTCGGGTATTTAACAAAAAAAAATATTTTTGCCCAACAATTATTTAGCAATTTGCATAACATTTCTTCATAAAGAAAGTGAAGTTTTCTAGATTTACTTTAATTGGTGGCTCCAAGATTGGATCTTTTGATTTGGGGTTCTTTCAAATGTTCATTACAGGTGATATTTCTGTTTATATCTCAATTAATTGTTAATTATTTTGTCTTGTTTTAAGTTTTACTTCTTTTTTTTTTTTGGTTTCCAAGGGTTTAAGTTTTACTTCTAATCATACTTATTTGGCTGTCTTGAATGTGAAAAATACGGTTTCTGCTTTTTTTTTGCTTAGAGTGAAATTTCGTGTACTCGCCAAACCGGGTCGGGTTTCGGGTGTGAAAATTCACTACCCGCCAGGTCGGGTACCCGACCCGAAATACCAAATACCCTAAATACCCGACCCGCGCCCACCCTATCCGCTCGAGCTCGACTCGATAAACTAAATATAGTAAAAATACATGTAAAATACCAAGCTACTCGATACTGGGTTCGAACTCGTTCGATAAAAGCTTGTTTGAGCTCGGTTCGTTAAGTAATCAACCAAGCTCAAACACAAAATTTCAAGCTCGAAAAATTTCAAACCAAGGTTGAACAATGTGTCGTTCGGTACCACTCACCTCGTTTAGACCCCTGATACACTAAACAAGTCCAATTTACAACAAAGAAATCAAATGATACGTACAGAAGGAAAGCATAAAAAATGATGTCACAATGAGATTAGTTTATTGTGATATATTTTATTTATATTGTATTTTAATTAATTTCAGAAAATAATTATTGAAATTAACTATATTTTATTTTCAAAATTATTTATGTCAAAAATAATTATCCAAAACTGTATTAATTTATTTTCAGTAAATAATTATCTCAAATTATTATAGATATATTATTTTTGGAAAAAAATTATCAAAATTATTTATAGATATTAATTATTATTATCTTAGAATTAATGTTCAATATTTATCAAAATTATTTTTAATATTTACAAACTTTATTTTCAGAATTTAAATTAAAATTTCAGATTTATTTATCTGATTTTTATTTATTTAAAATTTGGATTTTAATAATTAAAGATAATTCATAAATTCATTTTTATAATAATTAGTCAAATTTATGAAAAGAGTTATTTTTAACTATGTTTCATACCCTTTATTTTAATATTCAAAACATTTACTATTATAATTATAAATATTATTTTTCAGAATAAATAATTAAATAAAATTATTAAAACAACTTTTAACATTTTTCAGATTTTTTTATGTGAAATTTATCATGTATTTTTATTATATAAATAAATATATTTCTATTTTTTTTATAGATATATATTTGGAATGAACCTTATGGCCAGCCCACCAACAGACCAAAATAGGGTTTATTGCAACTGCAATAGCCCCTTGGCAGCACATGGTCGTTGTTCCGTCCAGCGATTGGTGGCGGCCCTTCGGCGGTTATGGCCACCCACATGAAATTACATAAGTATCCCCTATGTATTTCATTAATTACATAAATATGCCACACAAAGTAAATAAAATTTTTAATACCCCAAAATTTCATAAAAATCAAAATCTTTTCAAGAAAAGATTATGGATCTACAATGTAACATATTTTTGAATTTTCTTAGATTTATCATACATTGAATCTTCGGAATAACATACCTTTATTTTCAAAATTTTCAAAAATATCATTTTATGGAGAAAAAACATAAATAAATTTATGACCAACAAAATCAACTACCAAATTACATAAAAATGAAAATTTATTCTTAAATTGAGTACGAATATTGCCTACTTTTAACTACTCAGATTTTGGCCTATTTTTCTCGACTTCCATTCACCATTTCTCCTCTTTACTCTTAGCACTAGGATTCAAGTGAGCTTTAGGGTTTTAATAATTTTTTTTAGTGAAGTTATCTCTTTACATTCATGTTCCTTAGTAAACAAGGACTATACTTTTAATTTAAAATTTAAGTTTGATTGAAATCTTTTTCTTTTTGAAAATTATGGTTTATGAAGTTATCTTTTTCGAGACACTTTTATTTAGTTAAATTTTTATTTGAAAAATAAAAAAGATTTCTTATTAATTAACACTGTATAAAGTTAATTATTTTTTTATATTCATAAACTAAATTGAGATTATTTAAAATAATAATTTTATTTTTACGAATAGACTTATCATTTTAATTTCAAAATTATTTAATTTCTGAAAAAAGTTATTTAAATTTTTTTTATTTAAGCAATAAAATAACCATCCAAATTATATTATTTTTTCCAGGTGAATAATTATCTGAAATTATTATAATTATTTTATTTCGATAAACTTTATTATTTATTATTCTTTTTTAAATTATTTACAAAAATATTTTTTCGAAATTAATTATTATTATCTTAAAATTAATGTTCAAGAATAATTATCAAGATTATATTTATTATTTACAAAGTTTCTTTTCAGAATTTAAATTAAATATTCAGATTTATCATTCTGACATTTATTTAATTTTTCGATTTTTGTTTTAAATTTGGAATTGAATAATTAAATATAATTCATAAATTAATTTGAATAATTATTGGTAATATTTATGAAAATATTTATCTTTAGCTATATTCCTTATTTATTTCACAGCCTTTTTGTTAGCTATATTCCTTAATTATAATATTATTTTTCAGAATACATAATTAAATAAAAATATTAAAATTATTTTTAACATTTTTAAAAGTTTTACTCAAAATTTATGTATTTTCGTTATATATATATATATATATATATATATATATATATATATATTGCTTGGGCCAGCCCACAAATAGCCCCCAATGGGCTTGTTGCTGTAAGGCAACAACAAATAGGGCCTGGGTCTGTCGCAGTTGCATCATCCCTTGGAGAGATTATTTAGTACAACCGCTGCACCACGTCATCAAGTACACGTGGTGCAGCCCGCCAATACATAAAATGAAAAATTATTTTTAATTCTCACAACTCAGTTTTTGCCTACTTCTCACAATTTCACCTCAGTTTAATATAGTTTCTAGCTAGTTAAGTTTTCTATTTAACTTCGCGTTCTATATTAAACAAGGGCTATACTTTTAATTTTGAATTTAAGTTTGTTTGAAATCATTTCCTTTTCCAAAATTAAACTTTACTTGAAGTTATCTCTTTATAAACCCTTTTCTTTACTTAATATATCTATTTGAAAAAAAATTATTATTAATTAACCCTCTCTAAAATTAATTATTTTTACAAAACTATATATTTTTAAGGATTTATTTATTTTCAAAAATTAATTATTCAAGATTATTTAAAATAATATATTTCTGAAAAGTCCTATCATTTTTTACATTATTTAAAATTTTTAATTAATTTCGAAATAATTTAATTTTGGAAAATAATTGTTTAAATTTATTTTATTTTATTTTGAAATTATTTATGTAAAAACTTAATCATACAAATTATATTAATTAAATAATTATCTCAAATTATTATAAATATTTTATTTTCGGAAAAACTTTATCATTTATATTTCAAAATTTGTACATATATTTTCCCTAAATTAATTATTATTATCTTAAATTAATGCAAGAATAATTATCAAAATCATATGTAATATTTACAAAATTCATTTTCAGAATTTGAATTAAAATTTCAGATCTATTATTTTCAGATTTTTTTTACTGTTTATTTTAAATTTGAAGTTTAATCTTGAAAGATAATTTATAAATTTATTTTTAAAATAAATAGTCCAATTTATGAAAATATTTATCAATAGATTTGTTCCTTAATTATTTTAAACGTTTTTTTGTTATTTATTCATTTTTTCTCAAAATATTTGCAATTATAATTATAAATATTATTTTTCAGAATAAATAATGAAATAAAATTATTAATTTATTTTTTATTTTTTATATTATGTATTTTTATTATTATTTATTACAGAAACATGTCATGTACCTGTTACTTATTATGAGGCAGCTGGGTATATAACAGATTATCTACCTAAAACCAAAATAAATAAGAAAACGAGAAAAATATATAGCTACAAATATAATGAATGATCATATATATATATATATATATATATATATATATATATATATATATATATATACATATTAATATATATATATATACATATTAATATGTATATATATACATATTAATATGTATATATATATATATATATATATATATATATATATATATATATCTTTAATTCTTCTTAATCAAATAAAATTCTGAATATATATAAATAATTAATTCACGTACATTGACTAGCTAGCTCTACCGCCTGATCGAATCTCTTCGCTGCATAATCTTCCAGACTTGCTTCAGGTAGTGACAAAAGCAAGTCTGGAAGATTATGCTCAAGCGAAGAGATTCGATCAGGCGGTAGAGCTAGCTAGTCAATGTACGTGAATTAATTATTTATATATATTCAGAATTTTATTTGATTAAGAAGAATTAAAGATATATATATATATATATATATATATATATATATATATAGAGAGAGAGAGAGAGAGAGAGAGAGAGAATTAAAGAGGTGGAATATTCTTAAATGGATGTTGCAGGGTACAGATGTCATTTTACTTCTACATGGACAACGGCCTTGAATTTCTTTTTTTTCCAATTTACGTCTATTTCATTATGAATTTATGCATGATATATGAGCAGCTTTTGACAATATTAATAGGGTGCAGGCTCTGTTTCCTTTTTTCATATGTACTTGTAATTAAAATTGAACATGGTAATACATGTAGATGCATGTGTGAAATAAGGAAATTCAAAATCATTTAATTTTAATTTAATAAGAAGATTAATATAAATATAATTAATATATTGTAATTAAAAAAAAGTAGAAATCAATATTAATGATGTTTAAAGTAATTAGTTAGCGGAAATGGGGGCAGATAACGAATGAACAGTTATATCTGAAATTTGATCAAGAGGGCCATATATATATATATCCTTGTTAATAATAAATTAATAATAATAATAGATAAATTTTAAAACTTTTTTTTTTTTGGTTAGAATAAATTTGAATAATTAAGAGTCACTCTCATGCATGCAATTTTTGACAAGCGAAGTCAGGTTGAAATTAAGTAGACTATACCACTGTAAAAGACAAAGAAACAAAATTTGTTATGTTTACATTTCTATGATATCAAATTATATATGCTGTCTACAAAGACAAACAAAAGTTTATTTTATTTTTAATATATTTCATTTGTTTGTTCCTTTTTTTTTTTTGTGACAAACGTCTGTATTTAAATAAAGTAATTACTAAAGAAATATAGATAGTTTCTTTGATATGCAAGAGCATCACCACTAGGATATAATTATTTTTATTTATTTGGCTAGCCTAAAACTAAATTTCTAGTTTTTTTAGCTAGTCAAGCAAAAATTGACCTCTGATTTTTTCTTGTAGTGTTTTTCTTTTTCTTATCTTACTTTTCATGTTTTTGTCAAAGAGTAAATATATAGTAATTCTTTTATCTCACTCTAACAATAAATTGATGCTTTCAATTCTTGGATTGGACAAGGTAAAGTGACTGTTTCAAAAGAATTAACATTGAGTAAATACATATATACATATTTAAATTATTGTGTCATGCCTCATGTTGAATTTGGATATAGTATTTCTGTCTGCAAAATTGTTTAATTATTCTCACAAAAATATATATATAAGGGAAAATTTATTTTTTGATACTATGTAGATGATATGTTACCTTGAAACTTTTGTACCATTGGATACAACAATGCAAATTTGATACAAGAGTTTAAGTTTTCGTTGCAACATTAATACCAAGTCCAATTTTTCTCCAGAGTTAATGACAATTTACTCCCCTATGAAATGCAAAATGTTAAATTTATCCCCCGTGATTTGAAAACAAGCAATTTACTCCATTCAGCCGGAGAGTGCAACTCACTTATCGAAATTGAGAGTGGGCATGAAAAGTATTTTGTAATATATAGGGATAAATTACCACATTTATCATGACACAGAGGGGTAAGCTGTCACATTATTATAATAGGGGGAGGGGGGAGGGTAAAGTGCTATATATAAAAATGGCAGGGTGGCGGTGTGAAACTCTTATAAATTTAAGGGGGGGGGGGGGGGGGGAATGCTATTTTTTAAATTAAAAGGAGGTAAATTGAATATTATGAATGTCATAGAGGGTAAATTGTCATTAACTTCGAAAATAAAGTGTGTTATGATATGAAAGTTAAGTTTTATTTTTTTTGTCCAGAGATATCAATATTGCAAGATGATTGGTCATTTTATTTAAAAAACAAATTTCCCATAGCAAGTAATGCTTTCTGCAAATATTTTTCTTTAGCCAGGGACTAGTATTGTTTTAATAAGCCATTCTAGGTAATAGTTTTGGCAGAGTGGGTGTCCTTGTAATATTCGAAACAGAAGGTTAAGTTCTTGTAATCATGGATCAAAATTTCGTTTCTAGTGTATGTTTCGGTCAGCTAAATATTGGAAACTTTTCGAGACTTTTCGGAGATGTTCGGAAACACTAAAGAAAAATTGTTAAAAAATTACTAAAATTTAGAAAAATAATAGAGTTTAAGGCTGGCAAATAGTTTCGGAATTACATCTTATTTTCGTTTCGCTTGATTTAAAAACGAAAACTTTTCGATATTTTCAACGGAAAAGATGAAAATTTTGATCTATGCCTGTAATTATAGGCTTATAGCCAGAGGATGTCCATGTAAATTTCCCTAAATAAATAGCAGGCAAGTAACGAGCACTTATCTGATGTAATGACTCATTTGAAAATGATATGTCACTAGAGAAAGGCAGGGGCCGGCCCTGAGGGTAGGCCTCATAGACGGCCACCTAGGGCCGTGAGGGCCTCCAATAAAAAAAAATGCTATATTAACATATGATACAGTTGAAGTGGTGGAGTGTTTGTGTTTCATCACAAGGGTTCTAGGTTCAAAACCATTCATGTCTTGTGTTTTTACTTTCTATTTTTGTTATTTGTTTTGAGGAGCCCATATTTTAATATGGAAAGCACAAAAATATTGCTTAATTTTTAAAATCAGATCCAATACATTCATAAATAATTTAGTGGATCCTCATATTTAGACTAGTTGGTCATAAGTTAAGATATTTATTATCTAAATGAAAAAGTAAACAAAAATTGGGTTTCATATTTAGACTAATCTTAACCTACGCTACTCACAAGAATTTTATTGTCTATTAAATAGATGTGAAGTCTGTTTTTCTCAATGGAGAACTGCAAGAAAAAGTGTACATTTAACAACCTCTTGGATTTCAAGTTAAGGTATGGTATCTTAACTTATAAGTGCACCAAGAGCATGGTATGATACCTTATAAGGAATCTCATCTCTTAGCTGATAAAAGAATATTAAGGTATCTTAAAGCAACTCAAGAATTGGGTTTGTGATACCCAAGGGAATCAGGAATTGACCTCACTGGATATTCAGATTCAATTCTTTTACTTCTCTACTTTTATACAACTTTCACTTTAGTATTTCGCCATAGTTAACACAAATTCAAAGGAAATAAGGAAATAGAGAAAACCATTGATTAATTTTCCTTTTCACTCATATAATAAAGAATAAATATAAGGGTTTAAATTAGAAATTTTCTCTGACACCAACAATTTGTGAAATTTAGAAGGATGAATGCAAAGCTTACGAAATCTAGGAAACGAAGAAAATAGAGAATTTTTTTTAATTAACATTGTTTTTCACTCGTAGAATAAATAAGACAAATAAAGATAAATCAGTCACAATTAATGATTCTTATTACCATAAATTTATTACTAAAATCATCAGATTATGATGACTTTAATACTTATTAAAATCCTATAACAAATCTTGCAAATCAGATTCAAAAAACCCCAAACTTATTACAGTTTTTTTTTTTTAAGAGACAGAGAGAAAAAAAAAACTAAACTATATAACATGATATCCAACTACAAATATGAACTATACAAAATGAAAAAAATTATTTTTCTAATTTTCATCTTTTCTGCAACTATTGTTCACGAAGGAAAAAGTTGTTTTCTTTACCCAAGAACTTATGTCTCTGTGAGAAATAAACTTCCTCCAAATTCTGATCCGTTATTGTTACATTGCGCGTCTAGAGATGATGATCTTGGAAATCATACATTGACAATAAATCAGGAATTTAAGTTTGATTTTTGTGTAAAATTTTTACAAACCTTATTCTTTTGTACCCTTCGGTTGGGCAATAAGCATGCGAGTTTTGAAGTTTATAGTGCTAAATGGTTTACTGATAATTGTCATGGTCAACACTGTTACTGGTCAGCAAGGAGTGATGGTATTTATTTAAAATACCTTCACTTATATAATTGGCAAAATAATTGATGTAGGAGAATCCAAGACAATCATGTCTTTTTTCTTTTCAATTTTTTAGTGTCAGATTTTTATATAAAGTGTTATTAAAATCTTCATTATTATGAGAAATGGGATATTATGATTTTTGAAAAAATAACAGGAGATTTGTTATAAATCTGATCATATTAGAGCGCGCCAAGAAGTACTTGCTACTACGATCATTGGAGGAACAATACCTAATGATGAGGATGCTGCATAATCGGTTTGATTGCTCGTTCGAGAACTACGATCTTTAGCTCTGGAACTGAATCATTTCCTTGTATCTGAGAAAAACTTCCAGATTAATGGAAGGAAGCTAAATCGGAATGAATTAGAATTTTTCTTCTATGATCGATCGGGATAAACATCAACAGCTACAACTACAAATTTCTCTGTAATAGTAATGATTTGCGACTCCCAGAGACGAGACAGTCCAGTAGATAATAAAAAAATACACAGTCTAGTAGATAAAAATAATAATAATAATAAAAGTTGACAAAAACACCATCTAATACAACAATGAAAAACACCAACGATTATAATAAGTGCTTCTAACTAGAAAACGGATCAAAATTGTCATCATGGGAAGTCGAATTTCGAAATGTTGAGGAGAAAGTAAGAAGGCTCCGATCTTTGTCATCGGAGAAGTCATATTCATTGGGAAGAAAGGAAAGCCCTTTTTACAGAAACACGTTATAAAGTCGGACGGTCGGTATGCAGTATGGATGAACGGCTAAGATTGAGTCATTTATGGCGAAGAACTGTTCCGCTTCCCACGGAATAAGCGGCGTTTGGTAGAGCAATAATTTAAATTTTACCAAAAGTTTGCAAAGTTCTTTGACTCAGTCCAGAGTTAGTGTAGAATCATTTTTGTTGATTAGCGATCGAATTTCAGTTAATTAAAGAAGGACATCGAATCAAATATTTCTAAAGTATCACAAGCACTTTTCGAACAAGGGCAAATAACTTATCAATAAAGGAAAAGCACGCTCTAAGCACAAAGAAAACTATTCATCTTTACAAACACGACTGCCGAAAGGTAAAAATAAGGTTACAACAAAATGCAAGGAATAAAGAGAAGCATATAGGCTTGTACTTCAGATCAGCTTATTTTAAGACATAATTTTCCGAAGCTCAGCGCTGCGGGCCTCATAGTCACGACTACAGGCCTCCTATTCCCGGCGCTCGGAATCCTTCTTATCCTGTTCGAACATAGCCTTTAGCTTCTCTTTGCTCCTTGCTTAGCTCTCCATGGACTTGATCTCCCTTCTCCTTTATGGCCTTCTTTTTCTCAGAAATCAATTTTTGTTCAATGGATTTGTTTTCCTCAATAGATTGCTGAAGGGCGACCCTATTTTTCACCAGTTCGAGGGTAAAGGCCACCCGTTGCCCAGCCTCATGCTCGACTTGCAATTCGTGGTCTAAAAGGTGTTGGAGCTGCAATTTGAAGTATAGGTTTTATAAAAAAAAAAAAAAAAAAAAAAAAAAAAAAAAAAAAAAAAAAAAAAAGAGAGGGAAAAGAATCATATAAACTCACCTGAGTGAGTAAATTCGAGCCCAATTGAACAACTTCTCGAGCATTATTTTTGCTTGACTGCTCTTGCTCGGCAACTTGGCTTTGACTCGAAAGAAAATTCCAGAGAAAACTTTCAAAAATACCCTCAGCCCGGGGTTTACCCTCCATCTCTTCATAGACTGAGGTCAGGGTGCGAGAGGCATTAAGAACAGAATCTCGAGCAGGAGGATTTGGAGGTCCTGTCTAAGTTTCTTGTGTTTTGGGCAAAGTTTGAGGCTGATTGGAGGAACCCTCATTGGGAGTCGTTATTTTGGCTTTCTTCTTTTGGACTTCAGGGTCCGTGTCTCTACGAGCCTCAGAAGCCCTAACAACGTCACTCAGTTGTTTATTCGCTTCAGCTAGCTGGCGCAGTTGTGCGGTTGGGATGAGATCATCAGGGTGCGACCTTTTATTTGTTATAGGCTCGATCGGACCCTTGTTCTCCAACCGCATCTCCTTAGCAGCATCAGTAGACTTCTTGGGAGAGTCTCCGATCTGAATGACAGGTGTTTTTTTCAGAAAGAGTTGTTTTTGTTTGAGAAGTAGCTTTGCATTTGCTCTCTTGAGTTTTGTAGTTTTCGGGGAAAATTTAGTAATCTTTGGAAGAAGAGTAACTTTAGGGACGACTTTGCTCTTGCTCTCCTGAACCTTAGCAGTTTTAGGGATGGTTTGGTAGACATCTGGTCCTTAGAAGATTTTCGGATCTTTAGATCGAGTTTTCTCGATTTTCTTCTTTTGGCCTTAAAAGTTGGCTGGGATCAATTTTCTCAACTATCAAATCATCCATGATTGGTTATCAAAGAGAACGATTTCGATATAATTTAGAAGTTCGATATAAGTTATCGATCTTAAGGCTCCGACCTATGTTGATTGTATAACTGTAGAAAAATGATATAGGTTGTTCTTACATTTATAGGGAAGGAATATATTACTTTTTGGGGATCCCAATAGTCCCGACTCCCAGTTAATCCGATCTCAAATTAGAATTCGAATATCAACAGATTGTGGCTCGTAAAAGATTTCAAGTTTATAAGATGTTGGAAGAAGTTATTAACTCAAGAACAGCTAAGTGGTTATTAGGAAAATTTGAGTAGAAGGTTCTGAAGATGACAAAAAGCGTATAAAGGCTAAAATGGTTAAAAAGGAAGTCATCAACTAAGAACTGAAAAGCTCAGTAAACCTCTTTCTCACGGTCTGGAAGCTATGTGACAAAATCAGCGAAGTAGTATATATCAGATCATATCAGATCAGATGGGTATTATCAGCCGAGTCAAGATAGATGTGTTCATTCTTAAATCAGCAGAATAACCATCAGTAGAGTAATCCCATCTGCTAAGTGAAGTCGGTCAGTAAGCTCACCAACGGTAACAAGCTGAGTGCATTAAATGGGACTGACATAAAATAGATATCCGTACAGCAGAGTGTATAATGAACAGTTTGCAAAAGCTGTCGTAGAAATTAAGACCGTTGATCGGGATTAAATGTAATTTCACCTATCTTCAACGGGCAGAATTTCAAATCCGCGAGTATAAATAAACCAGGGACTGAATATTGAAGAGAGACTTGCACAAATCAAGATCATATCCTTAGAGCAAGATCTATCAGTTGAATCGTCTGATCATAAGCAAAGTCATCTGTTGACGGAGCTAAAATTGTTGAAGAACAAAGATCAAACCTTTGTTTGTCTGAGTGACATTCAACTGTAAATTGAAGGAGTTTATATTCATCTTTGTGAGTGGTATAACTTCGTAGTATAGGTCTTCTGGGTGATTTCCTATACTGAGTGTTGTGAGAAGTGTAGATTCATCTTTGTGAGCAATCTAGCTTCAGAGAGTAGGATTTCGAAGTGATTACTTACTACGCATTTGTGGCCATTTCATTTGTTGTTTGGCGCAATCAGAGTATATTGTAAACTGTGTGACTATAGTATAACACAATATCTAAGTGACTTGGAAGAGTGGATTAATAGACTTTGTGTCTTTATAACCACTATAAGAATTCCTTGTGTTATTTACTTTGCTTGTCTTGCATTGCATATTTCATAAGATAAGTAAATGCTTTAAAAGAAGAGTCTTTTAAATTGAGGAAATTATAACTTGGGGTAAAACTTTCTTTGTACTTTAAAAGTTTAATTGAGCTGAAAAACAGACATACATATCCGCTGCATGATTGTTTAAAACTCTGACTATATAAGATTGATAAGTTAAATCAGCTGAGTAGTCTACTTTACTAATCAGCTTAGTGCAGAATCAGCATAGTCATCTTACCCTGCTGATTAGCTAACTCATCTTATAGAAAAAGAGAGAGTTTTTAAGGTTCAGATGTCTATTCACCCCCCTCTTCTAGACCTCATCTGACTCCCTTGGGACCATCATAAGATGTACTATATTTTCCAAGGATTTCCACCAGAGAGAAGTTATGCTCTCTATATTAATCTCTACAATTCTAATTCTAATTCCAATTTGAATGCAAAATCATATATATTAAGATATAAGAGTAGCGAGTTACATCAATGGGGAAAATGTTACATTAGCAAATAAAATAACTTCTACTCCTATTATAAAGTAACTCAAGTATTTGATTTATCTTCATCATCTTCACCATCGGAGTTATTATCTTCATCATCATTGGAGCTATTATCTTCATATTCGGAGTTTCGCTCGATGTCCACATTTTCTTCATCGCCGGAATCATCTTCTTCGGAGCTCAAGCTGGAACTAAATGTTTCTAACTCGTACATGTCAGGATTCGGCATGGGAACTCCGAACTATCTCATGAAGGGTGCGAATTCATGTTTTTCCCAATCATTCGAGCTTGAAGAGGGGGTCCTGTAATCCTTTCCTTCCCAATTATTCAGAATATCCATATGGCTAGCATAGTTAGTCATCTTATAGGAAATTATCTTTGCAGCCGCCAATTGTTTAACTCATTTGAAGAACGTGGTTTGCATGATTCCACCAACTCGTTTTCGAACTAAGGCATCAAGCTCAGGGGATTCCAAGAACTCCCTGATCGAAGGAAGACGCGACTCTTATTTCCCTTGGAGGTATGAGTGCTCAGAATAAGTCTTGACTTGATCAAGCTCCTTTTTGAGTTTCTTAACCTCTTCCTCGAGAGCGCTCTTGTCTCCAATCATCGTGACCAAGCTTTCTTCGACCATAGGAGTATACTTTCCAACCTTAGCCTCCGCAAGCTCCTGTTTTGTCTCTGCGGGCTCTTTCTTGACCCCTGACAGCTCTTTAGTGATTTTGTCGACGTAGACTCGAAGGTCGGAATCTTCGGACAAAGACTTCGTGAGGGCTTTATGTGCCAGGTCGGACTCATCCTCTAGGAGAGCAGATCGAAAAGTGTGGTGGAGAAAATAATGTCCGACCTACAAAGAAATATTTATCAGCTTAGTTTAAGAAAAATTGAAGTAAAAAGCTTTCAGTGGTCAGATTCATTACCTCTTGATATGATCGTGAAAATTGCCAAAGAGTTCAAACTCATTATGGGCGAAGTACTCGGTTTGGTCTTTTGCAAATCTTCCCGCCATAAAAATCCTGATAGCCTTATCCACCATGTGTTCTCCCTCAGGCCCTCGATCATTTGAAATGGATCCATCAGAAGGATACTCAACTGCTCTCCGACCTTTGAGATGATTCTCGATGAAGTCCACCATGTCAGGTAGTGTTCTTTCTTCGCGGAAGGGATGTCATCAGTGTTCCGACAAAAAGGAGTCTTTCTCCTCTTCGACACGGGAATTTCACTATTATGATTTTCAAGCATTCTTTGCCTGAGTCCCTGCTTCCCTAGTATCTTCTTAAAAGAGTATAGACTGCCTCCGATGAAGAAGATGGATGAGAAGAGCCACCTGGAAAAAGCATTCGCAGTGGCTCGGCATGCTCCGTGTCGCCTGTATCGTCAGCCACATTCTCGAGAGGAGTGTCCTCTCTGATCGGATTGGCAGTTTGATCCTCCCGATTTTGTTTTGTTTTGTTTTGCTTTCGAGGTTGACCCTGGGTTTTCTTTGAGGATGAAGCTACGACCGTGCCGAGCACCGAAGTTCTTAATCCATCAACTATTTCACCTGACAAAATGAACAAAAATTGAGTTAAATAATGCTAAATTATTGAAAGAGAATTCTACGAGCAATAGTATGCCTTACCCATTGTTGGAGTTCTTTTCACAGTTGCGGCACCATCGGGATTGCCCTCCTCTTGCACATCGAGATATGTCGCTCCTGCTGCTCGGGATTTTCACCAGTCTGTGCCTCAGGATTTTGGCCCTCTACTGTTTCCTCAATAGGATAAGTAGCGTTGCTCATACCTACATTCCTCAAATGGGCTCCTGAATAAGGAATGCTGATTGGTAAAGATCGGACTGAAGGGAGGCCAGAAATATCTCACTTAGAGAGGGGCGGATGCGCTGTCTGATTTTTCGCCTACGATAAACCCACGTTCTTTCACCTTTCCACGGACATGGTCTTCTTTCCGAACTTCCATCGGAAACTGACACTTCAGGGCCTTTAACAAAAAAGAATTCTTTCTTCCAATTGGGGGTGTTGCTCGATACCATGTTCGATAAGATGGATTGGTTCGATCGTTGAGAGAAATATACAAACCCGATGTTAGAGGCCGGAGAATTGCTGATTTTGAAAATTTGCCAAAAAAATTGGAAACTTCCCAACTTTCCCTTGGCCTTCATCAAGACGGTAAATGCCACAATGTATCCTATGGAGTTCGGGAGGATTTGAGCAGGGGCAAGAGATAAAACATCCAAAATATCCTCGAGCAAAGGATGAACGGAATTAGCCCGTACGAGAATTGTTTACTGTAGAATGCTTGAAACTCAGAAGGGGGGAGAGGACTCGTTGCTCGGGAGTGGGAATCACAATTGAATATCCTTCAGGCAGAAATTTTTCGAACTCCTCATCTAAAGTGGCTTAATGTTTCTCGGGATTGTAGATGCAGACGGTCTCATCAGCTCTTTCTTCAGTTTTTTTATGTTTAGCGTTGGTAACTTTTTTCGGAACCCCTTCCAGATCATAAATGCTCACGCGAACACCATTGCCAATTGTGTATATTAAAACTTCATTTTCTTGAGAAAGGAGATTCGTCTCCCTCTTCTCCTGCCTCATTCTTATTTTCATCCACGGCTTGGGCATCGGCGTTACCCCTAACCTCGGTATCTGCTGCATCATCCTCGGATATCCTGGGTTGCTCGATTCTTTTGCGCCACTGCTCAATTCGTCATCAGAAGCCTTATACTGGCTTACGAGTGCTAAGTCAGGATCAGATTCCGATCTCTCTTGCACTTTGGCTTTACCTTTATAATCTTTTGCGCCAGACATTGAGAATGGGTTTTGCTTTGCTGATCGAAAAGTATTAATTTGTTGTGTTTACGATCTAGGAGCTCCAATCTAGGGTTGATAGAGTTATGGTGTGCAAGTAAGGTTAAAAGAGTAAACTTGCAAATCGAATCCTGAGTAACCGCGATGGTTAAGCTTCCATGCAGTATTTTCAAAATTATCTTTCCTTTAATAGCATTTTCGGTCCATAAGTCTTTTTAAAACTAAACCCGCAGCTCGAAAGCAACAATTTATGATCGACAACTCCTATAATTATACACTTGGTTTCCGAAGGGAGATTCTTAACAAGGAGTATTCAACGCACCTGATCATGGGGATCATTCAGCATCCCGACCCAATATTTACTTCTCCGAGCTTCAGCTACACTTACGCTCGAGAAGTGGGAGGTATTGATGAGGGATTAACTACCATAGAATGCACTCTCAGATCAAAAAGTTTAATTCATCACTATAAATATTCTTTATTCACAGCAACATTTTGGGGTTTCTAAGACATGCAATCTTTTTTCTTGGCTCGATTTTTATCCCACCGGGTTTTTCCGAAATAGGTTTTTAATGAGGCATATCCGAAGCACAAAATTGTAAAAAACCATTCATCTACCTTGAGGCAGTATTTACTTCACCGAGCTTCAGCTACACTTACGCTCGAGAAGTGGGTGAGTATTGATGAGGGGCATTATGGACTTTGTACTTTTGGGTTCAACCTTTGTTTGGAGGCTAAGAATTTCGACCATGTAGAAGAGATTTTTGACCTTCAAGTCATGGTTTCTGACCTTATCAACCTTTCAGCTCGAAGACTCTTGGCAGGACAAAGCTCATCCTCGAAATCACTGTTGGGTCGACTCCCGGGCCAGGCCTTTGAGCTAGGAAATATATCCCCGTGGAAGGTCCACCTAGCACGCTGATACAGCTATAAATACCATTCGCATTTATGACATCAGACATGCATTCCCCGGTGCTCTCAGCTCGGCCTCTCAGATCGGACTCTCCTCAGAAATTAGACTAGCTTACTTATTGTACTGAATTTAGCTTCTCAATTATATGACATCATGTAACGCTTGAATAGGCCCATTGAAACTATGTACTCTGTTGGATGAAGATGAAGATCAGAAGACAAGTAATTAGAAGTTTGAAGGGAGGTATTGATGATTTTCAAAACATCATAAGCAGCTAAGTTAGGAAAGCTTAGTTAAAGACCCTTGTTAGAATTTTGATTGAAGATTGAAAGAGTCATCAGGTAAATCAAAATTCAAGATGGTCCAAGAAGACTACTGATCTGCTGTTGAAGAAAGAAATCAGATTGGTGAAGATCAGAAGACTCAAATCTGATTTGTTCAAGTTTGGGATCAGCTCTGTTCAATCATCAGACTGGTATTCTCATCAGCCAAGTGGAAAGGATCAGAAAGTCTCTCCAACGGTAATAAATGCACCTGGAGTAATAAATGCTGATGTCCGAGGGTATTAAAGACAAATGATTGAAGGAAAAACTCGTATCAGCTAGGTGCATTATATGCTGTCTGACAGAAAGTACTGTTTGCAGTATTGTCACTGTGCAGAGAGCCGTTCGCGGAAATTAAGGACCAGCACCCGAGGAATTTGAATCTTGTCTCTCTTCAACGGATATTTTTCAAATCTTGGAGTATAAATAGTTCATGAGACGAAGAGAAGAAGAACAATACAATCTCTGAGAGAAAATCCGAAGCAAAATCTTTAAGTCTCAAGAACAGCTCACTCATCAGCTTTGTTATTTGTTGACACAAGCAGAAGTTGAAGATCAAAGATAAACACATTTTCTGAGTGAAAAACTGTTAGAGTGTTGTGCGAAGTGTAGATCCATCTTTGTGAGTGATCTAACTTCAGTGGATAGGTCTTCTAAGTGATTTCCTATTGTGAGCTTACGGCAAGATTCATTTGTTGTTTTGGCGTAAGTGTTGTATACTGTAAACTTTGTGATTATAGTATAACTCATGATCTAAGTGACTTGGAAGAGTGGACTAAATCATTTAAATCCATATAACCACTATAAAAATTCTGTGTGTTTTTACTTGCATATTTTCAAGATTGTATAAAACACTTTACCAGAACTGTTGAAAGATTCTGTGAAAAGAACCTTATAAAACTGGGGATAAATCTTTCAAACTATTAAGAGTTTACTTGTGAACAACACTTTATAAAAATTCGCTGCAAGTACTCTGCTTTTAAAAGTTGATTTTACTGAAACCAGCTAAGTAGTTCAAAGAGAAGTGGTTAACTGTGCTGTTCAACGATTTGTTCACTGATCAGCATAGTAAACTTATTGACCTCAACAGCTTAGTCTGCTGACAGTCGAGTGAAAACTTTTTAAAGTGAAAAATTTTCCGAGGTCTATTCACCCCCCTCCCCCTCTAGACCTCATCTGACCACTTGGGACCAACATACTCTGTTCGAAATTTATATATCATGGATTGATCTACCCTTTATTCACCGTGTTTTGTCTTACTTTCCATATTTAATCACATACTAATAGGGCTGAAATCGAGCCCAAACAAGTCGGACAATATTATGTCCATACTCGGCTCGAAAAACAGGACTAGGTGTTCAAGCTCGGCTCGAGCTCGAAGCTGTTTTCGGATTTGGTGTTTGAGCTCGGCTCGATCATGAGTAATTACGTTTGAAAAATGCTCGGCTCGGCTCGAATGCATAAGTTAAAGTTAGATGGCTTGCTCGAAGTACGCGTACACAGTGACATAGTAGCTGTGTAAAGGGGCTTTTCATAACATTTTTTATTGTACACATCCGAAAAGCTTGCAAAGATTAAGTACACAAGTAGAATAAAATAATTCAAAAATTTTCTATCCATACAATAAAAAGTACAAAAAATAATTTATTCAGCCCAAGACTTCCACCTACTCCCAACAAAACAACGGAACTCCATTGACAGACCTTCCATTAACAAATCTGGGATTCCATTAACAGACCTTCAATTAACGAACCTGGATATATACCTCAATCGAGTTCATGAACATGTCGAATCAAACATATTGTCGTCCGTACTCGGCTTGAAAACTCCGGCGAGCCTGAGTTTCTGTTCGAGCTTGGATCGGCAAGGAAGTTGATGAACAGTGAACGAGTATTTCACGAACGAATCCGAGTCGAATCTCGAGTAACTCGATTTGACTTTCACCCCTACATACGAAATCCGATAAAATCTTAACTTATACGTAATAAGTGTTGGGAGAATGCTCTTTTATTGATGATAGTTAGTTAATTAGCTTCTTTCTAACCAAAGAAATATGGTTTGCTTTCAATTGATTTGTACATTCGTAAAATGCATTGTATATGAATGACCAGTGTATATTTGAATTATAATTGACGTTATCAATTTGATACTGCATAAGGGCCAAGCCCATATACATAGCCCATTACATCGTATCCCAAAAAGAAAAAGAAAAAGAAAAATTGATAATAATAACGTCTAGCAATGTTTTTTTTTTTTTTGGTGAAATGTAAATATGTATGTCAAATATGAGAATCAGTACAATCGTCCCTAGCTATTACAATGAATAAAAGCTGGGTCAAAACAAGTAGACCAAACCACCCTACAACTGAATCGTATCATAAGAGTACATAGCATATAAAACAATGTACATGTGTGATTTGATTTTGCTGCACGTGGTATCAACATTTGGTTCGGATCCCTCAAAAACTTTTCGGTTACGCATCATCCATATATGATAAACAGTACAAGCAAGAACCATTTTCTTCGCTTTACTTCTCCAAGATATCCCTCTAGCCTCTTTTTTTATCCATTTCAGTGCACTCGGAAGTGTGGTCATAGCTCTTGTAATCCCCATCCATCCCCTGATTATGCTCCATACGGACTTAGAAAAGGAGCACTCAAAGAATAAATGCCGGTTAGTTTCATCGGCCCTTTCACAAAGCATACATTTTCTATCAATATCCAAGAAAAGCAATTTGTCTTTCGTTGGAAGCTTTTCTTTAACGGACAACCACGAAATGAATGCATGCTTTGGAGTAACATAAGAGTTCCATAACGTAGACGCCCAGATCTGTTTCGCCCCTTTAGATCGCATATAATCATATATATGTGATAGATTCAATCGGTTGTCCTTCTCCCACGAAGTAAGTCTTGTGATGGCTGCATCTCGGGATCCCTATCTTTGGCAAAGATTATCTCGGATGGACCAAAGACATTTGAGCAAAGGAGAGTGATCCTTAACACATCTCCAGTCCCAAACCGAAGTAGAGTCGTTCAAGTAGACATGGTGAACCCATCTTACCCATAAAGTGTCCTTTTGGTGAATGTTCCAAAAGCATTTTGTGAGAAGTGCCATGTTCCACGCTTTCAAGTCCCGAAATCCTAATCCTCCTTCCGATTTAGGAAGGCACGCATCCTTCCATGATACTGGACAGTGATTCCTTTGCCAAATAAAGTTTCTACACAATCTAACAATGCGCTTAATAACTTCCATAGGTACTGGAAATATCGAAAGCCAAAAGCATTCTACTCCTTGTAAAACACTTCGTATGAACTCCACCCTTCCCGCATATGATAGTGAAGTTGCTGTCTAAGAATTAATAAGAGAAGCAATTTTATCAATAAAAGAGCATAATGAGTTACCTCCAACCGTTGCGCTGCCAATCGGAATGCCCAAGTAACAGAAAGGCATAGTCCCTCTAGGAATGTTTGTTATGGCCTGAATTTGTTCCAAGTCTTCCCCTATAATACCCGCTGTATATAGGCTGGACTTCAAAACATTTGCACAAAGGCCTGACTTAGTCCCGAACTCGTCTAAACAATCCATAAGAATCTTTACGGAAGTTGGATCACCTCTAGCCATGAGCATCAAATCGTCCGCAAAAGCAAGATGAGTGATCTGAAGTTAACCACATCTTGGATGGAAATTGAAGTCAGAATCTTCAGTTGCCTTCTTTAATTGCCTAGAAAGATATTCAAGGCAAATGACAAAGAGAAATGGGGACAACGGATCTCCTTGTCGCAGTCCCTTTTTACCTTGGATCATGCCGCATAAGCCCCCGTTCAATGCAATGGAGTAAGATGTAGTCGTCACACATTGCATAATCCAGTGGATGAATCGAGGAGGGAATCCAAGGCCTTTCAAACCTCCTTCTAGAAAGTCCCAACTAACAGAATCATAAGCCTTCCTTAGATCAACCTTTATCAAGCATCTTGGGGATATCCTTTTGCTATTGTATTATCTAAGTAACTCTTGTACAAGATGTATGTTTTCTAACATACTTCGTCCCTCTACAAAGGCAGATTGTGCATGGTCTATAATGCCATTCAGAATCGGCGACAATCTATTGGCTAGTATCTTCGAAATGACTTTATAAGTCACATTACAACAAGCTATTGGTCTATAATCCCCTACCGAATTAGCATGGCTGGATTTCGGCACCAAAGCTATGATGGTATGATTAAGTTGCTTTAACAAGTCCCCAGATTGAAAGAATTCCCTTACCACGTCACAAAACTGTTCTCCAACTATATTCCACGCCTTCTTGAAATAGAGAGAAGTATACCCATCCGGACCAGGTGCTTTCTCGTTCCCAATACTAAAAAGAGCTTGCTTAACTTCAATATTTGTAACCTCTAGAATGAGGGATTCGGATTGTTGCATGGAAATAGAGTTTCCATGGTTGAATATGGACAAGTCAAGTTGTTGACAATTAGTGGCTATTCCCAATAAGTTTTCATAGTAACGAATAAACTCATTGGCCACTTCATGACTTGAGAAAGTACGTCCCCCGTCTTCTTTGCACACCATAGCAATATGCCTCTTCTTTGTATTACGCTTCACTATTGAATGAAACAACTTAGTGCATTTATCAGAATTTTGAATGTAAGAACACTTCGCTTTTTGAGAATAGAAGCTCAATTAAGCTTGTGAAAGAAATAATGCACGTTTCTTCAATTCAAAGACTTGGTGACGAAGCTCATCATTCAAAGGTTGGCTTTGTAGAATGATGACGAAGCTCATCATTCTTTTAAATGTTTTTCTTTTCTTTTTCTCCAACAAATCAAATTATGAGTTTCTCTTTATTTATTTTTGGATTTTCAATTTTATCAAGTTATTTTATTTCTCTCATTCGACCATTAAGTGATCAAACAAAATTTATTAAATCTTGGATAGATATTGTTCTCTTTCTCTATATAATATAGATCTTGGTAGTTTTTTCTTTTTTATTTGATTTGACTTTTAGATTGATTGTGTGTTCTACTTTATCAAGAAACATATATGTATTTTTGGTAATTTGATTATTATGTAGGAAAACTTTTTCTTTTTGTAGATTTTATGTAGGAGAAAACTTCAATTTTTGAGAATTATTTGAGGAGTTAATCCTTCAATTTGTTGTTGAACAGCAATTGCTAGAATTAATATCTTTGAATTTTATTTTAGTAATCTTTTTTTTGCTAAAATCCTTGCGAAGTTTTTCAAAATTAAAATTGATAAAATCCGTTAGATTATGTCACAAGAAAAAACTGAATTGGTCATTTTATATATAGAAAAAAATATACTAAAAAAAGTAAAATAACAAAATTTAATCAATATTTTTGCATGTAACTAAAGCAAGAAAATTAATTTATAATTACAATAATTATTTTTGATATAGTGCCCCAATTTTATATTTCGCCTAAGATCCTAAAATATTTACGGCCGACTATGATGCTATCGTTGAATAAATTGATGGAATCGGCCATGTGTACGTCATGTGATCGTGAAGTTGCATTGTGGAGCGAAAATTGTTACAATAACCAAATCTTTAACTTCTTGTGAGATAAAAAATCAAAAGAGTCCTTTACATTATTTTTTGCAATAGTTGTTTGTGAAAAGTGATTGCCAAAAAGCAAGAAGGTTTTCAACACCTCATAATAATGAACAAGTTGAATGAATTATGATTCTCTTAATGGTTTTTAAAATTTATAGATAATGTGTATTATGTTACTTCTGATTTGATCAGTTAATATCGATAATGCATGAATAAAATTATAACAATCATATACTATTGTACAAATTTTAAAATCCATAAAATCGTCATAAAAGACAACATATATAATTTTATGTTGATTAAAATTTTAAAAATATATATTTTTAGATTAAAAAAATTGAACCTTATAAAACTTGGGCGACACCTAGGCCGGATTGGGCTCCTAGGCAATGTCCTATTTTGCCTACCCAATAAGCGACCCTGAATGGGTTTTTCAGCTCAAATTCTGAATAATAAATTTAGAGTTAGCGACAATTTACTCCTACTAATATTTATAATATTTAATTAACATTTTTGTAATTTGAAAAAGAGCACTAGACCCCCTCCCCTCTGTAATCTTATTAAAGTTTCACATCGCCTCCTTGACATTTTTATAAGCGAAACTTTACCCTGTGAATTATACTTCACAAGGTAAATTAACATTAACTCATTAATAGAATGAAAGGATTTTTACAATGTCGTAAAACTATACAAAATGTTCTGCATGGAAATGCCAAAAATAGCAGGTACCAAATAATTCGTTAGATCTAATGTTCTAATATCGAATCTGTTATCTCACACGGTACTCAATAAATTTGATTGGATTTTAATAGTGTTTTTTAAAGAAAAAAGTTTAAATAAAAACCTATCTATGTATAAAAAATACTCCTAATAAATAAGTACGTTGACAATATTTATCTACGAACCATTATTCACATAAAAATATAAGAATTAAGAACGAGTTGATTTAATTCAATAAAACAAAAATATATAAGATAATAACATAAATATTAAATTTTCTCATGGCAGTGTGCCCAAATACAGAACAATGACCAATTTTCTCTACTATTATAAAAGCATGAATATTTCTTAACTTTTTTGTGAAGACTAAAATACCCCTATTTAAATTGTAAAGTGATATGTATTTAAATAGTAAATATATAAAAGAATAAAAGTAATTGAAGAGGTATATTTAGACATGAAGTCTTATTTTATTTATCTCCTTCATAAACTCCTAAAATTTATAAATTCCCTTTTAGATGAATTTTTATAATTTTTATATTAAGAAAACACTATTATTTTAAATAGCCCCTAAAATATATATATAAATTATTATATTTTAACATCAATATTTATTTAGGTAAGAAAATGTTAATTTAAAGATTTAGTAAAACATAAGTCATAAACACTCTAAATATAAATATTTAAAATGAAATTCTCTTAAATATCATTATGTTACAAAAAAAGTTAAAATTGAATCGCCAACTTACTATGAAAGAATAAAAATTACTTATACCTTAGTTAGTTATATAATTTTACTTTGGCTAGAATATAAAATCTGAAGAATTTTCAATAATTTCAAGACACCGTAACCTCTAATTTTTTTCGTGAAAAAACGGGTGAAATTCGTGGAAAATGGTGAAATAGATAAAATATAATCATTGAAACATGTGAAACATGTGAAATCAATAAAAATTTGGGTGAAATTGGTTAGCACTGGCGAAATTGATGAAAACTTGGTTGAAAATGATAAATAAAAATACCCCTGAAATCGATGAAAATTCGTGAAAAAAAGATGAAACCGGTGAAACGACAACAATAGTGAAAAATAAATGAAAATTTGTGTGATATTGGTGAAAAATGCGTGAAATAGGTGAAAAATGGTAATATGATAAAAACGTTTGAATCAATAAAAAAAAGTTTAACAGACAAAATAAGGTGAAACCGGTAGAAATTTAGTTTAAAACGGATAGAACAAGAGGACAAAATTGTAAAAACAATGAAAATAAGTTATAATTGATAAAAATGGGTAAAATGGTAAAAAAAACGTGAAAATAAATTAAACTAATGAATTAAATAGGTGGAAACGAGTTATGACATAATAAAATTAATTTTACTCTTAACCTACAAAAAATACCAATGAATTTAACTTGACACGTACAACGTACGTGCATTTTCCTAATATATATAAAACAATGATACAAATCATTTTAATAATTAACCTATGTAAATTCAATCGTAATAATTGTAGCGATTGTTGTTAAATAAGTTTAAAACAATCTGTGTATATAAAATATTTTATAATATTTTATATTTAATTCATCTGTGTAGATGGCAACAAACACTGAAATTGTTGAAATGCCAAAAGTTGTTGCTCCGTCGGCAATACCACCATTCAAGTTCAAAGGAACTGACTTTGGAACGTGGCAAAATAAGATGTACTTTTACATCACATCCTTGAGCATGGCTAGATTTCTCACTGAGGAGGTACCTAAGCTAAAGGAGGGAGCCAGTCCGGAGGAACTTGAAGAAATGGCACTAGTGATAAAAGCTTGGAGCAACTCGGATTTTATGTGCCGAAACTATATTCTTAGCTATTTGGATGAATCTTTGTACAAGATTTATAGTCAATTTAAGACTAGTAAACTCTTGTGGGAAGGTTTAATCAAAAAGTTTAAGACTGAAGATGCAGGCTACAGAAAATTCGTGGTGGATAAATTCCAATTTTATCGAATGGTTGACAGTAAGACTGTGAATGAGCAAGTGGAAGAACTCCAAAATATGATCCACGACATCTTGGCCGAAGGACATGAACTTAGCGAGTCTTACTTGGTTGCTTGTATCATTGGCAAGCTTCCTCCTGATTGGACGGGGTTCAAGCATCACTTAAGGCACAAGAAATCTGTTGCAAAGTGGAATTTGCAAGACCTCACAGAATATCTGAAAACCGAAGAAAACAATCGGTATACTGACAAGGGCAGCAGTAACTATGTGGCTATGCCTCAGCTCGGAGGGGCTAAGGTTCATGTCGTAGAAGGCTCAAAGAAAAGCAAGAAGCGTAAGGCCAATACCTCCAACAAAGGACATAAGGGTAACAAGAAGCGAAAGTTCAATGGAGCTTGCTTCACATGTGGAAAAAATGGACACCTTGCAAAGGACTGTCGTAGCCGTGCTCAGCCAAAGGATGAAGCAAATGTTAGCATCAACCTAGCTCCATCTGACATCGATAACATGCATTTATCTGCAGTTGCTGAAGCATTTCTGACAAGTGAAACCAAAGGCTGGTGGGTGGATACTGGAGCTACCCGTCACATTTGCTCTGACATAAACATGTTCACTTCATACAAGAAGTTTGATCATGAAGAGAAGCTGTACATGGGAAACAATGCTCACTCTGTGGTGGAGGGACAGGGCACAGTGGTTCTCAAATTCACTTCAGGAAAAGATGTTACTCTCAATGAAGTTCTTCATGTCCCAGACATTAGGAAGAATTTAATTTCAGGTTCTGTCCTAACGAAGAAAGGTTTTAGCCTTTGAGTCAGATAAATTTGTGCTGACCAAAGGGGGTATGTACGTAGGCAAAGGATATGTGTGTGATGGCCTATTTAAGGCTAATGTAGCCGTTATTGGCAAAAACAACAAATTTATTAATAATTATTAAAGTCTAAAATTTTTTAATAAAGATCCTTGGGTGATCCGATTAGGATCCGCATGTGATCCAGTTAGGATCCACGTGTGATCCGAACAGGATCCGCATGTGATCCGAACAGGATCCGCGAGACCCACTTCTAGAAGGTCTGACAAGGATCCGTTCGCCCGCCCAATTTTTGAATAAAAGGGTGTGTTTGATCGGATTTTGAACCGAACGGGTTGCACCCGTTCGGACCAAACCACTGTTTGGTTTAAATCCGAATAGTTGTGACCCTCCAGCAACACCCTTTCTTTTGCTATAAATAGGGGGAGAATCTGGCCAATTCTCCCATCTCATTTTCAAGCAATCAAAGCAAAATCATTTATTCTTCTCTATATTCTTCTCCTCTCAAATTAAATATTCTATTTGTTAAAGTTCGCTGTGGACTTGTTCTTAGTGCAAAGAAACAAGTATCCGACCGTTGAATCTTGGGAGACCACTGGGACGAACTGTTGCACCTTGATAGCCCAGAAATATTGTCTTAAGGATATTGCATTTGCAAGCCTCGGTCGATTTTACGGTTCAGAATTATTACAGTAAGTACACTGTTATTAAATTCTGATTTTGTTGTTCTGCGAGAATAAACTATACTAAGATTTATAATTAGAGTTAATTATAAATAATTATTCTGTTGGAATAATTTACTATAGTTTTATAATATAAAGTATTTTATAATATTTTATAATTCACTATAGTACTTAGAAATATAAAATATTCTATAATATTTTATATACACAGATTGTTTTAAACTTATTTAACAACAGCGATATTCAATTAATAACTTTTTAAGTGTAACTTATTTATCCAACTGACTCAAATTTCGAGTCGAAGCCGAATTTGGAGTATTTACCTTGTGCCGAAGCTTGGAACATGAAGTCGAAGTCGGACCTACATACAAACAAACTCAATATTATACAACTATTTGTCGCTAGTGATGATATTTTTTCGACCAAAATACCGTCATTATACTTTTATTAGCTCACATAACAATTTAATAATTTTTTTCCAAAATTTTTCATGCAAAATCTTCGACTACAAGCTCCCTTGCTATGGCCACTTTCGTACCTTCGAGTCACTAGTTCCAAAATCAATTACCGCTGTTGTTTTCCCCTCGTCGAGCTGATAAATTTCGACTATAAATTTGCTCAATTCCGTGAAGAAACGTAAAAGCTGTGACGTTTTTCCTAAAAATTGTGTAAACGTAAAAGTTGTGATTTATTATATTATAACAAAGGTGGTGGTTGAGTATAAAAATGAAATTGAGCATTTGGGTTTTTCCTAAAATTTCAGATTTTTCCAACATAAATTTATCACTCAACCTTTGCATTTGTGGAGGCGTCATTAGTGGGTGGAAGAAATGGAAAATGGGTTCTTAGTTTAGGAAGATTTCATTTGACAAAATTGCAATTGATTTTAATTAGTTTTTCCTCATATTGGTAGGACGTGCTTGAATGTTTAGTCCACTCTTTCAAGTTACTTTGATCTTGGGTTATACTATAAACACACAGTTTACAATATACTCTACTTACGCTCTACAACAAATGATGAGCCGTAAGTTCGCAATAGGAAATCACAGAGAAAGTCCTATCATCTGAAGCTAGATCACTCACTTAGATGGACATACACTTCTCACAACACTCCTGTTACAGATTCACTCAGAAAATACTTTATCTTTTTAATTCAACTCAGCTTCTGTCAACAAATGACTTCAGCAGACGAGTGAGCTGTTCTTGAGCTTTTGAGACTTAGAGAATTTTGCTTCGCGTATGAAATCTCATATTGTTGTGTTATCTCTAACTCTTGAATCGAACTCTATTTATACTTTTTTTTTTAAATCTATCCGTTGAAGATAAGACAAATTTCAACTCTGCAAATACTGGTCCCCTTTTCCTGGAACGGCTCTCTGCATCCGTCTTGGTGTAAATTTGTGTTTCCTAAAACAATTTGAAGAGTGACGTGTTGAGTAAAAAAATTAAATTGGGGTTTTCCTAAAATTTCAGATTTCCCCAACATAAATTTAGAGGGAATTGCACTTTTTATACCTAACATTTACCTACTTTATACATTTCATACCACACCTTTCATAATTGCACATTTCATACCAAAATCAATCAACCTTTTTCAATTTACATACCACCGTTAAATTTTGGACGGAATTGGACATGTGCACCGCACGTGTCCGTTAACTCTAAAAAAAAAAAAAAAAGGAAAAAAAAAAGTGTCACTTTTCATACTAAACCTTTACCTACTTTATACATTGCATACCACACCTTTCAGAATGACACATTTCATACCAAAATCAATCAACATTTTTCAATTTTCATACCGACGTTAAATCACAAAAAAAAACCTCGCGGGCACTGTACTACTACATATGCTATTCTTGTTCATCACTTTTTTACAATTTACCCCTTGCCTCCTAAAATGTTCCAATTTTACCCTTGGGTGTTATTAGTACTAATAAATATGTAAAAAATTGAAATTTACGGGCAATTATAAATTATATCAATTAATGAATATGATGATTTTGAATTGAAACAGTAGTACCACATAGGGTCTTCTCAATTTGAGGAAACCGTAATAAATCATACGATCGATAACTTTATTGCTTCTTTTTCGAAAGGATACAAAATATTATAAAATACGGTCTTCTCTACCTATGAAAATCATACACAATCATAATTTTGTAATTTTTCTGTCAAATTTTTAAGTATAATTCAATTACAAAAAAAACCCCTCGTATTTTTCACTTTCTTATAATTAATTCCTTGCCCCTAAAAAACCCCTGTATTATTGCAAATACCCCCCTCCCCCCCCCCCCCCCCCGCGTATAATTGCAAATACCCCTGTACAATTGCAGATACCCCCTGAGGGTTTTTTTTTTGTCACAACCAATACGTGGGGTGTATTTTTGTAAGTAGGTCTTTTCAAATTTACGATTTATTATAGTTTCCCCAAACTGAGTAGACCATATTCGAGATTTTCAGCTCAAAATCAATGGTTAAAATTGTAACATTTTAGGGGCAAGGAATTAATTATAAGAAAGTGACAAACACGAGGATTTTTTTTTTTTTTTTTTTTTTTTTTTGTAAATGAATTATACTTAAAAATTTGGCAGAAAAATTACAAAATTATGATTGTGTATGATTTTCATAGATAAAGAAGACCTTATTTTATTATATTTTGTACCCTTTCGAAAAAGAAGCAGGAATGTTATCGATCATATGATTTATTACGGTTTCTTCAAATTGAGAAGACCCTATGTAGTACTATTGTTTCAATTCAAAATCATCATATTCATTAATTGATATAATTTATAATTGCCCATAAATTTCAATGTTTTACATATTTATTAGTACTAATAACACCCAAGGGTAAAATTGGAACATTTTAGGGGGCAAGGGGTTAATTGTAAAAAAGTGATGAACAAGAATAGCATATGTGGTAGTACAGTGCCCGCGAGGTTTTTTTTTTTGTGATTTAACGTCGGTATGAAAATTGAAAAAGGTTGATTGATTTTGGTATGAAATGTGTCATTCTGAAAGGTGTGGTATGCAATGTATAAAGTAGGTAAATGTTTAGTATGAAAAGTGACACTTTTTTTTTCCTTTTTTTTTTTTTTTTTTTAGAGTTAACGGACACGTGCGGTGCACGTGTCAAATTCCGTCCAAAATTTAACGGTGGTATATAAATTGAAAAAGGTTGATTGATTTTGGTATGAAATGTGGAATTATGAAATGTGTGGTTTGAAATGTATAAAGTAGGTAAAAGTTTGGTATAAAAAGTGCAATTCCCTCCATAAATTTATCCTAAAATGGGCGTTTTCAACTAAAAAGAAAAGAATGCGTTCTCCTTGTTCCTTCTTTGATACATTTTAAATTTATAAAATTTCTTCTAAAAATATACTATGCTAATGACATTTTTGTGTAACTTTGTGCCATTCTAAGACTAAATGCCATCAATTGTTTCTTATTTATTTCATAAAAAATAAGGCACTGATAACTTTAAATTGATGCCACTAAGTAAACATTTTTGGTGGCATTTTAAGATTAAATGCATTAATATCTTCTTAAAAATTGTGTCATTTTATTAAGAAAAAGCTATTAAAAACTCGATCATGTTAATGCCATGAATATATTCATAATAATTGTGGCTTTTTAAGACTAAATGCCATCAACATATTCATATAGAAAATTCCACTATAATGTTTAATGCCACTAAATGACCAAGTAACGTGATATTTTTCAAAAAATATCATCAAACGAAAATGGTATGACCAATATTGAGATAACTATTGTGGCATCTATTAAGAATGTTGTCTAATTAAATTTTTATGTCATTTTGAAGAAAATATCAATACTAAAATACCACAAAAAGTCATCTTTCTTGTAGTGATTGTACATATTAAGCAGTTTCTTTTGTAGTTTGTACAAAATCACTTACGATCTTAATGTGTCCAACGCGCCTCAAAAGAGATAATTTTAAGCCTTCGTATTGAGAATTGTTTTTGCCAGAAGATTTGTACCTCAAATATTACTAACAAATGAGATTCAATTTTTTAGTAATTAATATAGTAATATTATTTTATAATTACTATCAACAAATAAATCCATCATGTCTGGGCATTTTTTTCTCCTTAATATAAATATACATCCCCTGTCGTCCCACTCATAACGCAAACTAAAAGAGCAATTTTCAATAAAAGACTTGTTCTAAGAATAGTCAAGTGATAAAATGGACGAATGTGTTACACTACATTAATAAAAGGGATGAATGTGTTATATTATATTGATAAAGGGACGAATCTGCTACAAAAAGTTTAAAAGGAACGAAAGTACAAAAGTTTGGCCCATAAAAATTAAAAAAAGGGTAAACACCACATTTGGTCCCTCTTATCATTAACTTTTTACAGAGTGGTCCCTCTTAGTTTAGTCCCTACTATGTATTATTTGTTTCATTTTAGTCATTTTCAGGTGTTCCAAGACGGTTCCGATAACATGTGATATGCTCATAAGGGAAATTTCGTCATTTCAAGTAAACTAACATGGATATTTTCGTCTTTCTAATCATTTGAAAAAAAACTAAAGATTTAATCTCTTCCAAACTAAGCTTTCATTCCAGTCCAACTTAATCGTCCATTTCGTTCCAAACTAAAATTTTCTCCCAAAATCTTCTTCAAACACCAAAATCGCTCACCAATTAAATAATATCTCAAATGGTCTCAATAGTGAACGGACGAAAATGACCTAAAAAATATTCATATGCATGTCACATGTTTATCAGAACCACCTGATAAGGACTAATGTGAAACACATAATTCATAGTAGGGACTAAAGTGAAATAAATAATTTATAGTAGGGACTAAAGTGGAAAAAAAATATAAGAGGGACCACTCTGTAAAAAGTTAATGATAAGAGGTACCAAAAGTGATATTTACCCTAAAAAAAATAAGTGCGATTCACTCTATAAATATACAACCTCCCCTCTCGTACCCTCTCATCCCAAGTTAAAAGAGCAATTCTTGATAAAAACACTTTTTTCTAAAAATTAATATCATGGAGCTATTCTATGTCTATTTCCTAACAACCTTCTCTATCCTCTTGGTTTCCGTCTCCCTCCACTTCCTAATCTTCTACAAGAACAAATCCTCGGCCCCCGCCCTCCCGCCCGGAAACACCGGATGGCCTTTTTTCGGTGAGACTCTCGAGTTTCTATCGACCGGCTGGAAAGGCCATCCAGAAAGGTTCATATATGACCGCATAGCAAAGTACTCATCCCACGTCTTTAGAACCCATCTCTTAGGCGAACGGGTCGCGGTTTTCTGCGGTGCAAACGCAAACAAGTTCCTTCTTTCGAACGAACACAAACTCGTTGAAGCATGGTGGCCTGGTTCCTTCAACAAAATATTCCCATCTTCTTCTCATGTTACTACAGGAGAAGGATCCACTCAAGTAAGAGAAATGCTTTCCGAATTCATCGAACCAAATGCCCTTAACCGTTACGTAAGTACGATGGACCGCATAGCTCAGAGAAACTTTGCAGAAGGATGGGAAAACAAGCATGAAATAGTAACTTACCCACTTGTAAAGAAGTACACATTCTCAACAGCGTGTCGTCTATTCCTTAGCATTGAGGATCCACAACATGTCGATAAGCTTGCCAAATTGTTAGAGGTTGTGTTCGTCGGTTTGTTCTCAATCCCGATTGATTTACCCGGAACGGCGTTAAATAAGGCGATTAAGGCAGCAATTGTATTAAAGCAACAACTTGGTTCCATTATAAAACAAAGGAAAATAGATTTGGCTGAAGGGAAAGCATCACCAAATCAAGACGTACTGTCGCATGTGCTTTTAACAAGTGATGATAGTGAAATGCAAATTGCAGAAATGATTTCGGGTGTGCTTATTGGTGGCCATGACACTATTACTTCTGCTTGCACTTCTATTGTTGGTTATCTTGCAGAACTACCTAAAATCTATGAAGGTGTCTACAAGGGTACGTACGTAAATTCAGTTGCTAGCTAGCTCTTAATTAAAGAGATAATGCCAATATACCCCACTGTGATTTGAATATTGTTCAATTTATCTACTTGTGATTTAAAAAATAACACTTACCTCCCAGTGAAAATTTTAAATAAGCAATTTATCTCATTCAGTCAGAAAGTGTGACTCACTTGCTGAAATTGGGCATCAAAACTGTGGTTATGACAAAGGGGGTAAATATCCATATATATAATATCTCAGGGGGTATATTATCACATTTATCATAACACAATCGGGTAAATTGACACATTATCATTAAATATGAGGGAGGCGATGTGAAACGTTTTTAAGACTACAAGGGGTAAAATACTCTTTTTCAATTCACATGGAGATAAATTGAATATTATGAATATCACAAGGTGGTAAATTGCCATTAACTCTTAAATTTAATAATGTGACCTAATATCAACTTACCCCTGTGATATGCAAAATATTTAATTTAATCCCTGTAATTTGAAAAAGAGCACTTCTTATGAAAATTTCAAATAAACAAATTACCTCCTTCAACTGGAGAGTGTAACTCACTCGTCAAAATTGAGAGTGGGTAAGAATATTATTTTTGTAACATAGGAGGATAAAGTTGAACATTTGTCATAATAAAGAGAGAAACTGCTACATTTATCATAAAACAGGAGGGTAAATTATAATATTTATCATAACACACGGGGTAAAGTGTCACGTATAAGAAGGGTAATTTTGTCAATTAATATTTTTTAAAATATTAAAAATATCATGGAGCCAGTGTGAAACTTTTATAAGAATATTCTAAGGGATAAACTGCTCTTTTTCAAATTACATGGAAATAAATTTAACATTATGCATGCCATCGAAGTAAATTGCCATTAACTCATAACAATGCTTATTAATTTAATTGGGTATTACTTTTATATATATATATATATATATATATATATATATATATATATATATATATATATATATATTATATAGAACAAATGGAAATTGCAAACTCAAAGGCACCAGGTGAAATATTGAAATGGGATGACATTCAAAAGATGAAATACTCATGGAATGTGGCATGTGAAGTTCTTAGGCTTGCTCCACCTCTTCAGGGTACGTTCCGAGAAGC
Organism: Penstemon barbatus; assembly: GCA_003313485.2. Taxonomy (NCBI): domain Eukaryota; kingdom Viridiplantae; phylum Streptophyta; class Magnoliopsida; order Lamiales; family Plantaginaceae; genus Penstemon; species Penstemon barbatus. The sequence goes on from CM064881.1 coordinate 46,054,547, forward strand.
CATTACTGATTTCGTGTACAATGATTTCTCAATTCCAAAGGGTTGGAAGGTAGTTAATCGAGATTCACACAAAAGAGAAAAAACTCAATATATATATATATATATATATATATATATATATATATATATATATATATATATATATATATATATATATATATATATATTACTGCAACAAAAGATTTATGCTAGTTATAACTTTTTTTAATATATATATATGCAGTTATATTGGAACACGTATTCAACACATATAAACCCGAAATATTTTCCTGAGCCTAAAAAGTTCGATCCATCAAGATTTGAAGGATCCGGACCTGCTCCATATACATTTGTTCCATTTGGTGCAGGACCAAGAATATGCCCCGGAAAAGGCTATGCAAGATTGGAAATACTTGTTTTTATGCATCATCTTGTGAAGAGATTCAAGTTTGAGAAAATGATTCCTGATGAGAAAATTATGGTGAATACACTAGCAGGTCCTGCTAAGGGACTGCCTGTTAGACTTTATCCCCATAAGAATTAGGCAAAAAGATAATATTAGTCATTTAACTTTTACAAGTACGCGAAAATGTCACACATGTAGTTCTGTCGACCCATATGCATGCTTTATATTAAAAGTTTTCGCAATTTTAGTCCTTTTATTTTATTAATTTAATTTTAGTCTTAAACTCGTCGGAAATTGATTTTAGTGCCTTGAAACTGTAACACAAACAAACAAATTAAGGATTTTGTCCCGCAGGCTGCCTTGCGGGCATAACCCACCATATCACCTTATCAAATCAGCTTAAATTGGTGGGAAACAAACACTTACTTCCCTCCATTTCTTCCTTCATCATAAATCCTGATAATTTCTAGCAATGATTTTAATTCCGGCGAATTTAGGACTAAAATTATGGGTAAGGACTAAAACTGCAATAACTTAAAATATAAATGATGTAAACCGAAACTACAAGTGTCCTATTTTCACGTTCCTACAAAAGTTAAGGGACTGATATTGCTTTTTCGCCATAAGCATTATTAATTTATACGTAATAAGTGTTGGGAGAATGCTCTTTTATTGATGATAGTTAATTAGCTTCTCTCTAACAAAAAAAAATATGGTTTGCTTTCAATTGATTTGTACATTCGTAAATAAAATGCATTAGAAGTGTATATGAATGACGAGTGTGATGAAGTATGTATGAACTGCTTTTTTTATACAAAAATTTATATCGTTGATAGGTATCAGATATTTTATACAAATTTTTTTTTTTCAAGGGTTTAATCCCTTTCGAGACGGGTTGGACACATTAATGTGGGTACTTCTCCCAACGAAAATTTGAACTTGAATCCGCTACTTTGTAGTGACTAGTTCATTCATTATACCAATTACCTGTTGGTGCTTAGATTGTTATCATAACGTTCATTATAGTTGCTGGTTTGATTCTTAGACAGTTGCATAGAACTCCAAGCCCATATACATAGCCCATTATACATTGTATCCAAAAAAGAAAAAGAAAAAGAAAAAGAAAAATTGATAGCCAAATAGATATAGCCGCAGCCTTATTTAGAATATTAAATAAATAAGTTAAATTAAGATTTTTAAGAGTTACGTTTAGAGTCTATTATCTTTTTTCCTTTTTTTATTACAATGTTTTTCTTTTCTTTTTCTCCAACAAATCAAATTATTCTCTCTACTTTCCTTACGAGTTTCTCTTTATCAATTTTTGGATTTCCAATCTTTATCAAGTTATTTTATTTCTCTCATTCTACCATTAAGTGATCAAACAAAATTCATTCAGTTTTGGATAGACATTGCTCTCTTTCTCTATATAATATAGGATATGTCCATATTCAGTTATTATAGTTTTTTTTTTTTTTTTTTATTTGATTTGACTCTTAGATTGATTGTGTGTTCTACTTTATCAAGAAACATATATGAATTTTACTTTTTGAGATTGATCTATTTTGGTAATTTGATTATTATGTAGGAGAAAACTTAAAATTTTGAGAATTATTTGAGGAGTTAATCCTTCAATTTATTGTTGAACAGCAATTGCTAGAATTAAAATTTTTGAATTTTATTTTAGTAATCTTTTTGTTGCTAAAATCCTTGCGAAGTTTTTCAAAATTAAAATTGATAAAATCCGTTCAATTATATCGCAAGAAAAAACTGAATTGGTCATTTTATATATAGAAAAAGATATACTAAAAAAAAGTAAAATAACAAAATTTAATCAATATTTTTGCATGTAACTAAAGCAAGAAAATTAATTAATAATTAAAATAATTTCTTTTTGATATAGTGCCCCAATTTTATATTTCGCCTAAGATCCCAAAATATCTAGGATCGACCCTGATACTACCGTTGAATAAATTGATGGAATTGGCCATGTGTATGTCATGTTATCATTAAGTTGCATTGTGGAGCGAAAATTGTTACAATAACCAAATCTTTAACTTTTTGTGAGGAAAAAAATCAAGAGGGTCCTTTAAATTATTTTTTGTAATAGTTGTTTGAGAAAAGTGATTGCCAAAAAGCAAGAAGGTTTTCAACACCTCATAATAATGAACAAGTTGCAAGAATATGATTCTCTTAATAGCTTTCCTGAATTCTTTCAATATATTTCATGATGTCTTTGTCTAAGTCAAAATTATACAAATTTGAAACTAACCTAAACTAGATGTCTCATATTTAAATTTGTAGATAATGTGTATTCTGTAGATTCAGACAATCATCCTTACAGTGAGATATCGAGGCCCAACTTTTATAGCATGCATGTTACTTCTGATTTGATTAGTTAATATCTACGTTGCACGGATACGGACTCGGCGACTCGGACTCGACACGATTCGGACTTGGCGACTCGTTTTCAAAAAAAATTAAAGATACGACTCGGCATGGATACGTATATTTTAATAAAATAAATTTATATAGTTATATATAAAAAAAAATAGCTTAGCATCAAAGTTATTGAATAAACACTCATTCAAATATTAATAACACAAAATCAAAAGAAAAGATCAAGAACGATGTCTAAATTCACTCCAAATACATGATAAATGATGATTCAAAATAAGTCCCATATGCAAAAAACATCAAAACAAAGTCTCAAATTAACGAGTTGTCATCACAAACTTTGTCACATAAAATGATAAAAATGTAGAGAGAAAGAGAAAAACTTACCTTTGAATTGATATTTGGAAGAGAAAAATTAGGGTTCTTGTTAAATTGGGGATCGATCTAGGTTTGTAGACTTGTTAGAGTGTGATGGGTAATGGTGGGAGTAAATGAAATGAAGAATTTGTTTACTTATTCATGGTGGATTTTGTTTTGAATTGTCAATTTGGATTTTCAATTTTGGATGAATGAACTGGGCGCAGAAGCAGAACCGAAGAAAAGGAAAGGAAGCTACGTTGCACGGATACGGACTCGGCGACTCGGACTCGACACGATTCGGATTCGGCGACTCGTTTTAAAAAAAAAATTTAAGATACGACTCGACATGGATACGTATATTTTAATAAAATAAATTTATATAATTTACTTAACTAGCTGTTAAATAATAGTATAAATATAAGGATAAAAAAACCAAGTAAAAATTTTGAAACAAATTTAATATTACTAATTAATGATAAGAAATGATTTACAATAATTAAATGTAAATGTCTCCTGTTTTCCCCCTTTGAGTTAATTTGGCATAAAAAAAGTAATAAGTGCAAATTAACGAGTTGTCATCACAAACTTTGGCATATAAAAATGTAGAGAGAAAGAGAAAAACTTACCTTTGAATTGATATTTGGAAGAGAAAAATTAGGGTTCTTGTTAAATTGGGGTTTGTTGACTTGTTAGAGTGTGATGGGTAGTGGTGGGAGTAAATGAAATGAAGAATTTGTTTACTTATTCATGGTGGATTTGGTTTTTGAATTGCCAATTTGGATTTTCAATTTTGGATGAAATGAACTGGGCAGAAGGCGCAGAAGTAGAACGAAAGAAAAGGAAAGGAAGTGAATGAATGAGTTTCAATTCAATTTTTTATTAATTAGGTGAGTAATTTGCAGTTTCAACCCAAGACTTTATAAAAAATTGCAAAAAAACCCCCCAACGAGTCATTGACCGAGTCGACTCGCGTATCCGGATTTTTTTTTATTTTTATTTCTCGGACTCGCCACGTGGCGAGTCCGACGCGTATCCGAGCCGAGTCGAAGGCGAGTCCGAGTCCCCGGCGAGTCCGACTCTTCAGCTTGCAATTTTTTGAAGTATCCGTGCTTCATAGAAAGGAAGTGAAGGAATGTTCAATTTTTTATTAATTAGGTGAGTCATTTGCAGTTTCAACCCAAGACTTTATAAAAAATTGCAAAAAAACTCCAAACGAGTCATTGATCGAGTCGACTCTTCAGCTTGACCGAGTCGACTCGCGAGTCCGAATTTTTTTTATTTTTTTTTCTCGGACTCGCCACGTGGCGAGTCCGATGCGAATCGCAGCCGAGTCGACGGCGAGTCCGAGTCCCGGCCGAGTCGACTCGGCATTCTTCATACTTTTGGAAGAGTCGGTGCTTCATAGGTTAATATCGATAATGCATGAATAAAATTAAAACAATCATATAATATTGTACAAATATTAAAATTCATAAAATCATTATAATAGACAACATATATAATTTTATGTTGATTAAAATTTCAAAAATATATTTTTAGATTAAAAAATTAAACATTATAAAACTTGGGCTACACCTAGGCCGGATTGGGCTCCTAGGCAATGTCCTATTTGGCCTACCCAATGAGCGACCCTGAACGGGTTTTTCAGCTCAAATTCTGAATAATAAATTTAGAGTTAATGACAATTTACTTCATTGTTTAATTTACCTTTTTGTAATTTGTAAAAGAGCACTCGACCCCCTTGTAATCTTATTAAAGTTTCACATCGTCTCGTTGAGATTTTTATATGTGAAACTTTACCCTATGTGTCATAATAATGTGACAACTTACTTCTCTGTGTTATGATAAATGTTGTAATTTACCCCCTTATGTTTCAAAACACTTTGCATGTCCATTTTCAATTTCGGCAGCTGGGTTACACTCTCTGACTGAAGGGAGTAAAAATCTCACAGAATGTTAAATGAAGATTATATATTTCACAGGGGTAAATTAACATTAACTCATTAATAGAATGAAAGGGTTTTTACAATGTCGTAAAACTATACAAAATCTTCTCCATAGAAATGCCAAAAATAGCAGGTACCAAATATTTCGTTAGAACCAATGTTCTAATATCGAATCTGTAGTCTCACACGGTACTCAATAAATTTGATGGGACTTTAATAGTGTTTTTTAAAGAAAAAAGTTTAAATAAAAACCTATATATGTATAACAAATACTCCTAATAAATAAGTACGTTGACAATATTTTGACAATATTTATCTTTTTTTCTTTCATGTGTATATATATATATATATATATATATATATATATATATATATATATATATATATATATATATATATATATATAATGAAAATTGATTCATGTATGTAGAAAGATTTCCCATTCCTTAGCCGGAAAGATATGTGACTATGAAAGAGGGATTAACTGGAACAAAATTGACTGGGTGGTAGAGTGGTGGAAACGCTTCTTTCTTCTATATTTTGGATCTTAGCTCCATGGAACAATGTGTTACTGCCGAAACAAGGAAGACTTGAAATTTTAGATCAAAGCACTATGTATGGATAGTATGAAATGCCCAAACAAGAATTCTTTAGCAGCGAACAACCAGTTCAGATATTCACGACCAATAAGTACTGGATTCTCTTTCGGATAGGCCCTGAAAAGAGAAGGAAGAGTGGAATGTCAATGCCAACAGGCGTCTATTATTGAATTGACCCGAACCTGTTTTGGGAACGTACGTCCAGTGCCAAAGTCACTGAATGGGTAAGTCGGCGGGCATTTTACCTGATGTTTCAAATCTACCCTTGTGTTATTTCTGTTGAATATATAAGCAAATTTTTCTACGAACCATTATCACATAAAAATATAGGAATTAAGCCCGAGTTGATTTAATGCAATAAAACAAAGATATAAGCACTACAAGAAAAATGACCTTTTCAAGAAAAATGACCTTTTGCTACGAATTTTTTTATTACTATTTAAAATCCGTAATAAATGGTACTATTTATTATGATATGTAGGCGTAATGAAATTTTTTTTAAATCTTACGATTTTTCTAATTATTTATTACGAAATTTAACTATCGTAATAAATACTATTGGATTTTTTTTTTTATTTTGGATCCACATCATAAAGTTTTCCCTCCCAAATGAAAAATATCTAGCTTCCTATTACTTTTTTTCCCTCCAATTAAAAAATCCATACTTTTTTATTTTCTTTTTATTACGGAAAATACAACCGTAACAATCAGTCAATTTTTTTTGCAACCAATACTTACGATTTTTTAGTCGTAACAAAAGGCTTGTATTTCGTAATAAAAAGTTTTTGTTACGAATATCAAACCGTAATGAAGCATTAGCTATGCCTCCAATCCTTACGGTCCAAAAATCGTAATCTACCCGTAATAAAAAGGTATTAATTACGAAATATATATATTTGTTACGGTTTTCTCGTTGTAGTAAAAAGTCATTTTTCTTGTAGTGAAGATAATAAAAGGAATATTAAATTTTCTCATGGCAGTGTGCCAAAATATAGAACGAAAGAAATAAACCCTCAATTGACATCTTGAAATTCGTCCGAAATGTGCCTAAATCACCGTCACCTATATCGACATCAATAACAATGGTCAATTTTATATATACAACAATGATACAAATCATTTTAATAATAAACCTACGTAAATTCATTCGTAATAATTGTAGCGATATCCAATTAATAACTTTTTAAGTCTAACTCATTTATCCAACTGACTCAAATTTCGAGTCGAAGCCGAATATGGAGTATTTTCCTTGTGCCGACGCCAAATTTGAGTGGAGTCCTATTGATGCTTGGAACACGAAGGCGAAGTCGGATCATTTGAAAGATGACCGCAATACCTACATACAAAGAAACTCAATCGTACAACTATTTGTCGCTATTGATGATATCTTTTCGACCAAAATATTATCATTATACTTTTATTAGCTCACATAACAATTTAATAAAAAAATTTCAAAATTTGTCATGCAAAATCTTCGGCTACAAGCTCCCTTGCTATGGTCACTTTCGTACCTTCGAGTCACTAGTTCCAAAATCAACTACCGCTGTTGTTTTCCCCTCGTTGAGCTAAAAAAATTTCGACTATAAATTTGCTCAATTCCGTAAGAAATCGTAAAAGATGTGATTGAAAATCCATACATGCATCCGTCTTGGTGTAAATGTGTGTTTCAAGAGTGACGTTTTTCCTAAAACATTTTTAAGAGTGACGTAAACGTAAAAGTTGTGATTTATTATATGAGAACAAAGGTGGTGGTTGAGTATAAAAATGAAATTGAGCATGTGGGTTTTTTCCTAAAATTTCAGATTTCCCCAACATAAATTTATCAATTAACCATTGCATTTGTGGAGGCGTCATTAGTGAGTGGAAGAAATGGAAAATGGGTTCTTAGTTTAGGAAATTTTCATTTGACAAAATTGCAATTGATTTTAGTTAGCTTTTCCTCGTATTGGTACGACGTGTGTGAATAATAAGTTTTGTTAAGTCATAGTTATATAATCCAATTTTTACAACACACATAGATATTTTAATTTATTTTAAAAAAGTGATCAATTACAAGAAATTGACTTTTTTTTAAAAAAAATTATAAAAAAGTTCCATCTCTAGCAGACGATCCCCCTCATGCCCGCCTCCCCCCTTCGGCTAGAGATCAGATGGCCTTATGTTCCTTAAATTAACAATTTTTAAATTGCCCTTCAATGGAATACATCATCTCATCAGTGTTGCTTTCATCATCAGTACAAACAGTGATTTAGGCATGGACTATCGGAGCATTTCTAAATGCGCTGATGGGACAACGGTCTACGTGAGCACTGCCATCGAGGCATTGGCAGATAGTCTGCCCGATGACAAGTATCGGTAAACACAAGCTGGCTACATTAACAATTTGGCCTAAATAGGGGGATGAGATAAGACAATGTGAGTGAACTTATTCTCCCACTAAATCCGGCCACACAAGCACCCAACAATCATTATTGACTAGTTGTTGTGTTCGAGGGCATCCCTTTTCAGGTTGACAGTAGACTTTTAATTAATTATAGACTTTTTGTGGAGCGAACTTGCCTTCCATCGATAGTTTTTGAATTCTAGAAATAAGTTCGGATCGCTAAAAGGTTCAATTTTAACTTCTCTTGATTGTGCATGCAGTTAGGAGACGTGGAATTAGATGCTATGAACGACTTGCTTCTAAACCTCCACAACGTGGAATTCACAATCATCTTAGCTAATCATATCTCATGGTGGCTTGCAACCCTGTTATCATTTTACCAATGAATCAGTATTTTGTAGTAGGATATGACATTAACAATTTAAACACTATTTACATAGCAATTTTTGTAAATTAATGTGTATTCTACTATTGATCAATGAATCGTTTCCTTGTTCATAATTTTATCGTTTTCATTTATTATATTGCAACATACACACATCGTTTGCACGACCATCACAGGTTCAACGTGCACCACGATTTCTCCCACCCATTATAGAATTGAATAGACACTAAATTTTCTAAGTCCCACGGCAATCAGGCATAAAGAGCAATCAAGAGGTAATAGTTCGGATTATTCTATCAATCGCTTGACGTATTTAGGTTTTACATAGGTGCACTACTAGCTTACCAATTTCCGTTAGTTACATTGTACGTTGTTGGTCAAACTTCGTGCCACATTCGCACAATAGTTTTACACCTCCTTATCATTGATAGGAACCATGAAAATTTCTAACCATGCAGGATCATTATTAAAATTCTAAATTAAAATTATTTAACTTTGTCTATCTTGGGGGATTTTCATAATGGCCTAATCCCACTTTGCACCCTACAAATAGAGCATTTTCTGCACTCTACAAAAAAATTTATCTCACTTTGCACCCTATAAATCACTATTTCATTTTAGATTGCACCCTCAACCATTTTTAGCCTATTTTATTTGCCGGAGTAAAGGTAAATTCGTCCATTCACATTATTAACCACTCCAATTTCCCTCCAAAAATAATATATTGGCAAAATTGACATATCTCCATAATAAATTAAAAAAAATTGGAAAATAGAAAACAAATCTTACGGGGACTTAGGGTTTACTCAATTTCTCATCTTTCTTCTTCAAATCGATTCCAATGCCGCCTTTTTCTTTTTCACTTTACATATAATTATTGAAACTAACCTAGATTAATTCTGAGGATGTACATGTAGTTATTCCTAATTATCCCTAATTACTAATTCTACAAAGTATAATAGAGTTGTTAACGAAAATGATAATCAAAATGTATATAAGATGAGAAATTGAGAATATGGTAATTAAACACAATTCATTCTCTTTTCTTAGCACCCAACACATTTTTCTTCAAACATAAAACTGAAAAAGACAGCACTGAACTGGTTTTGAAGAAGAAACAAGAGAAATTGAGAATATGGTACCCATAAAACTTATTTTCTATTTTTTAGCCCCTTTTTTAAAGTTTGTTGATATGTCAATTTTGCCAATATATTTTTTTGAAGGGAAATTGGTGTGGTTAATAATGTGAATGTATGGATTTACCCTTACCCAGGCTACTTAAATGGGCTGAAAATGGTTGAGGGTGCAATCTTAAACGAAATAGTGGTTTGTAGGTTGTAAAGAGGAATAACCTTTTTTTGTAGGATGCGAAGTGAAAAATACTCCTATTTATAGGGTGCAAAGTAGAATTAAGCCTTTTCATAATAAACACTATACAAGGGATTTTGTAATTAGATATTGCCTCAAGCGATATTCCTTATTTACCTTAATTTTTTAATATGAGAAGTTACTATGTACCTTCATTAATTGTTATGTGAACGTTGGCACCAAATATAATGTCCAATAGTGAAAATTAAGTTATTGCATGTACTTGAAGTTTTTTCCTGCAAACTTTTTATTTATTTCCTTAAAAAGTCTAACTACATGTGGAGTTACCCAAGTTAAATGCATTTTCATGACTCTAGACATAATTCCTAATCCTATTTTTGGTTCACGTGTTTAACAAAGACTACAAAGTTGTTCCCTTATATTGAATAATTATCAATTATGGATTGATTAATCTAATTAATACACTTAGCTAGGGTCTATTTCAGAGAGTTTTGACTCGTGCGATTTCACAAGTTTTGGTTTTGAAAAATAATTTAGATTATTTAAGTGAAACTTTTGAAACTTCATTTGGATGTTAGATTTTGAAAAAGTTGAGATATGTACCACTTGAATTGAATTTAAATGTCTGTTTGTTTTTTTTCTTTCTTGGTTGTGGGAGGGAGAGGGGGATAGATGGTATTTTTCAAATTAAGAATTCATATAGTTTTAAGTGTTTGAGTATGGATTTATATATTAATTTGAATTGAGTTTCATGACTTTTGCCAAATTCAATTGAAAGAGTTCTAATCTTATTTCGTGTTTCAGATTCCATATAGTTAGACTTGTTGTCTATTAGCAATAAATCAGTGTTTTCTTTATTTGGGAAAAAATGGGTATTTTCAACTAAAAAGAAAAGAACGCGTTCTCCTTTTTCCTTTTTTGATACATTTTAAATTTATAAAATTTCTTCTAAAAATGATACTATGCTAGACATTTTTGTGTAACTTTATGCAATTCTAAGACTAAATGCCGTCAATTGTTTCTTAGAATTGCATAAAGTTACACAAAAATGTCATCAAAAAGTTAATTGATGGCATTTAATCTTAAGTTGGCATTTCTCTAATTGTGGCATTTTAAGATTAAATGCCATCAACATATTCGTATAAATTGTGACCTTTTTATAGACAATTCCACTATAATGTTTAAGCCAATGCCACGAAAATGGTATGGCATTTTACAAACTAATGCCACAAATATTGAGATAACTATTGTGGCATCTATTAAGAATGTTGTCTAATTAAATTTTTATGTATTTTGAAGAAAATATCAATACTAAAATACCAAAAAAAGTATTTTTATGGGTTCTTTCTTGTAGTTTGTACAAAATTCCCTACGATATTAATATGTCCAACGCGCCTCAAAAGAGATAATTTTAAGCCTTTGTATTGAAAATTGTTTATGCTCGATAATTTGTACCCCAAATAATACTAACAAATGAGATTCAATTTTTTAGTAATATAGTAATATTATTTTATAATTACTATCAACAAATAAATCCATAATGTCTGGGCATTTTTTTTCCCTAATATAAAAATACATCCCCTGTCGTCCCTCTGATAATGCAAACTAAAAGATCCCTCCGATAACGCAAACTAAAAGAGCAGTTTTCTAAGAATAGTTAAGTGATAAAGTGGACGAATGTGTTACACTACATTGATAAAAGGGACGAATGTGTTATACTACATTATAAAGGGACAAATCCGCTATAAAAAATTTAAAAAGAACGAAAGTACAAAAGTTTGACCCAAAAAAAAAAAAAAAGTGCGATTCACTCTATAAATATACAATTCCTCCCCTCTCGTCCCTCTCATCACAAGTTAAAAGAGCAGTTCTCGATAAAAACACTTTTTCTAAAAATTAATACCATGGAGCTATTCTATGTCTATTTCCTAACAACCTTCTTTATCCTCTTGGTTTCCGTCTCCCTCCACTTCGTAATCTTCTACAAGAACAAATCCTCGGCCCCCGCCCTCCCGCCCGGAAACACCGGATGGCCTTTTGTAGGTGAGACTCTCGAGTTTCTCACGACCGGCTGGAAAGGCCATCCCGAAAGGTTCATATATGACCGCATAGCAAAGTACTCATCCCACGTCTTTAGAACCCATCTCTTAGGCAAACGGGTCGCGGTTTTCTGCGGTGCAAACGCAAACAAGTTCCTTCTTTCGAACGAACACAAACTCGTTGAAGCATGGTGGCCTAGTTCCTTCAACAAAATATTCCCATCTTCTTCTCATGTTACTACAGGAGAAGGATCCACTCAACTAAGAGAAATGCTTTCCGAATTCATCGAACCAAAAGCCCTTAACCGTTACCTAAGTACGATGGACCGCATAGCTCAGAGGAACTTTGCAGAAGGATGGGAAAACAAGCAAGAAATAGTAACTTACCCACTTGTAAAGAAGTACACTTTCTCGACAGCGTGTCGTCTATTCCTTAGCATTGAGGATCCACAACATGTCGATAAGCTTGCCAAATTGTTAGAGGTTGTGGTCGTCGGTTTGTTCTCGATCCCGATTGATTTACCCGGAACGGCGTTCAATAAGGCGATTAAGGCATCAAGTGTATTAAAGCAACAACTTGGTTCCATTATAAAACAAAGGAAAATAGATTTGGCTGAAGGGAAAGCATCACCAAATCAAGACGTACTGTCGCATGTGCTTTTAACAAGTGATGATAGTGAAATGCAAATTGCAGAAATGATTTCGGGTGTGCTTATTGGTGGCCATGACACTATTACTTCTGCTTGCACTTCTATTGTTGGTTATCTTGCAGAACTACCTAAAATCTATGAAGGTGTCTACAAGGGTACGTACGTAAATTCAGTTGCTAGAAAAGCTCTTAATTAAAGAGATAAAGCCAATTTATACCCCCGTGAAATGAATAATGTTCAACTTACTCCCCTATAATTTGAAGAACAACACTTTACTCACTTGCCAAAATTAAGAGTAGGCAGCAAAAGTGTGGTTATGACACAGGGGGTAAATTGTCATATTTATAATAACACAGTAGATAAATTATCACATTTATCATAACACATCGGGAATATTGCCATATTATCATTACATAGAGGGGGCAAAGTGCCACATACAATAATATGAGGGAGGCGGTGTGAAACGTTTTTAAGACTACAGGGGTTAAAATACTCTTTCAATTCACAGGGAGATAAATTGAATATTATAAATATCACAGGGCGGTAAATTGCCATTAACTCTTTAGTTTAATAATGTGAGCTAATGTCAACTTACCCCTGTGATGTGCAAATTATTTAATCTACCTCGATCTCCTATGATTATTAAATGAGCACTTTACCATTCCTATGAAAATTTCAAATGAACAATTTATCTCCTTCAACCGGAGGGTGTAACCGGCCACTTGCCAAAATTGAGAGTGTGTAAAAAAAATATTTTTGTAACATAGGAGGGTAAAATTGAACATTTGTCATAATAATGAGAGAGTAAAGTGCTACATTTATCATAACATAAGAGGGTAAATTATGAAATTTATCATAACACGGGTAATTAAAGTGCCGCATATAAGAGGATTAATTTTGTCAATTAATATTTTTTTAAAAATTTTAAAATTATAAGGAAGGCACTATTAAACTTTTATAAGAATATTATAGGAGGTAAACTGCTCTTTTCAAATTACAGAGAGAAAAATTGATTATTATGCATGCCATTAGGGTAAATTGCTATTAACTCATAATGATGCTTATAATCAATTTAATTGGTTATTACTTATATGTTATATTATATAGAACAAATGGAAATTGCAAACTCAAAGGCACCAGGTGAAATATTGAAATGGGATGACATTCAAAAGATGAAATACTCGTGGAATGTGGCATGTGAAGTTCTTAGGCTTGCTCCACCTCTTCAGGGTGCGTTCCGAGAAGCCATTACCGATTTCATGTACAATGATTTCTCAATTCCAAAGGGTTGGAAGGTAATTAATCAAGATTTACACAAAAGAGAAAAAATCAAATTTTTTTATATATATATATATATATATAACTGCAACATAAGATTTATGCTAGTTATAACTTTTTTATATATATATATATATGTGCAGTTATATTGGAACACGTATTCAACACATATAAACCCGAAATGTTTTCCAGAGCCTAAAAAGTTTGATCCATCAAGATTTGAAGGATCGGGACCTGCTCCATATACATTTATTCCATTTGGTGCAGGACCAAGAATATGCCCCGGAAGAGACTATGCAAAACTGGAAATACTTGTTTTTATGCATCATCTTGTGAAGAGATTCAAGTTTGAAAAAATGATTCCTGATGAGAAAATTATGGTGAATCCACTATCAATACCTGCTAAGGGACTGCCTGTTAGACTTTATCCCCATAAGAATTAGGCAAAAAAATAATTCCACCAACACTAAAAATATACCATGTTTAGTATCTAAAGGACGTGTGGCAATGTAAAATAAGAGTCATAAAAAATTGACTCACCTTGGCTTGCTATAAATAGCTACGTGTATTTACGGTGGAAAAAGGGAAATTATGAGTACATCTATTTGTATTTAAAGGATAAACATAGAAATTTAATAGGTGGATATATAATTGGTGCATGAATTGTGTCATTAGTGTACGTGTGTTACAGGCATTTAGCTTTTACTGGTACGCGAAAATAATACACCTGTAATTCTGTCGATCTATATGCATTCTTTATGTTAAAAGTTTCCGCAATTTTAGTCATCTTATCCTTAATTTTAGTCCTAAACTCATTAGAATTGATATCAGTGTCTTGAAATTGTAGCACAAACAAATAAATTGAGGATTTTGTCCCGCCGGCTGCCTTGCCGGTGTAACCCACTACATCAGCTTACCAAATCAGCTTAAATTGGTGGAAAAAAACACTTACTTCCCTCCATTTCTTCCCCTAGATACCGATTATTATGAAGAAAAAAAACTTATATAGTTCCCCTCCATTTCTACCTTTCCCATGAATCGTGACAATTTCTGGCAATGATTTTAATTCCGACGAATATGGTACTAAAATTGAGGGTAAGAGTACTAAAATTGCATTAACTTAAAACATAAAGAATGCAAATTATTTATCGAAACGACAAGTGTCCTATTTCCAATTCCCTGCAAAAATTAAGGAACTGATATTGCCTTTTCGCCATAAGCATTATTAATTTATACTTAATAAGTGTTGGTACAATGCTCTTTTATTGAGGATAGTTAATTAGATTTTCTCATTGGAAGTGCATATATATGAAAGACCGGTGTGATGAAGTTATATTATTAGTAATAAGAGAGAACTGTTTTTTTTTTTTATTATATATTATTGTTGGTGTTTAACAATCTGTGTAATATAAATACATTCGATTTATATTTCATATAACTATAGTATTTATTAATTATAGTTCAATTAAATGACAAAAAAAAAAAAAATAGTACACTCTTATATATGCTGAAACTTTAAATACTAAAATTTGTGGAGATTTTAATTTATAGTAAGTTTGTTTCAAATTAAAACAGTGATCTTTGATATGGAAAAGGAGGAACGGTAATTAACTTGGATCTAATATAAGAAACTGAATTCAAAATAGTTGGATGAACTAATCAGTGTTACTTAAGTAATTATATATTATCTTCCTTTGTGAAACTAAATGTACAGGAAGGAAGATAGAGTCGTTGAAGAGATTGTTGAATTTTAATGGTGTTTGGGTTGATGCTAAAGGGAAATCAGGGGGTTTGGCCCTACTTTGGAGAAAGGAGATTACTGTGGATCTCCTTAGCTTCTCGTTTAATCATATTGACACTTTGGTTTTTGAGGATGCAGAACCTGGTGGGTGGCGTTTTACTGGTTTTTATGGTGATGCGGACTCCAGTAATATGAAAGATTCTTGGGACCTTCTTAGGAACTTATCTCGTATTAATCAGAAACAGTGGATTTGCTTGGGTGATTTTAATACTATGTTGTACCAGTCAGAGAAAAACGGGGGTAATCCTATTCCGGGCTATCAACTTAGGGAATTTCGAACAGCACTACAAGACTCGGGGTTGTCCGATTTGGGTTTTTCGGGGTTTCCGTTCACATGGTCAAACAGATGAGATTTTCCACATACTGTATTCGAGAGACTAGATAGAGCTTGCATAACTGATTCTTGGTTTAACAGATTTCTGTCAAGTAAGGTGGAGCACTTGCAATTTGGTGGATCAGATCATGCACCAATTCTGGTTCGAGTTCATGACCATATTGTTGAAAAATCCAGCAAACAGAGAAGGAGGTTTATGTTTGAGTCAATGTGGCTAGATTCTAGTGATTGTTCCACAGTCGTTCGGGATTTGTGGATTCACTCTACTAGTGGAAATAATGCTCTGGGGAAACTGGAAACTTGCAGTAAGAAACTTGAAGCTTGGAGCACCGACTCTTTTGGGAGTGTTAATAAGAAAGTTAGGAAACTTAGGAAAAATATACATCTTCTTCGAACAGGGGTCATTTCAGATTCGTCAAAAAAAAAAAGGAGAGTATTCTTGCTTTGGAGTTAGAGGGGATTCTTGATAAGGAAGAGAAAATGCGGCAACAAAGGGCCAAAGCACATTGGATGCATGAGGGGGATCGCAATACACGTTATTTTCATATGAGGGCCTCGGGGAGAAAAAGTAAGAACAAAATTTGTGGTATTAGGAAAGAGGATGGTAATTGGTGTAAAACCGAACCTGAGATTGAAGGGGCAGTCGTCGACTACTTGCAGAAAATTTTTACTTCCTCCCATCCTCTGAAACACAATATTGAACTGGTATTGAATGCAATAGGGTCGAGGGTGAGCTTTGAGGACAACCAGTATCTCCTCCAACCTTACACTGTAGATGAGGTAAAACAAGCTCTTATTTCTATGCACCCCCTTAAATCCCCTGGTTCTGATGGTTTCCCCCCTCTTTTCTTCCAAAAGTATTGGAATTGTATAGGTCCTGATGTCACTTCTTGGGTGCTATATTTCCTTAATAAGGGTATTTTTTATGTTAACTGCAATTATACTAATATCGTCCTAATCCCCAAATGCCCCAATCCTGAATTAATGACCCGATTTCGCCCTATTAGCCTCTGTAATGTGATCTATAAAATAGCCTCCAAAACTATAGCCAACCGTCTTAAGCCCCTAATGAACTCTGTGATATCTGATTACCAATTTTCCTTCGTTCCGGGAAGGCAGATTACTGATAATGTTCTTGTTGCTTTCGAAACTACTCACTACATGAAAATAATAACTAAAGGTGATGTGGGCCATATGGCCATTAAGTTGGACATGAGTAAAGCCTATGATAGAGTAGAGTGGGAGTTTCTTAGGGCTGTGATGATTTGATTAGGCTTTGATGAGCGATTTGTGAGGCTTATTATGTTTTGTGTTACTATGGTTTCTTACTCTTCTGTGTTAAATGGTTCCCAAATTGGTTTTGTCAAACCGGAAAGGGTTATCTGTCACGGTGACCCCCTTTCCCCGTGCTTATTTCTCTTTTGTGCAGAGGCTCTTAGTTCCCTTATTTGGCAGAAAGAAATGGAAGGCGTTCTGAATGGGGTTGCTATTTGCGAGGGGTCACCACAAATCTCACATCTTTTGTTCGCGGACGATACTTTGATACTTGTCAAGCCTCGGAAAGGGCAGCTACTTGTATCCGAAATTTTTTACACTCTTATGGGCTTGTTTCGGGGCAAAGTATCAATTTCGACAAGTCAAGTGTGGTTTTCACCAAAAATACCCCTACTTCGGCTATTGATTCCATCCTATCTATTTGCGACTTCGACGGGAGGATAGTCATGACATATATCTTGGTCTACCTTTGACTGTGGGTAGATCAAAGAGAGCAATTTTTTGCTATGTTAGAGAACGGGTTTGGAGTCGGATCCAAAGTTTGAGGGTTAAATCACTTTCGAAAGCGGGACGAGAAGTACTCATCAAGGCAATAGTGCAAGCTATTCCTTCATACTTAATGAGTTGCTTCAAACTACCGGGCTATTTGATTAAAGAAATTGAATCCATGGTTGCAAACTTTTGGTGGGATGACAACGACAAAAGGAAAATACATTGGAAAAGTTGGAGTTCGCTTTGCCTTAGTAAGAGAGACGGTGGTTTGGGGTTCCGGGATCTCGAATCATTTAACACAGCACTCTTAGCAAAACAGGCTTGGCGTATCTTAACAAACCCGACAACTCTTCTCAGTAGAATTTTAACGGCCAAGTATTTCCCAACGAGCGGCCTGTTGGAAGCCTCTCTGGGTTCGAGACCCTCTTTGACTTGGCGAGGTATTTGGGGATCGTTAAAACTATTAGAATCAGGACTTAGATGGAGAATAGGAGACGGAAACACTGTTAGGATTTGGAGTGACAGCTAGCTGCCCCGTAAAGGAGCTTTTAAAATCTGCTCACCACCTAATTCGCTCCCTCTTAATGCGACAGTTAGTGCACTTATGGATACTGATATGAACACGTGGAATAAAGAGCTGATCAAGGGAATCTTTTGGGAAGAAGAAGCTAGGGCCATCCTCTCAATTCTGATTGGGAATCGCACCACTAGAGACTGCTTGTTATGGCATTTTGATAGACATGGGAGTTATACGGTTAAGTCAGGCTATTGACTTCATCAAGATCAAAAAAAACTTGCTAGAGAAGCCCATACGGGGGGTCCGAGTTCTAGATTTAGCCGAAATTGGAATTGGATCTGGAGTTCTACAGTACCACCCAAAATACGTATGTTTCTTTGGAGTTGCTGCTCGCTTTCACTTCCGGTCCGCGAGCGTCTTCAATATCGCAAACTCATCTCAGAAAGCACTTGTCCTCGGTGTGGTCTTGCCTCCAAAACCATTATACACTGCCTCTTGAAATGTCCGTATGCACGGCAAGTCTGGGCCCTCTCCGAAACGCCCTTTGCTGCCTATAATAGTGATCTTGAGGTGGCTGAAAATTGGCTTCAACTGGTTCATAACAGATTAGACAAAAAGGAGTTTGGGCGCTTCGAAATCCAGTGTTGGTGGATTTGGTTTAGTATAAATAAGCTATTATGGGAAGGGGAAGATTTTCCGCCGCACTTGACCTGCTCTTTTTCTTCTATTTTCTTTGATATGTACGCTTCTTTGGCCCCTCATGTCCAGCATACACAAGCAAATAGGGCTGCTGCTAATTGGAATCCACCTCCACATGGAAGTGTTAAAATTAATTTTGACGCTGCGCTTAGTGTAAATAATGAGACCATTGGCATTGGACTTGTGGTATGGAATTCTTTTGGGGAATGTATTGACTGGAAAGGTCTCACTATCCAGTTACCTTTAGATCCCGAGGCTGCTGAAGCTTTAGCGGCGCTACGCACTTTAGAGTTTTGCCGACTCTCAAATTGGCAAAACTTGATTCTCGAAGGGGATTGTCTTGCCGTTATCAATGGAATCTCAAACCAGTATGTTTCTACAGGTGTGCTTGGACCTATTTATGAAGATATAAAACTCCTAGCTGGGGATTTAGTTTCTTTTAAAGCTTGTCATGTTGTTAGGGAATGTAATAAAGCGGCTCACTGTCTAACTAAGCTTGCTTCTATTTGTTATTCTTTCTCTTCTGTTATCCCTGCTTCTGTGCTTGACATTGTAAGTTTGGATTATCCTCGAAGTAATATACTACCCTCGGGTGTTTCTCAAAAAAAAAAAAAAAAAGGAAAACAGAATTACCGAAACTGTATAAAAGATGTTTTGAAATGATATCTGATTTGATTTTTAAAATTTAGTTTGATCAATTTTGTTTAAACAAAATTGAAATATTTATAGCAAGAGACGTTGAAAATTTAGTTAACTTACAAACATAAAATTCAAACTAACTAACTAACTGAATTGGTATTTGTTGGGCTTTTGAGGTTGAATCAATTGTAAAATTGATATCAACTTGATGATTTGTATGTTAATTATTTGTAATTAGTTGGAGGAGAATGATTTTTTTTATTCAATTGCTTCCTCTTACATCACATTTGAGTAGTGTACTCATATTTATACTTGTCTATGGAACACTATAGAATATCTAGTTCTATCCTAGTTTCTAGTACAATCTATATGTTCTAGATTTATCCTCATTTAACTTAGATACCTAGGATTTATTGATATTATTTTTAAATAGACACTAACTTATACATGAAATATATTGATCTAACTTGAACTTTCTAGAACCTTCTAGCAAAATATCTCACATTTCAATAGTATCGGAAACCTTCAGTGTGTTAGACTGAAGCTGAAGTGATAACGAACTACGTCATGAAACCTTTTTAACATCGGAGACCCTAATGTGGGTGGATATGAATTAACGGCGAGGCAAAGAGCACAGTGCTCACTGAAAAGCAGCTGAAGAGGAAGCCACCTTTGTGGGCCTGACTGGGCCCTGTTAGGATTTGGCTCATATGTTCAATTTCCATCATTCATTTTCCCTGAACTTTGAAGAGAATTTGGATGAAAAATTGAAAATAAAAAATTAGGAAAAATAGGTGGGGATCGGCTAATAATTTATTTATATTTTGAAAAAAATATGAAAATAGGTTTTGATGTATTTTCAAAATCAAATTTAGGGAATATAAAAATACGAATAGTATTTCAAATGTTGCATCTTAAAAACATATTGGGACTTGCATTTTTATAAGGGCATCTCGAATGGTGGGGGCTCGAAACTCCGAAGCCCTGGCTCCCTCCCGAGCCCTGCCTGGTCGTCTCCAATGGCAGGGCTCCGGAATGGAATTAATTCCATTTTCTTCCTTCGCCCACTCTCACCAATAATTCTAGTTTTAATTTTGTATTTAATATTAATATTAATAATACTAATAATTATTTTATTAATATAATTAAATTAATAATTTTATTTAAATACTAAAATTAAATAGAGTAAATAATCATGAATTAAAATTGATACATAATTGGAAATACAACAAATAAGAAAGAAAATAAAAAAAATAGAATTAAATAAACAACAAACACACGGAAATATAACATTTTTATTGATTTCCCCCTGAACCAGTCAGTTGTTTCATTCAATGAATCTCCAAATAAGTCCTGATGAATATTTTTTTTTTGTATTTTTCTCTTCTTTTGTTCTTCCAATACGCATTTGTATCTGGAGTGAATGAAGAGCAGTCCATAGACATAATTCGTTCCTCCATTGACATTGTCAACGACATTCTCGTTGCTTCTTCTTCCCGTTGACGTTGAAGAATCTCCATATGCCTTCTCTCTCGTCTAGCCTCTATCAAAAGTGTAGTTTCTCTCATGGCCTGAATTTTTTCCCTTTGCAAGTCAATATTAGCATATGGACTACTTGACGAAGCCTTCCTTTTTCCCTTCTTGGTTTTTTTTGTATCAATAGGTCTTTCAAATCTTTCACTCAATTGGGGTACGTGGGGAGTCTCGGGTGGTTCATCGTCGCCTAGTGGTTCTGATTCAAATTGAGTTTCTGGTGGTGTTGGAATATAACAATCTTTCGGTGGTTGAGATGTCATAACATGCGGTGTTTGAGAAGCTCTTGTTTATATGTAAATTTGGATGGATATTCACACATGCTTATCTATGAAAGTAATTGTCTTGAATGAAGTACCAACCGTTGTTGATTGTCTTGGTTCAGTTTTGTCGTCAACCATTATTATTGTATTCCATTGAATTGTTTCTGTTAAGATCTTTAATTTGAAAAAATGTTACTGACATTCTTTTTCTCAAAGAAAGTTTTTTTGTTTTGGTATTTTGGTTTTAGGCTTTAGATAGATATAATGTTTGATGAATTTATATTTGGATAAGGTTTATCCGTCTAATGATATATGAGGTGTGATGATTTCAAAATATTCTAGACAGCAAGGAGTTTTTCATTACGTTATTTTGGCAAGTTATGTTATATATACTGTACTTTGATACTTACTAGTTATAACATTTTATATATGCAGTTATATTGGAACTCGTATTCAACACATATAAACCCGAAATATTTTCTAGAGCCTAAAAATTTTGATCCATCAAGATCTGAAGGATCCGGACCTGCTCCATATACATTTGTTCCATTTGGTGCAGGACCAAGAATATGCCCCGTAAAAGACTATGCAAAATTGGAAATACTTGTTTTTATGCATCATCTTATGAAGAGATTCAAGTTTGAGAAAATGATTCCTGATGAGAAAATTATGGTGAATCCACTTTCAGTTCCTGTTAAGGGACTGCCTGTTAGACTTTATCCCCATAAGAATTAGGCAAAAAAATAATATTAGTCATTTAGCTTTTACAGGTACGCGAAAATGGCACACCTGTAATTTCGTCGACCTATATGCATCCTTTATGTTAAAAGTTTCCTTAATTTTAGTCATCTTATCCTTAATTTTGGTCCTATACTCGTCAAAAATTGATATCAGTGTCTTGAAATTGTAGCACAAACAAACAAATTGAGGATTTTGTCCCACTGGCTGCCATGCGGGTGTAACCCACCACATCACCTTGATCAGCTTCCATTTCATCCCCTAGATACCTATTATTATGACAAAAACTCTATAAATCCCCTACATTTCTACCTTTCCCATAAATCGTGACAATTTCTGGCAATGATTTTTATAACGACGAATTTAGTACTAAAACTGAGGGTATGAGTACTAAAATTGCAATAACTTAAACCACAAAAAATGTAAATTATTTATTGAAACGACAAGTGTCCTATTTCCACATCCCTACAAAAGTTAAGGAACTGATATTGCCTTTTCGCCATAAGTATTATTATTTTATATTTAATAAGTGTTGGTACAATGCTCTTTTATTGAGGATACTTAATTAGGTTCTCTCAGAAGTGCATATGAAAGACCGGTGTGATTAAGTATGAATTATATTATTAGTAATAAGAGAAAACTGCCTTTTTTATTATATATTATTGTTGGTGTTTAACAATCTGTATAATAGAAATATATTCCATTTATATTTCTTATAACTATAGTATTTGTTAATTATAGTTCAATTAAATGACAAAATAAATATAGTATACTATTATATATGCTGAAACTTTAAATTCTCAAACTAGTGGAGATTTTAACTTAAAGTAAGTTTGTTTCAAATTAAAACAGTGATCTTTTATATGGAAAAGGAGGAACGGTAATTAACTTGGATCCAATATAAGAACCTGAATTCAAAGTAGTTGGATGAACTAATCAATGTTACTTAAGTAATTATATAAACATAATAGAAAGGAAAACCGAATAACCGAAATTGTATAAAAGATGTTTTGAAATGATATCTGATTTAATTTTTAAAAATTAGTTTGATCAATTTTGTTTAAACAAATATGAAATATTTATAGCAAGAGACGTTGAAAATTTAGTTAACTTACAAACATAAAATTCAAACTAGCTAACTGAATTGGTATCTGTTGGGGTTTTAAGGTTGAATTAATTGTAAAATTGATATCAACTTGATGATTTATTTGTTAATTATTAGTTAGATATATATATTGGCAAGTTATGTTATATATATATAAAAATAATAGATGTTACAAAAGAGGATACATGATTATAGATTACACTATGTTTACATAATAATCATGGAGGCCATTTACAGATGTAATTGTAGATGTGCTCGTGCCGTCACAAACTCTGACAGGTATCTTCTCTCTACGAAGAAAAAAGTATACGACTTATTCATGAGTACATTTATAGATGCAATTTAATTCGTATTCTAATACTAACATGTGCAAACCTTGGTGTTGATTCATATATTCTTTTGCATCCAAAACACGTGTATCTGTAATTTGTGTATGCATTTATGCGCAAGCAGCAATTAATACAACTCATGTAGAAGTGTCGTTTTGCTGGAATTACTTTCACTGAATGTACTTCTACTATAAATTGATTCTCAAATAATAAT
The DNA here is from genome assembly GCA_003313485.2 of Penstemon barbatus. Lineage (NCBI taxonomy): Eukaryota > Viridiplantae > Streptophyta > Magnoliopsida > Lamiales > Plantaginaceae > Penstemon > Penstemon barbatus. Next base: position 46,078,234 of record CM064881.1, read on the forward strand.
AAATTATTAAATGATTAAGGTTTTAAACTGTTATTGTAAATGATACATAACATTTGTATATTTATTTTACAATATTAACAATCAATTTGCAAACATTGTCCTCGGTTAAGATGACTGTGATAGGTGTAGTATTGTTCATTGAGAAAGGACTTTCAATTTTTTTTTTTTTTTTTTGTGTATAAAATCCTGCATTGCTATCATTATTTGGGTGAGATTTCGTAAATTTCTTAGACGCCTGCAAAATAATGTGTTTAAAAAATAACACCTTATTCTCCCCCTTTTCTTTCCCTGTCTACTGATTATTAGTGCAAAATGTTACATATGTGACAATTTATTAAATACTAATTTTAATTTAAAATATTTATGATTAAATTTGCGGATAAGAAACTAAAATTGTGACAACTTAAAACATAAAAGGATGTAAATTGCTTATCAGAACTAAAAATTGATGTTTGTTTTTTTGGCTAATAATTTTTTAAAACATAAAAGGATGTAAATCACTTTATCTAATAATTTTTAATCACTAAATATAAAGTTTATGTAGTTGATGTTTGTTTTTTTGGCTAAGTGACGAAGAAAACTGGTAAATTACCTTGAGCACTGAAGAACAACAAATTAGACCCATATAACTTATATGCACTCTGCTACGATATTTTATATTCAATGATCAAAACTAAATTGGGACTAAATTAAAAAGAAAAAAGAATCAAAGTTTTTTTAATCTTTCGATGATTAACAATTGTTGAAATAAAACAAATCGAAGTTTTTTTTTTTTTTTAATTTTAACGATGATTATCAATTGTAAATATAGAATTCATTGGTCGAATGGCATTATCATTTATGTTATTCTTTTAATTTGTTTTAATTCCTTATTCTTTATATTTAAAATAGTGGTAATTAAATTTTAATGATTCTTTTATTGCAATTAAAAATAAATTCTGTTAGCATTTAACAAAAATAAAGAGCCACCATTGAATGCAAAAAAATTGGTTTGTTCAAAGGCCTCCGAATTGGGTTGCATTCGTGGGCTCGCAAAAGTCTTGAAAAGACTAAGTGAATTTCAAAATGTATAGTAACCATTGAATGCAAAAATTAGATTTGTTCAAAAATCTCCGAATAGACTAAGTGAATTTTGATTCATGATTTGCACTCTCCTGCCTCAAAGGGTAGCCACAAAATTTTCCTAGACACAACCTCAAAGCTCGGAGCCCCAACCCCAAGTCTACCATTGAAGATGCCCTAATAGATATATAAAACCTCCACTAGAATACAACCTGAACCGATAAAAATCTGATTTCATCATTCTCCATCTGATTTTTTTGTCAGAGCCTACACTAATGTCTTCTCAAAACTTTCTCGACTATCGGGAAATTTATGGCCCTGCACCACCCAAACCGCTTAACGACCACCAATCACTCTAACAATTGTCAGTTTCAGTTTGAGCATTTCCATTTCTTTATAAGGTGGAATGGACGGACAATGGGATTCAGCTCCTCAATCTTTTCTCAGAATTAAGGTACTCAAAAGAGATTCATTCTAATAATATGGTTCCTTCTCATTTATGTTTTAATTTGAACTTAATGGGGTTCTGGTCGAGATATCTATGTTGCAAAATTACTTCACATAAGTATTTTCTGCTTATTAATACAAAGTTACATTTAAGCATGCAGTTAAGTTTAGGCCTAATTTATTTATAAAAAAATGGAATGGATCTAAACTCTCAAGTATTGTTGGGTAGTAAATTTTTTGGGTTTTAAAAGAGAAAATGCAATTACATAAGGGGTGTATTAAATTCGTCGTTTAAGCATTTAATATGATGTCCTTATTACTATACTATTTTACTAAAAATATTGAGGAATGTATTGTGTACTACAAAGTTTTCTGATTTTTTTTTGTTGAGCATTTACATATGCTAACGTTTAACTTACAATTTATGCTCTCATTCGAGCTTTTTGTAGAATAATGGCCGCCCAATTGTTTAGATTGGAGACGTTGACTCCCCAATGGTCTCATGGCGGGCAAAAGTTATTGTCTGTGAAAAAATGAACCCGAGGCGTTCTGTATCAAATCCAAAGGTATATAAGAGGATTACTTTGATGGATGCAGATGTAAAAGAAAATATATTGTTTTTTCAGAGATGTTCAAGTGTTAATTTATATCAGAATTACTTATCGCCTATTTTATATATGTGATATATGTGTGGAACGACTTTAGAGTCCTTTCAAAGAAATCCTCCATAAATAACAACTTCGACCTTTTGTTCCTGGAAAATGTTGTTATAGAATATTGAGTTGCAATGTTTGTAGGCACCACAAGATCTTGTTTATATCAAAATTTGGATGGATATTCATACATGCTTATTTATGAATGTAGTTATCTTGAACGAAGTACGACCCATTGTTGATTGTCTTGGTCAAGTTTTGTCATCAACCATTATTCTTGTACTCCATTGAATTGTTTATGTGTTAAGATTTTTAATTTGAAACAGTGTTCTTGACATTCTTTTTCTCAAAGAAAGTTTTCTTGTTTTTATATTTTGGTTATAGGCTTTAGATAGATATATAGATGATGTTTAATTTTCTCTAGTTTATTTTATGTTTGTTGATTTATATTTGAATAAGGTTTATCCTTTTAATGATATATGAGGTGTGATGATTTCAAGATATTCTAGACAGCAAGTAGTTTTTTATTATTTTATTTTGGCAAGTTATGTTATATATACTGTACTTTGATACTTGCTAATCTGTTGGGCTCATTTATTTACTGAGCTTCGATTGAATTTAATCTAATGAGCTATTTGAGTTTGACCTGCAATATCTAATCCTTCTTGAGGTCCGGTAGCATAGAAATTCAATTAATATATTGGATTGATTTGATAATAATAATTATAACTTTATATATATTATAATCATTTCTTGTCAAAAATGATTTTTATAATATCATTTTTTGCATTATTACTTTTTCAATTGATGACAAATGTCACTCTCATTGAGATATTTAATACATGCATGTATTAGTCGTATGAGATGAATATTGGCCTCATTCGAGAATCATATTCTTACTGAAATTGTTCTTCGATAGATTTAGTAAAATGTCATGGAATGAAGTTATAAGGTATCATAACCTGCAGATTATGTAAACGGTAATACATATTATATATATATATATATATATATATACAACATCCTTAACTATTACTAAACATTAAGTTGGAAAGCAAAGGATGTTACAAAAGAGGATAACTCATACATGATTATAGATTACACACTATGTTTACATAATAATCTTGGAGTCCATTTAATTTATAGATGCAATTATAGATGTGCTCGTGTTGTCACAAACTCAAACAAGTATCTTCTTTCTACGGAAAAAAAGTATACGACTTATTTATGAGTATATTTATAGATGCAATTTAATTCGTAATTTGTAATAGTAACATGTTAACTGTGTTAACCTTGGTATTGATTCAGATATTCTTCTGCATCCAAAACACATGTATCTGTAACCAGTGTATGCATTTATGCGCAAGCAGCAATTAATACAACTCATGTAGAAGTATTGTTTTGCTGGAATTACTTTCACTGAATGTACTACTATAAATTGATTCTCCTGTGATAATAAATTATTAAATGATTAAGGTTTTAAACTGTTATTGTAAATGATACTTAACATTAGTATATTTATTTTACAATATCAACAATCAATTTGCAAACCTTGTACTCGGTCAAGATGACTGTGATAGGCGTAGTATTGTTCATTGAGAAAGGGCTTTCATTTTCTTGTGTATAAAATCTTGCCTTGATGTCATTATTTGGGTGAGATTTCGTAAATTTCTTAGACGCCTGCAAAATAATGTGTTTCAATGATCACTCTTTATATATATATATATAATTTTCATCAATGATTTATAGGTATTCAATTGGGCGAAGCAATGCTATTTTCTTCATCAATTGGACAATTTGACACACTTTTTCTCCAATTAAGACTCAGATTAAAAATTGATTATTTTGTGTAATTTTTGAATAAATAGTCATATTAGTCACTATAAAAAATTGAACTTTAGTTACAAAACAATAAATGACAAAGTGACAAGAATTTAAATATTGTCACTAAAATAATGTATATAGATATAATAGTGACAAGAAATGTGAAAAAATTGTCACTATTGACATTTAGTGATACTCCAAAAGTGACAACTAAAAAGTTGTCACTAAATTATAGTGACAATATTTATTGTCACTAGGTTGTCACTGAAAGGATGTCACTAATTGTCAATAGTGATAACTTAAGTTCCATATACTTGTCATTACTCATTAATAGCCATTAGTGACAAATTTAAAATATATTTTGTCACTATTGCACTTGTCACTATTGTTATTGTGACAAAACTGATATTTTTGTCGTTATATATATACAAAAAGTGACAATTTAAACAATGTCACTTAATATTTTGTCACTAAAATCCATTTTTATTGTAGTGAGTAGAATTTTAGTTCGTTATATTTTTTTCTTTAAATAATCCTTTTGTTTGTTTCTTCATGTTTTAACTTTTGTTCATAAATAATCTTTTTGTATCCTTCTTTTTCATGTTTCGGTCTCCTCAAAACCATAAACATATTCAAAACGGCCTTCTAAGTTAAATATATTAGAGATGTATACACGAATGCTTTAATTTTATATTGAGAACTTTAAGATTATAACTTAGCTCATTGTACCAAAAAAAAGATCAACTTTAGCTCACTAATATTACTAAATATTAATTTCTCAAATCTTTTTTTGACTACAAAATTCCTCGGTGCTTAAATTTTCCCTTGTCAAAAGAACTGAGATTTGAAAAAAAAAAAATAACACCTTATTCTCCCCTTTTTCTTTCCCTGTCTACTGATTATTAGTGCAAAATGTTACATATGTGACAATTTATGAATACTAATTTTAATTTCGACTATTTATGATTAAATTTGTGGACAAGAAACTAAATTGTGACAACTTAAAACATAAAATGATGTAAATTCACTACAAGAAAATTGGGCTTCACCAAAAATATTGCTTATCAGAATAAAAATTGTCCCATTTTCGCGTTCATGTCTAAATTAAAGGACTATTATATTATTGTTTGAATTAAAAAAAATATTACCTTTTAATCTAAATTATTATCCATAGCCCCCTTTCTAAATTGGAAAATTATCAATAACACCTTTATCCGCTTAAGTTATTCACAAAACCTCTCCATACTTCATAGAGTATGTAGATATACTTTTCAGAAGTTGATTGATTTTACTGCTACATACATACATATTAAAAAAAACTTATTGGAATCATCATTGCTATAAATCATAATTTCATAAGAGATCTCTATGTGATCCTAACTT
>CM064881.1:46083615-46383488 GCA_003313485.2 Penstemon barbatus
GAACAGCAATTGCTAGAATTAAAATATTTGAATTTTATTTTAGTAATCTTTTTGTTGCTAAAATCCTTGCGAAGTTTTTAAAAATTAAATTGATAAAATCCGTTCAATTATATCAAATGAAAAAACTGAATTGTTCATTTTATATATAGAAAAAAATATACTAAAAAAAGTAAAATAACAAAATTTAATCAATATTTTTGCATGTAACTAAAGCAAGAAAATTAATTTATAACTACAATAATTTTTTTTGATATAGTGCCCCAATTTTATATTTCGCCTAAGAACCCGAAATATCTATGGCCGACTATTATGCCTAAGAACCCCAATTGAATAAATTGATGGAATCGACCATATGTACGTCATGTGATCGTTAAATTGCATTGTGGAGCGAAAATTGTTACAATAACCAAATCTTTAACTTTTTGTGAGGAAAAAAGTCAAAAGAGTCCTTTACATTAGTTTTTGCGCGCAATAGTTGCTTGTGGAAAAGTGATTGCCAAAAACCAAGAAGGTTTTCAACACCTCATAATAATGAACAAGTTGAAAGAATATGATTCTCTTAATAATTTTCCTGAATTCTTTCGAGATATTTCATGATGCCTTTGTCTAAGTCTAAATTATACAAATTTGAAACTAACCTAAACTAGCTGTCTCATTTTCTAAAATTTATAGATAATGTGTATTATGTTACTTCTGATTTGATGATCAGTAAATATCGATAATGCCTGAATCAAATATAACAATCATATACTATTGTACAAATATTAAAATCCATAAAATCATCATAATCGACAACATATATAATTTTATGTTGATTAAAATTTTAAAAATATATTTTTAGATTAACAAATTAAACCTTATAAAACTTGGGCTACACCTAGGTAGGTCGAATTGGGCTTCTAGGCAATGTTCTATTTGGCCTACCCAATGAGCGACCCTGAACGGGTTTTTCAGCTCAAATTATGAAGGGTATATTACGAATACCCCCCTCAGGTAAGGCTTAATTACAAAAATCACCCTCACGTATTGGTTATTACAAAAATCCCCCTCAGGTTTGTCACCTTATTACAATTAACCCCTTGTCCCTAAAATATTTCAATTTTGCCCTTCTACAATTTTTATTGTTTGTAATGTCTTATAAATGTTAAAACTTGCGATCTAATTATTATACCTTATAAATTAGAAAAGAGATAATTATATATTTACTACCAGAATAATTGATAAAATTTATAATTGCCCATAAGTTTTATATAATATTGCAAAATAAGGTATTTATATATTTATAAGAAATTTAAATTGTAAAATATTAAATTAAATAGAATTTTAATAATATATTTTGTAAATATGAATTGTTTACACATAAGTTAAATGAATTTATTTTATAAATTAGTATATTTAATAAATTATGTTGTATTATAAATAATATATTTTAATTTATTAAAGTTATAGAGTCTTATAAATTGAAATTTTTATTGAAATTTATGGGAAATTATATATTATATCAATTATTTTGGTGGTAAATATATAATTATTATTTTTATAATTTACAAGATATAACAATTAACCACAAGTTTTAAAATTTATAACATATTATAAACATTACAAATAACTTCCAAGGGTAAAATTGGAACATTTTAGCGACAAGGGGTTAACTGTAAGAAGGTGACAAACCAGAGGGGGATTTTTGTAATACCCAATATGTGAGGGGGATTTTTGTAATTAGATCTTACCTGAGGGGGGTATTCGTAATTTACCCAATTATGAATAATAAATTTAGAGTTAACGACAATTTACTCCCATGTATAATGTTTAATTTATTATTTTGGAAATTAAAAAAGAGCATTAGACCCTCCTTCTAATTTTATTAAAGTTTTACAACGTCTTCTTGACATTTTTATATGTGAAACTTTACCCTATGTATTACAATAATGTGACAATTTACTTCTCTGTGTTATGATAAATGTTGCAATTTACCCCCTTATGTTACGAAACACTTTGCATGTCACTTTCAATTTCAGCAGCTGGGTTACACTATCCGATTGAAAGGAGTAAATTATTTCTTTAAAATTTTCACAGAATGTTAAATTGAAGATTATATATTTCACGGGGTAAATCGACATTAACTCATTAATAGAATGAAAGGATTTTTATAATGTCGTAAAAATATACAAAATCTTCTCCATAGAAATGCCAAAAATAGCAGGTACCAAATATTTCGTTAGATCCAATGTTCTAATATCGAATCAGTTATCTCACACGGTACTCAATGAATTTGATGGGATTTTAATAGTGTTTTTCAAAGAAAAAAATTTAAATAAGAACCTATTTATGTATACACATACTCCTAATAAATAAGTACGTTGACAATATTTATCTTTTTATCTTTCATATATATATAAATATATAAGAAAATTTTCTACGAACCAATATTCACATAAAAATATAAGAATTGAGCATGAGTTGATTTAATGCAATAAAACAAAGATATAAGATAACAACCGGAATATTAAATTTTCTCATGGCAGTGTGCCAAAATACATCACGAAAGAAATAAATCCTCTGTTGACATCAATAATAATGGTCAATTTTATATATACAACAATGATACGAATCATTTTAATAATTAACCTACGTAAACTTTTTCGCAATAATTTTAGCGATATCCAATTAGTTACTTTTTGAGTCAAACTTATTATCCAACTGACTCAAATTAACTTCGAGTCGAAGCCGAATACGGAGTATTTTCCTTTTGCCGAAGCCAAATTTGAGTGGAGTCCAATTGATGCTTGGAACACAATGTCGAAGTCGGATCATTTGAAAGATGACCGTAAGACCTACATACAAACAAACTTAATTGTACAACTATTTGTCGCTATTGATGATATCTTTTCGACCAAAATATCATCATTATACTTTTATTAGCTCACATAACAATTTAATAATTTTTTTTAAAAATTTGTCATGCAAAATCTTCGACTACAAGCTCCCTTGCTATGGTCACTTTCGTAACTTCGAGTCACTAGTTCCAAAATCAATTACCGCTGTTGTTTTCCCCTCGTCGAGCTTAAAAATTTTCGACTATAAATTTGCTCAATTCCGTAAGAAAACGTAAAAGATGTGATTGAAAATCCATACATGCATCCGTCTTGGTGTAAATGTGTGTTTCAAGAGTGACGTTTTTCCTAAAACATTTTTAAGAGTGACGTATTGGTGTAAACGTGAAAGTTGTGATTTATTATATGAGAACAAAGGTGGTGGTTGAGTATAAAAATGAAATTGAGCATGTGGGTTTTTTCCTAAAATTTCAGATTTCCCCAACATAAATTTATCACTCATCCATTGCATTTGTGGAGGCGTCATTAGTGAGTGGAAGAAATGGAAAATGGGTTCTTAATTAGTTTAGGAAAATTTCATTTGACAAAATTGCAATTGATCTTAGTTAGCTTTTCCTCGTATTGGTACGACGTGTGTGAATAATAAGTTTTGTTAAGTCATAGTTATATAACCCAATTTTTACAAACACACATAGATATTTTAATTTATTTTTAAAAAGTGATCAATTACAAGAAATTGACTTTTTTTTGAAAAAATTATAAAAAAATTTCATCTCTAGCCGACGATCCCCCTCATGCCTGCCTCCCCCCTTCGGCTAGAGATCAGATGGCCTTATGTTCCTTAAATTAACAATTTTTAAATTGCCCTTCAATGGAATACATCATCTCATCAGTGTTGCTTTCATCATCAGTACAGACAGTGATTGAGGCATGGACTATCGGAGCATTTCTAAATGCGCTGATGGGACAACGGTCTACGTGAGCACTGCCATCGAGGCATTGGCAGATAGTCTGCCCGATTACAAGTATCGGTAAACACAAGCTGGCTACATTAACAATTTGGCCTAAATAGGGGGACGAGATAAGACAATGTGAGTGAACTTATTCTCCCACTAAATCCGGCCACACAAGCACCCAACAATCATTATTGACTAGTTGTTGTGTTCGAGGGCATCCCTTTTCATGTTGACAGTAGACTTTTAATTAATTATAGACTTTTTGTGGAGCGAACTTGCCTTCCATCGATAGTTTTTGAATTCTAGAAATAAGTTAGGATCGCTAAAAGGTTCAATTTTAACTTCTCTTGATTGTGCATGCAGTTAGGAGACGTGGAATTAGATGCTATGAACGACTTGCTTCTAAACCTCCACAACGTGGAATTCACAATCATCTTAGCTAATCATATCTCATGTTGGCTTGCACCCCTGTTATCATTTTACCAATGAATCAGTATTTTGTAGTAGGATATGACATTAATAATTTAAACACTATTTACATAGCAATCTTTGTAGATTAATGTGTATTCTACTATTGATCAATAAATCGTTTCCTTGTACATAATTTTATCGTTTTCATTTATTATTGCAACATACACACATCGTTTGCAGGACCATCACAGGTTCAACGTGCACCACGATTTCTCCCTCCCATTATAGAATTGAATAGACACTAAATTTTCTAAGTCCCACGGCAATCAGGCATAAAGAGCAATCAAGAGGTAATGGTTCGGATTATTCTATCAATCGCTTGACGTATTTAGGTTTTACATAGGTGCACTACTAGCTTACCAATTTCCGTTAGTTACACTGTACGTTGTTGGTCAAACTTCGTGCCACATTCGCACAATAGTTTTACACCTCCTTATCATTGATAGGAACCATGAAAATTTCTAACCATGCAGGATCATTATAAAAATTCCAAATTAAAATTATTTAACTTTGTCTATCTTGGGGGATTTTCATAATGGCCTAATCCCACTTTGCACCCTACAAATTGAGCATTTTCCACTTTGCACCCTACAAAAAAATTTATCTCACTTTGCACCCTATAAACCACTATTTTATTTCAGATTGCACCCTCAGCCATTTTTAGCCTATTTTATTTGCCGGAGTAAGGGTAAATTCGTCCATTCACATTATTAACCACTCCAATTTCCCCCCAAAAATAATATATTGGCAAAATTGACATATCTCCATAATAAATTAAAAAAAAAAAACTGGAAAATAGAAAACAAGTCTTACGGGGACTTAGGATTTACTCAATTTCTCATCTTTCTTCTTCGAATAGATTCCAATGCCGCCTTTTTCTTTTTCACTTTACATATAATTATTGAAACTAACCTAGATTAATTCTGAGGATGTACATGTAGTTATTCTTAATTATCCCTAATTACTAATTCTACAAAGTATAATAGAGTTGTTAACGAAAATGATAATCAAAATGTAAATAAGATGAGAAATTGAGAATATGGTAATTGAACACAATTCATTCTCTTTTCTTAGCACCCAACACATTTTTCTTCAAACATAAAACTGAAAAAGACAGCACTGAACTGGTTTTGAAGAAGAAACAGGAGAAATTGAGAATATTTTACCCATAAAACTTATTTTCTATTTTTTAGCCCTTTTTTTAAAGTTTGTTGATATGTCAATTTTGCCAATATATTTTTTTGAAAGGAAATTGGGGTGGTTAATAATGTGAATGGATGGATTTACCCTTACCAAGGCTACTTAAATGGGCTGAAAATGGTTGAGGGTGCAATCTTAAACGAAATAGTGGTTTGTAGGTTGTAAAGAGGAATAACTTTTTTTGTAGGATGCAAAGTGAAAAATACTCCTATTTATAGGGTGCAAAGTAGAATTAAGCCTTTTCATAATAAACACTATACAAGGGATTTTTGTAATTAGATATTGCCTCAAGGGATATTTCTTATTTACCTTAATTTTTTAATATGAGAAGTTAATATGTACCTTCATTAATTGTTATGTGAACGTTGGCACCAAATATAATGTCCAATAGTGAAAATTAAGTTATTGCATGTACTTGAAGTTTTTTCCTGCAAACTTTTTATTTATTTCCTTAAAAAGTCTAACTACATGTGGAATTACCCAAGTTAAATGCATTTTCATGACTCTAGACATAATTCCTAATCCTATTTTGGTTCACGTGTTTAACAAAGACTACAAAGTTGTTCCCTTATATTGAATAATTATCAATTATGGATTGATTAATCTAATTAATACACTTAGCTAGGGTCTATTTCAGAGAGTTTTGACTCGTGCGATTTCACAAGTTTTGGTTTTGAAAAATAATTTAGATGATTTAAGTGAAACTTTTGAAACTTCATTTGGATGTTAGGTTTTGAAAAAGTTGAGATATGTACAACTTGAATTGAATTTAGATGTCTGTTTGTTTTTTCTTTTTTTTTTTTTGGTTGTGGGAGGGAGAGGGGGATAGATGGTATTTTTCAAATTAAGAATTCATATAGTTTTAAGTGTTTGAGTATGGATTTATATATTAATCTGAATTGAGTTTCATGACTTTTACCAAATTCAATTGAAAGAGTTCTAACCTTATTTCGTGTTTCAGATTCCATAGAGTTAGACATGTTTTCTATTAGCAATAAATTAGTGTTTTCTTAATTTGGGAAAAAATGGGTATTTTCAACTAAAAAGAAAAGAACGCGTTCTCCTTTTTCCTTTTTTGATACATTTTAAATTTATAAAATTTCTTCCAAAAATGATACTATGCTAGACATTTTTGTGTAACTTTATGTAATTCTAAGACTAAATGCCGCCAATTGTTTCTTATGTATAACTTTAAATTAATGCTACTAAGTAAACATCTTAGGTTGGCATTTCTCTAATTGTGGCATTTTAAGATTAAATGCCATCAACATATTCGTATAAATTGTGACCTTTTTATAGACAATTCCACTATAATGTTTAAGACAATGCCACGAAAATGGTATGGCATTATACAAACTAATGCCACCAATATTGAGATAACTATTGTGACATCTATTAAGAATGTTGTCAAATTAAATTTTTATGTATTTTTGAAGAAAATATCAATACTAAAATACCACAAAAAGTATTTTTATGGGTTCTTTCTTCTAGTTTGTACAAAATCACTTACGATATTAATATGTCCACTGCGCCTCAAAAGAGATAATTTTAAGCCTTTGTATTGAGAATTGTTTATGTCCCATTATTTGTACCCCGTATATTACTAACAAATGAGATTCAATTTTTTAGTAATATAGTAATATTATTTTATAATTACTATCAATTTTTTAGTAATATAGTAATATTATTTTATAATTACTATCAACAAATAAATCCATAATGTCTGGGCATTTTTTTCCCTAATATAAATATACATCCCATGTCGTCCCTCTGATAACGCAAACTAAAAGAGCCCTCTGATAACGCAAACACAACAGTTTTTTAAGAATAGTTAAGTGATAAAATGGACGAATGTGTTACACTACATTGATAAAATGGACGAATGTGTTATACTACATGATAAAGGGACAAATCTGCTATAAAAAGTTTAAAAAGAACGAAAGTACAAAAGTTTGACCCATAAAAAAAAAAAACGAGTGCTATTCACTCTATAAATATACAATTCCTCCCCTCTCGTCCCTCTCATCACAAGTTAAAAGAGCAATTCTCGATAAAATAACTTTTTCTAAAAATTAATACCATGGAGCTATTCTATGTCTATTTCCTAACAACCTTCTCTATCCTCTTGGTTTCCGTCTCCCTCCACTTCCTAATCTTCTACAAGAACAAATCCTCGGCCCCCGCCCTCCCGCCCGGAAACACCGGATGGCCTTTTTTCGGTGAGACTCTCGAGTTTCTATCGACCGGCTGGAAAGGCCATCCAGAAAGGTTCATATATGACCGCATAGCAAAGTACTCATCCCACGTCTTTAGAACCCATCTCTTAGGCGAACGGGTGGCGGTTTTCTGCGGTGCAAACGCAAACAAGTTCCTTCTTTCGAACGAACACAAACTCGTTGAAGCATGGTGGCCTGGTTCCTTCAACAAAATATTCCCATCTTCTTCTCATGTTACTACAGGAGAAGGATCCACTCAAGTAAGAGAAATGCTTTCCGAATTCATCGAACCAAATGCCCTTAACCGTTACGTAAGTACGATGGACCGCATAGCTCAGAGAAACTTTGCAGAAGGATGGGAAAACAAGCATGAAATAGTAACTTACCCACTTGTAAAGAAGTACACATTCTCAACAGCGTGTCGTCTATTCCTTAGCATTGAGGATCCACAACATGTCGATAAGCTTGCCAAATTGTTAGAGGTTGTGTTCGTCGGTTTGTTCTCAATCCCGATTGATTTACCCGGAACGGCGTTAAATAAGGCGATTAAGGCAGCAATTGTATTAAAGCAACAACTTGGTTCCATTATAAAACAAAGGAAAATAGATTTGGCTGAAGGGAAAGCATCACCAAATCAAGACGTACTGTCGCATGTGCTTTTAACAAGTGATGATAGTGAAATGCAAATTGAAGAAATGATTTCGGGTGTGCTTATTGGTGGCCATGACACTATTACTTCTGCTTGCACTTCTATTGTTGGTTATCTTGCAGAACTACCTAAAATCTATGAAGTGTCTACAAGGGTACGTACGTAAATTCAGTTGCTAGCTAGATCTTAATTAAAGAGATAATGCCAATTTACCCCACTGTGATTTGAATATTGTTCAATTTATCTCCTTGTGATTTAAAAAATAACACTTACCTCCCAGTGAAAATTTTAAATAAGCAATTTATCTCATTCAGTCAGAAAGTGTGACTCACTTGCTGAAATTGGGCATCAAAACTGTGGTTATGACAAAGGGGGTAAATATCCATATATATAATATCTCAGGGGGTATATTATCACATTTATCATAACACAATCGGGTAAATTGACACATTATCATTAAATATGAGGGAGACGATGTGAAGCGTTTTTAAGACTACGGGGGGTAAAATACTCTTTTTCAATTCACATGGAAATAAATTGAATATTATGAATATCACAAGGTGGTAAATTTCCATTAACTCTTAAATTTAATAATGTGACCTAATATCAACTTACCCCTTTGATATGCAAAATATTTAATTTAATCCCTGTAATTTGAAAAAGAGCAGTTTAGCACTCTTATGAAAATTTCAAATAAACAAATTACCTTCTTCAACTGGAGAGTCTAACTCACTCATCAAAATTGAGAGTGGGTAAGAATATTATTTTTGTAACATAGGAGGGTAAAGTTGAACATTTGTCATAATAAAGAGAGTAAACTGCTACATTTATCATAAAATAGGAGGGTAAATTATAATATTTATCATAACACATGGGGTAAAGTGCCACGTATAAGAAGGGTAATTTTGTCAATTAATATTTTTAAAAATTTTAAAAATATCATGGAGGCAGTGTAAAACTTTTATAAGAATATTCTAAGGGATAAACCGCTCTTTTTCAAATTACGTGGAAATAAATTGAACATTATGCATGCCATCGAAGTAAATTGCCATTAACTCATAACAATGCTTATTAATTTAATTGGGTATTACTTATATGTTTATATTATATAGAACAAATGGAAATTGCAAACTCAAAGGCACCAGGTGAAATATTGAAATGGGATGACATTCAAAAGATGAAATACTCGTGGAATGTGGCATGTGAAGTTCTTAGGCTTGCTCCACCTCTTCAGGGTGCGTTCCGAGAAGCCATTACTGATTTCATGTACAATGATTTCTCAATTCCAAAGGGTTGGAAGGTAATTAATCAAGATTCACACAAAAGAGAAAAACTCAATATATATATATATATATATATATATATATATATATATATATATATATATATATATACTGCAACAAAGGATTTATGCTAGTTATAACTTTTTTAATATATATATGCAGTTATATTGGAACACGTATTCAACACATATAAACCCGAAATATTTTCCTGAGCCTAAAAAGTTCGATCCATCAAGATTTGAAGGATCCGGACCTGCTCCATATACATTTGTTCCATTTGGTGCAGGACCAAGAATATGCCCCGGAAAAGGCTATGCAAGATTGGAAATACTTGTTTTTATGCATCATCTTGTGAAGAGATTCAAGTTTGAGAAAATAATTCGTGATGAGAAAATTATGGTGAATACACTAGCAAGTCCTGTTAAGGGACTGCCTGTTAGACTTTATCCCCATAAGAATTAGGCAAAAAGATAATATTAGTCATTTAACTTTTACAGGTACGCGAAGATGTCACACATGTAGTTCTGTCGACCTATATGCATGCTTTATGTTAAAAGTTTCGCAATTTTAGTCCTTTTATTTTATTGATTTTAGTCTTAAACTCATCGGAAATTGATATCAGTGCCTTGAAACTGTAACACAAACAAACAAATTAAGGATTTTGTCCCGCAGGCTGCCTTGCGGGCATAACCCACCATATCACCTTATCAAATCAGCTTAAATTGGTGGGAAACAAACACTTACTTCCCTCCATTTCTTCCTTCCTAATAAATCCTGATAATTTCTAGCAATGATATTAATTCTGGCGAATTTAGGACTAAAATTATGGGTAAGGACTAAAACTGCAATAACTTAAAATATAAATGATGTAAACCGAAACTACAAGTGTCCTATTTTCACGTTCCTACAAAAGTTAAGAGACTGATATTGCTTTTTGGCCATACGCATTATTAATTTATACGTAATAAGTGTTGGGAGAATGCTCTTTTATTGATGATAGTTAATTAGCTTCTCTCTAACCAAAAAAAATATGGTTTGCTTTCAATTGATTTGTACATTCGTAAATAAAATGCATTAGAAGTGTATATGAATGACGAGTGTGATGAAGTATGTATGAACTGCTTTTTTTATACAAAAATTTATATCATTGATCGGTATCAGATATTTTACACATTTGAACTATAATTGACGTTATCAGATATAGTTGCTTAGGCTTTTTTTTTTTTTCAAGGGTTTAATCCCTTTCGAGACGGGTTGGACACATTAATGTGGATACTTCTCCCAACGAAGATTCGAACTTGAATCCGCTACTTTGTTGTTAATCAACGAAGGAGATTCAAAATATAAACATACAGAAGTGAAAGAGAAAGAAGAGAAGACCTAATTTCAGAATCAATTTAGGGATAATTGTGATTAGCTAGTTAGTTTTTCTGTTATTTTGTAAATAGCCATTTACTTTTATTTTTACTATTTTACCCCTGTTGTTAGTTGTTATATATAGGATTAGTTGTTCAGTTTGTAAATCATCTAATTCATTCTTTGTATATATTCAATACGTTTTTCTTTTCCAGTTCATTCTCTACAATCCAATATGCAAATTATATACAATTTTATATAATAACATTTGTAGTGACTAGTTCATTCACTATACCAATTACCTGTTGGTGCTTAGATTGTTATCGTAACGTTCATTATAGTTGTCGGTTTGATTCTTGGGGATGTCCTAAGTTAGTACATGTTGTGTTGGGTACACATAAGGAATCCCTCTATTTATCATTGGATTGAAAATGAGAAATGTGATTTCAATCTCTGCCTTTAAAAAATTGGACCGGCTACCTATTAAGTAGGTGATTGAGTTGGGCAGATTTTTAAATTCTTTAAATTAATCAAATATTAATTAAGTTAGGATTTTTTGCACTTTACACCCTGGAATTATAGGGTTTTGACACTTTGAACCTTAACTTAAAAGTTTTGGCACTTTGGACCCTGAAAATATAATTTAGTTGGCACTTTGCACCCTAGTGTGTGTTTTGAAGAAAAAATTAATAGATTGAAGAGTATAATAGTTATTTTCGAATATTTTTGGCACTTTAAACCCTAAAAGTATATGTTTTGACACTTTGCACCTAAAATATAGAAAAATGGTACTTTGCACCCAAAAAATATAATTTCTGGCATTTTTAACCCCGATTTAATATGATAATCTAAATTGTGTAAATAACATGCAATATAATAATATGTTAGATATGTAAACGTGTATTTTATATATAAAGTAAATAATCTTGAGGATACTTGAAAATAAAATGAAGACAATGTCTTTTTTTTAATCTAAATTTTACAGTGAGAAAATGTTAAAATAAGTTATATAAAGTAAAATAAATTTAGAATAACAAGTTTATGATTGTTGTGCAAAGAAATGTTATCTCTACATCGCCGACATTCATGAGTGTGTTTTTTTTAGAAAAATACATTAGGGTGCAAGATGTCATACAAATTATATTTTTAGGGTGCAAAGTGTCAAAAAATTTAAATCTGGGTGAAAATGCTATTATATTATAATTGATTTAATTAAAAATGTTAGGGCTGAATTTGATACTCCAAATTGGACTGACTAAACTTTTTTTTTCTAAAAAGGGGACTTAATAAACTCATATTTTAAAATTAGGGGTAAATAAACATTTTAATAAATAAATTTTCAAAAATTTCAAACAAGCCATCAGCACCACCACCACCTCCAGCCGGCGGCGACTGGAGTCGCGTCCAGTCACGACTGAAATGGTGGGGGTGGTTGAATGAGGCGGTGGTTAGATTTTAGGATATGGAGTTGGAAGGGTTTGGAGGAGATATTGGTTGGAAAGGAAGGGTGGGGTGGGGGTTTACGGTTGACATGGGGTTGGTGGTTTGGTTTTTTTTCTTATTATTTAGATAAAAAAAAATTAGATTTTTTTTGTTATTACCTATTAATCAGGTTGTCTTGAACAATAATGACATGTGTCTACTGATTAGGGGATTCCTTATATTTGCACAACTCAATGGGTTCCTAACTTAAGAATACTCCTTGATTCTTAGACTGTTGCATAGAACTCCAAGCCCATATACATAGCCAATTATACATTGTATCCAAAAAAGGAAAGGAAAAAGAAAAATTGATAGCCAAATAGACATAGCCGCAGCCTTATTTAGAATATTAAATAAGTTAAATTAAGATTTTTAAGAGTTACGTTTAGAGTCTATTATCTTTTTTCCTTTTTTTATTAACAAATCGAATTTTTCTCTCTACTTTCCTTATGAGTTTCTCTCTATCAATTTTTGGATTTCCAATCTTTATCAAGTTATTTTATTTCTCTCGTTCTACCATTAAGTGATCAAACAAAATTCATTCAGTTTTGGATAGACATTGCTCTCTTTCTCTATATAATATAGGATATGTTCATATTCAGTTATTATAGTTTTTTCTTTTTTATTTGATTTGACTCTTAGATTGATTGTGTGTTCTACTTTATCAAGAAACATATATGAATTTTACTTTTTGAGACTGATCTATTTTGGTAATTTGATTATTATGTAGGAGAAAACTTAAAATTTTGAGAATTATTTGATGAGTTATATAATCCTTCAATTTGTTGTTGAACAGCAATTGCTATAATTAAAATCTTTGAATTTTATTTTAGTAATTTGCTAAAATTCTTGCGAAGTTTTTCAAAATTAAAATTGATAAAATCCGTTCGATTGTATCGCAAGAAAAAACTGAATTGGCCATTTTATAAATAGAAAAAGATATACTAAAAAAAAGTAAAATAACAAAATTTAATCAATATTTTTGCATGTAACTAAAGCAAGAAAATTAATTTATAATTAAAATAATTTCTTTTTGATATAGTGCCCCAATTTTATATTTCGCCTAAGATCCCAAAATATCTAGGGTCGACCCTGATACTACCTTTGAATAAATTGATGGAATTGGCTATGTGTATGTCATGTTATCGTTAAGTTGCATTGTGGAGCGAAAATTGTTACAATAACCAAATCTTTAACTTTTTGTCAGGAAAAAAATCAAAAGGGTCCTTTAAATTATTTTTTGTAATAGTTGTTGAGAAAAGTGATTGCCAAAAAGCAAGAAGGTTTTCAACACCTCATAATAATGAACAAGTTGCAAGAATATGATTCTCTTAATAGCTTTCCTGAATTCTTTCGATATATTTCATGATGTCTTTGTCTAAGTCAAAATTATACAAATTTGAAACTAACCTAAACTAGATGTACGTCTCATATTTAAATTTGTAGATAATGTGTATTCTGTAGATTCAGACAATCATCCTTACAGAGAGATATCGAGGCCCAACTTTTATAGCATGCATGTTACTTCTGATTTGATTAGTTAATATCGATAATGCATGAATAAAATTAAAACAATCATATAATATTGTTCAAATATTAAAATTCATAAATCATTATAATAGACAACATATATAATTTTATGTTGATTAAAATTTCAAAAATATATTTTTAGATTAAAAAATTAAACATGATAAAACTTGGGCTACACCTAGGCCGGATTGGGCTCCTAGGCAATGTCTTATTTGGCCTACCCAATGAGCGACCCTGAACGGGTTTTTCAGCTCAAATTCTGAATAATAAATTTAGAGTTAATGACAATTTACTTTCACTAATATTTATATTGTTTAATTTACCTTTTTGTAATTTGTAAAAGAGCACTCGACCCCCTTGTAATCTTATTAAAGTTTCACATCGTCTCGTTGAGATTTTTATATGTGAAACTTTACCCTATGTGTCATAATAATGTGACAACTTACTTCTCTGTGTTATGATAAATGTTGTAATTTACCCCCTTATGTTTCAAACACTTTGCATGTCCATTTTCAATTTCGGCAGCTGGGTTACACTCTCTGACTGAAGGGAGTAAAATTTTCACAGAATGTTAAATGAAGATTATATATTTCACAGGGGTAAATTAACATTAACTCATTAATAGAATGAAAGGGTTTTTACAATGTCGTAAAACTATACAAAATCTTCTCCATAGAAATGCCAAAAATAGCAGGTACCAAATATTTCGTTAGATCCAATGTTCTAATATCGAATCTGTAGTCTCACACGGTACTCAATAATTTTGATGGGACTTTAATAGTGTTTTTTAAAGAAAAAAGTTTAAATAAAAACCTATATATGTATAACAAATACTCCTAATAAATAAGTACGTTGACAATATTTTGACAATATATATCTTTTTTTCTGTCATGTGTATATATATATAATGAAAATTGATTCATGTATGTAGAAAGATTTCCCATTCCTTAGCCGGAAAGATATGTGACTATGAAAGAGGGATTAAGTGGAACAAAATTGACTGGGTGGTAGAGTGGTGGAAACGCTTCTTTCTTCCATATTTTGGACCTTAGCTCCATGGAACAATGTGTTACTGCCGAAACAGGGAAGACTTGAAATTTTAGATCAAAGCACTATGTATGGATAGTACGAAATGCCCAAACAAGAATTCTTTAGCAGCGAACAACCAGTTCAGATATTCACGACCAATAAGTACTGGATTCTCTTTCGGATAGGCCCTGAAAAGAGAAGGAAGAGTGGAATGTCAATGCCAATAGGCGTCTATTATTGAATTGACCCGAACCCGTTTTGGGAACGTCCAGTGCCAAAGTCACTGAATGGGTAAGTCGGCGGGCATTTTACCTGATGTTTCAAATCTACCCTTGTGTTATTTCTGTTGAATATATAAGCAAATTTTTCTACCAACCATTATCACATAAAAAATATAGGAATTAAGCCCGAGTTGATTTAATGCAATAAAACAAAGATATAAGATAATAAAAGGAATATTAAATTTTCTCATGGCAGTGTGCCAAAATATAGAACGAAAGAAATAAACCCTCAATTGACATCTTGAAATTCGTCCGAAATGTGCCTAAATCACCGTCACCTATATCGACATCCATAATAATGGTCAATTTTATATATACAACAATGATACAAATCATTTTAATAATAAACCTACGTAAATTCATTCGTAATAATTGTAGCGATATCCAATTAATAACTTTTTAAGTCTAACTCATTTATCCAACTGACTCAAATTTCGAGTCGAAGCCGAATATGGAGTATTTTCCTTGTGCCGACGCCAAATTTGAGTGGAGTCCTATTGATGCTTGGAACACGAAGGCGAAGTCGGATCATTTGAAAGATGACCGCAATACCTACATACAAAGAAACTCAATTGTACAACTATTTGTCGCTATTGATGATATCTTTTCGACCAAAATATTATCATTATACTTTTATTAGCTCACATAACAATTTAATAAAAAAATTTCAAAATTTGTCATGCAAAATCTTCGGCTACAAGCTCCCTTGCTATGGTCACTTTCGTACCTTCGAGTCACTAGTTCCAAAATCAACTACCGCTGTTGTTTTCCCCTCGTCGAGCTAAAAAATTTTCGACTATAAATTTCCTCAATTCCGTAAGAAAACGTAAAAGATGTGATTGAAAATCCATACATGCATCCGTCTTGGTGTAAATGTGTGTTTCAAGAGTGACGTTTTTCCTAAAACATTTTTAAGAGTGACGTAAACGTAAAAGTTGTGATTTATTATATGAGAACAAAGGTGGTGGTTGAGTATAAAAATGAAATTGAGCATGTGGGTTTTTTCCTAAAATTTCAGATTTCCCCAACATAAATTTATCAATTAACCATTGCATTTGTGGAGGCGTCATTAGTGAGTGGAAGAAATGGAAAATGGGTTCTTAGTTTAGGAAAATTTCATTTGACAAAATTGCAATTGATTTTAGTTAGCTTTTCCTCGTATTGGTACGACGTGTGTGAATAATAAGTTTTGTTAAGTCATAGTTATATAACCCAATTTTTACAAACACACATAGATATTTTAATTTATTTTAAAAAAGTGATCAATTACAAGAAATTGACTTTTTTTAAAAAAAATTATAAAAAATTTCCATTTCTAGCAGACGATCCCGCTCATGCCTGCCTCCCCCCTTCGGCTAGAGATCAGATGGCCTTATGTTCCTTAAATTAACAATTTTTAAATTGCCCTTCAATGGAATACATCATCTCATCAGTGTTGCTTTCATCATCAGTACAGACAGTGATTTAGGCATGGACTATCAGAGCATTTCTAAATGCGCTGATGGGACAACGGTCTACGTGAGCACTGCCATCGAGGCATTGGCAGATAGTCTGCCCGATGACAAGTATCGGTAAACACAAGCTGGCTACATTAACAATTTGGCCTAAATAGGGGGATGAGATAAGACAATGTGAGTGAACTTATTCTCCCACTAAATCCGGCCACACAAGCACCCAACAATCATTATTGACTAGTTGTTGTGTTCGAGGGCATCCCTTTTCATGTTGACAGTAGACTTTTAATTAATTATAGACTTTTTGTGGAGCGAACTTGCCTTCCATCGATAGTTTTTGAATTCTAGAAATAAGTTCGGATCGCTAAAAGGTTCAATTTTAACTTCTCTTGATTGTGCATGCAGTTAGGAGACGTGGAATTAGATGCTATGAACGACTTGCTTCTAAACCTCCACAACGTGGAATTCACAATCATCTTAGCTAATCATATCTCATGGTGGCTTGCAACCCTGTTATCATTTTACCAATGAATCAGTAATTTTTAGTAGGATATGACATTAACAATTTAAACACTATTTACATAGCAATCTTTGTAAATTAATGTGTATTCTACTATTGATCAATAAATCGTTTCCTTGTTCATAATTTTATCGTTTTCATTTATTATATTGCAACATACACACATCGTTTGCACGACCATAACATGTTCAACGTGCACCACGATTTCTCCCACCCATTATAGAATTGAATAGACACTAAATTTTCTAAGTCCCACGGCAATCAGGCATAGAGAGCAATCAAGAGGTAATAGTTCGGATTATTCTATCAATCGCTTGACGTATTTAGGTTTTACATAGGTGCACTACTAGCTTACCAATTTCCGTTAGTTACATTGTACGTTGTTGGTCAAACTTCGTGCCACATTCGCACAATAGTTTTACACCTCCTTATCATTGATAGGAACCATGAAAATTTCTAACCATGTAGGATCATTATTAAAATTCTAAATTAAAATTATTTAACTTTGTCTATCTTGGGGGATTTTCATAATGGCCTAATCCCACTTTGCACCCTACAAATAGAGCATTTTCCACTTTGCACCCTATAAAAAAATTTATCTCACTTTGCACCCTATAAACCACTATTTCATTTCAGATTGCACCCTCAACCATTTTTAGCCTATTTTATTTGCCGGAGTAAGGGTAAATTCGTCTATTCACATTATTAACCACTCCAATTTCCCCCCAAAAATAATATATTGGAAAAATTGACATATCTCCATAATAAATTAAGAAAAAAACTGGAAAATAGAAAACAAGTCTTACGGGGACTTAGGATTTACTCAATTTCTCATTTTTCTTCTTCAAATCGATTCCAATGCCGCCTTTTTCTTTTTCACTTTACATATAATTATTGAAACTAATCTAGATTAATTCTGAAGTTGTACATGTAGTTATTCCTAATTATCCCTAATTACTAATTCTACGAAGTATAATAGAGTTGTTAACGAAAATAATAATCAAAATGTATATAAGATGACAAATTGAGAATATGGTAATTAAACACAATTCATTCTCTTTTCTTAGCACCCAACACATTTTTCTTCAAACATAAAACTGAAAAAGACAGCACTGAACTGGTTTTGAAGAAGAAACAGGAGAAATTGAGAATATGGTACCCATAAAACTTATTTTCTATTTTTTAGCCTTTTTTTAAAGTTTGTTGATATGTCAATTTTGCCAATATATTTTTTTGAAGGGAAATTGGTGTGGTTAATAATGTGAATGTATGGATTTACCCTTACCCAGGCTACTTAAATGGGCTGAAAATGGTTGAGGGTGCATTCTTAAACGAAATAGTGGTTTGTAGGTTGTAAAGAGGAATAACCTTTTTTTGTAGGATGCGAAGTGAAAAATACTCCTATTTATAGGGTGCAAAGTAGAATTAAGCCTTTTCATAATAAACACTATACAAGGGATTTTTGTAATTAGATATTGCCTCAAGTGATATTCCTTATTTACCTTAATTTTTTAATACGAGAAGTTAATATGTACCTTCATTAATTGTTATGTGAACGTTGGCACCAAATATAATGTCCAATAGTGAAAATTAAGTTATTGCATGTACTTGAAGTTTTTTCCTGCAAACTTTTTATTTATTTCCTTAAAAAGTCTAACTACATGTGGAGTTACCCAAGTTAAATGCATTTTCATGACTCTAGACATAATTCCTAATCCTATTTTTGGTTCACGTGTTTAACAAAGACTACAAAGTTGTTCCCTTATATTGAATAATTATCAATTATGGATTGATTAATCTAATTAATACACTTAGCTAGGGTCTATTTCAGAGAGTTTTGACTCGTGCGATTTCACAAGTTTTGGTTTTGAAAAATAATTAGATTATTTAAGTGAAACTTTTGAAACTTCATTTGGATGTTAGGTTTTGAAAAAGTTGAGATATGTACCACTTGAATTGAATTTAGATGTCTGTTTGTTTTTTTTCTTTCTTGGTTGTGGGAGGGAGAGGGGGATAGATGGTATTTTTCAAATTAAGAATTCATATAGTTTTAAGTGTTTGAGTATGAATTTATATATTAATTTGAATTGAGTTTCATGACTTTTGACAAATTCAATTGAAAGAGTTCTAATCTTATTTCGTGTTTCAGATTCCATAGAGTTAGACATGTTGTCTATTAGCAATAAATCAGTGTTTTCTTTATTTGGGAAAAAATGGGTATTTTCAACTAAAAAGAAAAGAACGCGTTCTCCTTTTTCCTTTTTTGATACATTTTAAATTTATAAAATTTCTTCTAAAAATGATATATCATACTATGCTAGACATTTTTGTGTAACTTTATGCAATTCTAAGACTAAATGCCGTCAATTGTTTCTTATGTATAACTTTAAATTAATGCCACTAAGTAAACATCTTAAGTTGGCATTTCTCTAATTGTGGCATTTTAAGATTAAATGCCATCAACATATTCGTATAAATTGTGACCTTTTTATAGACAATTCCACTATAATGTTTAAGCCAATGCCACGAAAATGGTATGGCATTATACAAACTAATGCCACAAATATTGAGATAACTATTGTGGCATCTATTAAGAATGTTGTCTAATTAAATTTTTATGTATTTTGAAGAAAATATCAATACTAAAATACCAAAAAAAGTATTTTTATGGGTTCTTTCTTGTAGTTTGTACAAAATTCCCTACGATATTAATATGTCCAACGCGCCTCAAAAGAGATAATTTTAAGCCTTTGTATTGAAAATTGTTTATGCTCGATAATTTGTACCCCAAATATTACTAACAAATGAGATTCAATTTTTTAGTAATATAGTAATATTATTTTATAATTACTATCAACAAATAAATCCATAATGTCTGGGCATTTTTTTTCCCTAATATAAAAATACATCCCCTGTCGTCCCTCTTATAATGCAAACTAAAAGATCCCTCTGATAACGCAAACTAAAAGAGCAGTTTTCTAAGAATAGTTAAGTGATAAAGTGGACGAATGTGTTACACTACATTGATAAAAGGGACGAATGTGTTATACTACATTATAAAGGGACAAATCCGCTATAAAAAATATAAAAAGAACGAAAGTAAAAAAGTTTGACCCATAAAAAAAAAAAAAAAGTGCGATTCACTCTATAAATATACAATTCCTCCCCTCTCGTCCCTCTCATCACAAGTTAAAAGAGCAGTTCTCGATAAAAACACTTTTTCTAAAAATTAATACCATGGAGCTATTCTATGTCTATTTCCTAACAACCTTCTTTATCCTCTTGGTTTCCGTCTCCCTCCACTTCGTAATCTTCTACAAGAACAAATCCTCGGCCCCCGCCCTCCCGCCCGGAAACACCGGATGGCCTTTTGTCGGTGAGACTCTCGAGTTTCTCACGACCGGCTGGAAAGGCCATCCCGAAAGGTTCATATATGACCGCATAGCAAAGTACTCATCCCACGTCTTTAGAACCCATCTCTTAGGCAAACGGGTCGCGGTTTTCTGCGGTGCAAACGCAAACAAGTTCCTTCTTTCGAACGAACACAAACTCGTTGAAGCATGGTGGCCTAGTTCCTTCAACAAAATATTCCCATCTTCTTCTCATGTTACTACAGGAGAAGGATCCACTCAACTAAGAGAAATGCTTTCCGAATTCATCGAACCAAAAGCCCTTAACCGTTACCTAAGTACGATGGACCGCATAGCTCAGAGGAACTTTGCAGAAGGATGGGAAAACAAGCAAGAAATAGTAACTTACCCACTTGTAAAGAAGTACACTTTCTCGACAGCGTGTCGTCTATTCCTTAGCATTGAGGATCCACAACATGTCGATAAGCTTGCCAAATTGTTAGAGGTTGTGGTCGTCGGTTTGTTCTCGATCCCGATTGATTTACCCGGAACGGCGTTCAATAAGGCGATTAAGGCATCAAGTGTATTAAAGCAACAACTTGGTTCCATTATAAAACAAAGGAAAATAGATTTGGCTGAAGGGAAAGCATCACCAAATCAAGACGTACTGTCGCATGTGCTTTTAACAAGTGATGATAGTGAAATGCAAATTGCAGAAATGATTTCGGGTGTGCTTATTGGTGGCCATGACACTATTACTTCTGCTTGCACTTCTATTGTTGGTTATCTTGCAGAACTACCTAAAATCTATGAAGGTGTCTACAAGGGTACGTACGTAAATTCAGTTGCTAGAAAAGCTCTTAATTAAAGAGATAAAGCCAATTTATACCCCCGTGAAATGAATAATATTCAACTTACTCCCCTATAATTTGAAGAACAACACTTTACTCACTTGCCAAAATTAAGAGTAGGGAGCAAAAGTGTGGTTATGACACGGGGTAAATTATCATATTTATAATAACACAGTAGATAAATTATCACATTTATCATAACACATCGGGTATATTGCCATATTATCATTACATAGAGGGGGTAAAGTGCCACATACAATAATATGAGGGAGGCGGTGTGAAACGTTTTAAGACTACAGGGGTTAAAATACTCTTTCAATTCACAGGGAGATAAACTGAATATTATAAATATCACAGGACGGTAAATTGCCATTAACTCTTTAGTTTAATAATGTGAGCTAATGTCAACTTACCCCTGTGATGTGCAAATTATTTAATTTACCTCGATCTCCTATGATTATTAAATGAGCACTTTACCATTCCTATGAAAATTTCAAATGAACAATTTATCTCCTTCAACCGGAGGGTGTAACCCACTTGCCAAAATTGAGAGTGTGTAAAAAAAATATTTTTGTAACATAGGAGGGTAAAATTGAACATTTATCATAATAATGAGAGAGTAAAGTGCTACATTTTACATAACATAGGAGGGTAAATTATGAAATTTATCATAACACAGGGGTAATTAAAGTGCCGCATATAAGAGGATTAATTTTGTCAATTAATATTTTTTTAAAAATTTTAAAATTATAAGGAAGGCAGTATTAAACTTTTATAAGAATATTATAGGAGGTAAACTGCTCTTTTCAAATTACAGGGAGAAAAATTGATTATTATGCATGCCATTAGGGTAAATTGCTATTAACTCATAATGATGCTTATCAATTTAATTGGTTATTACTTATATGTTATATTATATAGAACAAATGGAAATTGCAAACTCAAAGGCACCAGGTGAAATATTGAAATGGGATGACATTCAAAAGATGAAATACTCGTGGAATGTGGCATGTGAAGTTCTTAGGCTTGCTCCACCTCTTCAGGGTGCGTTCCGAGAAGCCATTACCGATTTCATGTACAATGATTTCTCAATTCCAAAGGGTTGGAAGGTAATTAATCAAGATTTACACAAAAGAGAAAAAATCAATTTTTTTTTTATATATATATATATATATAACTGCAACATAAGATTATGCTAGTATACTTATATATATATATATGTGCAGTTATATTGGAACACGTATTCAACACATATAAACCCGAAATGTTTTCCCGAGCCTAAAAAGTTTGATCCATCAAGATTTGAAGGATCGGGACCTGCTCCATATACATTTATTCCATTTGGTGCAGGACCAAGAATATGCCCCGGAAGAGACTATGCAAAACTGGAAATACTTGTTTTTATGCATCATCTTGTGAAGAGATTCAAGTTTGAAAAAATGATTCCTGATGAGAAAATTATGATGAATCCACTATCAATACCTGCTAAGGGACTGCCTGTTAGACTTTATCCCCATAAGAATTAGGCAAAAAAATAATTCCACCAACACTAAAAATATACCATGTTTAGTATCTAAAGGACGTGTGGCAATGTAAAATAAGAGTCATAAAAAATTGACTCACCTTGGCTTGCTATAAATAGCTACGTGTATTTACGGTGGAAAAAGGGAAATTATGAGTACATCTATTTGTATTTAAAGGATAAACATAGACATTTAATAGGTGGATATATAATTGGTGCATGAAATGTGTCATTAGTGTACGTGTGTTACAGGCATTTAGCTTTTACTGGTACGCGAAAATAATACACCTGTAATTCTGTCGATCTATATGCATTCTTTATGTTAAAAGTTTCCGTAATTTTAGTCATCTTATCCTTAATTTTAGTCCTAAACTCATTAGAAATTGATATCAGTGTCTTGAAATTGTAGCACAAACAAATAAATTGAGGATTTTGTCCCGCCGGTTGCCTTGCCGGTGTAATCCACTACATCAGCTTACCAAATCAGCTTAAATTGGTGGAAAAAAACACTTACTTCCCTCCATTTCTTCCCCTAGATACCGATTATTATGAAGAAAAAAAACTTATATAATTCCCCTCCATTTCTACCTTTCCCATGAATCGTGACAATTTCTGGCAATGATTTTAATTCCGACGAATTTGGTACTAAAATTGAGGGTAAGAGTACTAAAATTGCATTAACTTAAAACATAAAGAATGTAAATTATTTGTCGAAACGACAAGTGTCCTATTTCCAATTCCCTGCAAAAATTAAGGAACTGATATTGCCTTTTCGCCATAAGCATTATTAATTTATACTTAATAAGTGTTGGTACAATGCTCTTTTATTGAGGATAGTTAATTAGATTTTCTCATTGGAAGTGCATATATATGAAAGACCGGTGTGATGAAGTTATATTATTAGTAATAAGAGAGAACTGTTTTTTTTATTATATATTATTGTTGGTGTTTAACAATCTGTGTAATATAAATACATTCGATTTATATTTCATATAACTATAGTATTTATTAATTATAGTTCAATTAAATGACAAAAAAAAAAAAATAGTACACTCTTATATATGCTGAAACTTTAAATACTCAAATTTGTGGAGATTTTAATTTATAGTAAGTTTGTTTCAAATTAAAACAGTGATCTTTTATATGGAAAAGGAGGAACGGTAATTAACTTGGATCTAATATAAGAAACTGAATTCAAAATAGTTGGATGAACTAATCAGTGTTACTTAAGTAATTATATATTATCTTCCTTTGTGAAACTAAATGTACAGGAAGGAAGATAGAGTCGTTGAAGAGATTGTTGAATTTTAATGGTGTTTGGGTTGATGCTAAAGGGAAATCAGGGGGTTTGGCCCTACTTTGGAGAAAGGAGATTACTGTGGATCTCCTTAGCTTCTCGTTTAATCATATTGACACTTTGGTTTTTGAGGATGCAGAACCTGGTGGGTGGCGTTTTACTGGTTTTTATGGTGATGCGGACTCCAGTAATAGGAAAGATTCTTGGGACCTTCTTAGGAACTTATCTCGTATTAATCAGAAACAGTGGATTTGCTTGGGTGATTTTAATGCTATGTTGTACCAGTCAGAGAAAAACGGGGGTAATCCTATTCCGGGCTATCAACTTAGGGAATTTCGAACAGCACTACAAGACACGGGGTTGTCCGATTTGGGTTTTTCGGGGTTTCCGTTCACATGGTCAAACAGATGAGATTTTCCACATACTGTATTCGAGGGACTAGATAGAGCTTGCATAACTGATTCTTGGTTTAACAGATTTCTGTCATGTAAGGTGGAGCACTTGCAATTTGGTGGATCAGATCATGCACCAATTCTGGTTCGAGTTCGTGACCATATTGTTGAAAAATCCAGCAAACAGAGAAGGAGGTTTATGTTTGAGTCAATGTGGCTAGATTCTAGTGATTGTTCCACAGTCGTTCGGGATTTGTGGATTCACTCTACTAGTGGAAATAATGATCTGGGGAAACTTGAAACTTGCAGTAAGAAACTTGAAGCTTGGAGCACTGACTTTTTTGGGAGTGTTAATAAGAAAGTTAGGAAACTTAGGAAAAATATACATCTTCTTCGAACAGGGGTCATTTCAGATTCGTCAAAAAAAAAAAGGAGAGTATTCTTCCTTTGGAGTTAGAGGGGATTCTTGATAAGGAAGAGAAAATGCGGCAACAAAGGGCCAAAGCACATTGGATGCATGAGGGGGATCGCAATACACGTTATTTTCATATGAGGGCCTCGGGGAGAAAAAGTAAGAACAAAATTTGTGGTATTAGGAAAGAGGATGGTAATTGGTGTAAAACCGAACCTGAGATTGAAGGGGCAATCGTCGACTACTTCCATAAAATTTTTACTTCCTCCCATCCTCTGAAACACGATATTGAACTGGTATTGAATGCAATAGGGTCGAGGGTGAGCTTTGAGTACAACCAGTATCTCCTCCAACCTTACACTGTAGATGAGGTAAAACAAGCTCTTATTTCTATGCACCCCCTTAAATCCCCTGGTTCTGATGGTTTCCCCCCTCTTTTCTTCCAAAAGTATTGGAATTGTATAGGTCCTGATGTCACTTCTTAGATGCTATATTTCCTTAATAAGGGTATTTTTTATGTTAACTGCAATTATACTAATATCGTCCTAATCCCCAAATGCCCCAATCCTGAATTAATGACCCGATTTCGCCCTATTATCCTCTGTAATGTGATCTATAAAACAGCCTCCAAAACTATAGCCAACCGTCTTAAGCCCCTAATGAACTCTGTGATATCTGACTACCAATTTGCCTTCGTTCCGGGTAGGCAGATTACTGATAATGTTCTTGTTGCTTTCGAAACTACTCACTACTTGAAAATAATAACTAAAGGTGATGTGGGCCATATGGCCATTAAGTTGGACATGAGTAAAGCCTATGATAGAGTAGAGTGGGAGTTTCTTAGGGCTGTGATGATCCGAGTAGGCTTTGATGAGCGATTTGTGAGGCTTATTATGTTTTGTGTTACTATGGTTTCTTACTCTTCTGTGTTAAATGGTTCCCAAATTGGTTTTGTCAAACCGGAAAGGGTTATCTGTCAAGGTGACCCCCTTTCCCCGTGCTTATTTCTCTTTTGTGCAGAGGCTCTTAGTTCCCTTATTTGGCAGAAAGAAATGGAAGGCGTTCTGAATGGGGTTGCTGTTTGCGAGGGGTCACCACAAATCTCACATCTTTTGTTCGCGGACGATACTTTGATACTTGTCAAGCCTCGGAAAGTGCAGCTACTTGTATCCGAAATTTTTTACACTCTTATGGGCTTGCTTCGGGGCAAAGTATCAATTTCGACAAGTCAAGTGTGGTTTTCACTAAAAATACCCCTACTTCGGCTATTGATTCCATCCTATCTATTTGCCACTTCGACGGGAGGATAGTCATGACATATATCTTGGTCTACCTTTGACTGTGGGTAGATCGAAGACAACAATTTTTGGCTATGTTAGAGAACGGGTTTGGAGTCGGATCCAAAGTTTGAGGGTTAAATCACTTTCGAAAGCGGGACGAGAAGTACTCATCAAGGCAATAGTGCAAGCTATTCCTTCATACTTAATGAGTTGCTTCAAACTACCGGGCTATTTGATTAAAGAAATTGAATCCATGGTTGCAAACTTTTGGTGGGATGACAACGACAAAAGGAAAATACATTGGAAAAGTTGGAGTTCGCTTTGCCTTAGTAAGAGAGACGGTGGTTTGGGGTTCCGGGATCTCGAATCATTTAACACAGCACTCTTAGCAAAACAGGCTTGGCGTATCTTAACAAACCCGACAACTCTTCTCAGTAGAATTTTAACGGCCAAGTATTTCCCAACGAGTGGCCTGTTGGAAGCCTCTCTGGGTTCGAGACCCTCTTTGACTTGGAGAGGTATTTGGGGATCGTTAAAACTATTAGAATCAGGACTTATATGGAGAATAGGAGATGGAAACACTGTTAGGATTTGGAGTGACAGCTAGCTGCCCCGTAAAGGAGCTTTTAAAATCTGCTCACCACCTAATTCGCTCCCTCTTAATGCGACAGTCAGTGCACTTATGGATACTGATATGAACACGTGGAATAAAGAGCTGATCAAGGGAATCTTTTGGGAAGAAGAAGCTAGGGCCATCCTCTCAATTCTGATTGGGAATCGCACCACTAGAGATGGCTTGTTATGGCATTTTGATAGACATGGGAGTTATACGGTTAAGTCAGGCTATCGACTTCATCAAGATCAAAAAAAACTTGCTAGAGAAGCCCATACGGGGGGTCCGAGTTCTAGATTTAGCCGAAATTGGAATTGGATCTGGAGTTCTGCAGTACCACCCAAAATACGTATGTTTCTTTGGAGTTGCTGCTCGCTTTCACATCCGGTCCGCGAGCATCTTCAATATCGCAAACTCATCTCGGAAAGCACTTGTCCTCGGTGTGGTCTTGCCTCCAAAACCATTATACACTGCCTCTTGAAATGTCCGTATGCACGGCAAGTCTGGGCCCTCTCCGAAACGCCCTTTACTGCCTATAATAGTGATCTTGAGGTGGCTGAAAATTGGCTTCAACTGGTTCATAACAGATTAGACAAAAAGGAGTTTGGGCGCTTCGAAATCCAGTGTTGGTGGATTTGGTTTAGTATAAATAAGCTATTATGGGAAGGGGAAGATTTTCCGCCGCACTTGACCTGCTCTTTTTCTTCTATTTTCTTTGATAGGTATGCTTCTTTGGCCCCTCAAGTCCAGCATACACAAGCAAATAGGGCTGCTGCTAATTGGAATCCACCTCCACATGGAAGTGTTAAAATTAATTTTGACGCTGCGCTTAGTGTAAATAATGAGACCATTGGCATTGGACTTGTGGTATGGAATTCTTTTGGGGAATGTATTGACTGGAAAGGTCTCACTATCCAGTTACCTTTAGATCCCGAGGCTGCTGAAGCTTTAGCGCCGCTACGCGCTTTAGAGTTTGCCGACTCTCAAATTGGCAAAACTTGATTCTCGAAGGGGATTGTCTTGCCGTTATCAATGGAATCTCAAACCAGTATGTTTCTACAGGTGTGCTTGGACCTATTTATGAAGATATAAAACTCCAAGCTGGGGATTTAGTTTCTTTTAAAGCTTGTCATGTTGTTAGGGAATGTAATAAAGCGGCTCACTGTCTAACTAAGCTTGCTTCTATTTGTTATTCTTTCTCTTATGTTATCCCTGCTTCTGTGCTTGACATTGTAAGTTTGGATTATCCTTGAAGTAATATACTACCCTCGGGTGTTTCTAAAAAAAAAAAAAAAAAGGAAAACCGAATTACCGAAACTGTATAAAAGATGTTTTGAAATGATATCTGATTTGATTTTTAAAATTTAGTTTGATCAATTTTGTTTAAACAAAATTGAAATATTTATAGCAAGAGACGTTGAAAATTTAGTTAACTTACAAACATAAAATTCAAACTAACTAACTAACTGAATTGGTATTTGTTGGGCTTTTGAGGTTGAATCAATTGTAAAATTGATATCAACTTGATGATTTGTATGTTTATTATTTGTAATTAGTTGGAGGAGAATGATTTTTTTTATTCAATTGCTTCCTCTTACATCACATTTGAGTAGTGTACTCATATTTATACTTGTCTATGGAACACTATAGAATATCTAGTTCTATCCTAGTTTCTAGTACAATCTATATATTCTAGATTTACCCTCATTTAACTTAGATACCTAGGATTTATTGATATTATTTTCAAATAGACACTAACTTATACATGAAATATCTTGATCTAACTTGAACTTTCTAGAACCTTCTAGCAAAATATCTCACATTTCAATAGTATCGGAAACCTTCAGTGTGTTAGACTGAAGCTGAAGTGATAACGAACTACGTCATGAAACCTTTTTAACATCGGAGACCCTAATGTGGGTGGATATGAATTAACGGTGAGGCAAAGAGCACAGTGCTCACTGAGAAGCAGCTGAAGAGGAAGCCACCTTTGTGGGCCTGACTGGGCCCTGTTAGGATTTGGCTCATATGTTCAATTTCCATCATTCATTTTCCCTGAACTTTGAAGCGAATTTGGATGAAAAATTGAAAATAAAAAATTAAGAAAAATAGGTGGGGATCGGCTAATAATTTATTTATATTTTGAAAAAAATATGAAAATAAGTTTTGATGTATTTTCAAAATCAAATTTAGGGAATATAAAAATACGAATAATATTTCAAATGTTGCATCTTAAAAACATATTGGGACTTGCATTTTTATAAGGGCATCTCGAATGGTGGGGGCTCGAAACTCCGAAGCCCTGGCTCCCTCCCGAGCCCTGCCTGGTCGTCTCCAATGGCAGGGCTCCGGAATGGAATTAATTCAATTTTCTTCCTTCGCCCACTCTCACCAATAATTCTAGTTTTAATTTTGTATTTAATATTAATATTAATAATACTAATAATTATTTTATTAATATAATTAAATTATTAATTTTATTTAAATACTAAAATTAAATAGAGTAAATAATCATGAATTAAAATTGATACATAATTGGAAATACAACAAATAAGAAAGAAAATAAAAAAATAGAATTAAATAAACAACAAACACACGGAAATATAACATTTTTATTGATTTCCCCCTGAACCAGTCAGTTGTTTCATTCTATGAATCTCCAAATAAGTCCTGATGAATATTTTTTTTTGTATTATTCTCTTCTTTTGTTCTTCCAATACGCATTTGTATCTGGAGTGAATGAAGAGCAGTCCATAGACATAATTCGTTCCTCAATTGACATTGTCAACGCCATTCTCGTTGCTTCTTCTTCCTATTGACGTTGAAGAATCCCCATATGCCTTCTCTCTCGTCTAGCCTCTACCAAAAGTGTAGTTTCTCTCATGGCCTGAATTTTTTCCCTTTGCAAGTCAATATTAGCATATGGACTACTTGACGAAGCCTTCCTTTTTCCCTTCTTGGTTTTTTTTTGTATCAATAGGTCTTTCAAATCTTTCACTCAATTGGGGTACGTGGGGAGTCTCGGGTGGTTCATCGTCGCCTAGTGGTTCTGATTCAAATTGAGTTTCTGGTGGTGTTGGAATATAACAATCTTTCGGTGGTTGAGATGTCATAACAAGCGGTGTTTGAGAAGCTCTTGTTTATATGTAAATTTGGATGGATATTCACACATGTTTATCTATGAAAGTAATTGTCTTGAATGAAGTACTAACCGTTGTTGATTGTCTTGGTTCAGTTTTGTCGTCAACCATTATTATTGTATTCTATTGAATTGTTTCTGTTAAGATCTTTAATTTGAAAAAATGTTCCTGACATTCTTTTTCTCAGAGAAAGTTTTTTTGTTTTGGTATTTTGGTTATAGGCTTTAGATAGATATAATGTTTGATGAATTTATATTTGGATAAGGTTTATCCGTCTAATGATATATGAGGTGTGATGATTTCAAAATATTCTAGACAGCAAGGAGTTTTTCATTACGTTATTTTGGCAAGTTATGTTATATATACTGTACTTTGATATTTACTAGTTATAACATTTTATATATGCAGTTATATTGGAACACGTATTCAACACATATAAACCCGAAATATTTTCTAGAGCCTAAAAATTTTGATCCATCAAGATCTGAAGGATCCGGACCTGCTCCATATACATTTGTTCCATTTGGTGCAGGACCAAGAATATGCCCCGTAAAAGACTATGCAAAATTGGAAATACTTGTTTTTATGCATCATCTTATGAAGAGATTCAAGTTTGAGAAAATGATTCCTGATGAGAAAATTATGGTGAATCCACTTTCAGTTCCTGTTAAGGGACTGCCTGTTAGACTTTATCCCCATAAGAATTAGGCAAAAAAATAATATTAGTCATTTAGCTTTTACAAGTACGCGAAAATGGCACACCTGTAATTTCGTCGACCTATATGCATCCTTTATGTTAAAAGTTTCCTTAATTTTAGTCATCTTATCCTTAATTTTAGTCCTATACTCGTCAAAAATTGATATCAGTGTCTTGAAATTGTAGCACAAACAAACAAATTGAGGATTTTGTCCCACTGGCTGCCATGCGGGTGTAACCCACCACATCACCTTGATCAGCTTCCATTTCATCCCCTAGATACCTATTATTATGACAAAAACTCTATAAATCCCCTACATTTCTACCTTTCCCATAAATCGTGACAATTTCTGGCAATGATTTTTATAACGACGAATTTAGTACTAAAATTGAGGGTATGAGTACTAAAATTGCAATAACTTAAACCATAAAGAATGTAAATTATTTATTGAAACGACAAGTGTCCTATTTCCACATCCCTACAAAAGTTAAGGAACTGATATTGCCTTTTCGCCATAAGTATTATTAATTTATATTTAATAAGTGTTGGTACAATGCTCTTTTATTGAGGATACTTAATTAGCTTCTCTCATTAGAAGTGCATATGAAAGACCGGTGTGATTAAGTATGAATTATATTATTAGTAATAAGAGAAAACTGTCTTTTTTATTATATATTATTGTTGGTGTTTAACAATCTGTATAATAGAAATATATTCCATTTATATTTCTTATAACTATAGTATTTGTTAATTATAGTTCAATTAAATGACAAAATAAATATAGTATACTATTATATATGCTGAAACTTTAAATACTCAAATTAGTGGAGATTTTAATTTAAAGTAAGTTTGTTTCAAATTAAAACAGTGATCTTTTATATGGAAAAGGAGGAACGGTAATTAACTTGGATCCAATATAAGAACCTGAATTCAAAGTAGTTGGATGAACTAATCAATGTTACTTAAGTAATTATATATAAACATAATAGAAAGGAAAACCGAATAACCGAAATTGTATAAAAGATGTTTTGAAATGATATCTGATTTAATTTTTAAAAATTAGTTTGATCAATTTTGTTTAAACAAATATGAAATATTTATAGCAAGAGACGTTGAAAATTTAGTTAACTTACAAACATAAAATTCAAACTAGCTAACTGAATTGGTATCTGTTGGGGTTTTAAGGTTGAATTAATTGTAAAATTGATATCAACTTGATGATTTATTTGTTAATTATTTGTCAGATATATATATTGGCAAGTTATGTTATATATATATAAAAATAATGGATGTTACAAAAGAGGATACATGATTATAGATTACACTATGTTTACATAATAATCATGGAGGCCATTTACAGATGTAATTGTAGATGTGCTCGTGCCGTCACAAACTCTGACAGGTATCTTCTCTCTACGAAGAAAATAGTATACGACTTATTCATGATTACATTTATAGATGCAATTTAATTCGTATTCTAATACTAACATGTGAAAACCTTGGTATTGATTCATATATTCTTTTGCATCCAAAACACGTGTATCTGTAATTTGTGTATGCATTTATGCGCAAGCAGCAATTAATACAACTCATGTAGAAGTGTCGTTTTGCTGGAATTACTTTCACTGAATGTACTTCTACTATAAATTGATTCTCAATTGATAATAAATTATTAAATGATTAAGGTTTTAAACTGTTATTGTAAATGATACATAACATTTGTATATTTATTTTACAATATTAACAATCAATTTGCAAACATTGTCTTCGGTTAAGATGACTGTGATAGGTGTAGTATTGTTCATTGAGAAAGGACTTTCAAATTTTTTTTTTTTTTTTTTTTTTGTGTATAAAATCCTGCCTTGCTATCATTATTTGGGTGAGATTTCGTAAATTTCTTAGACGCCTGCAAAATAATGTGTTTAAAAAATAACACCTTATTCTCCCCCTTTTCTTTCGCTGTCTACTGATTATTAGTGCAAAATGTTACATATGTGACAATTTATTAAATACTAATTTTAATTTAAAATATTTATGATTAAATTTGCGGATAAGAAACTAAAATTGTGACAACTTAAAACATAAAAGGATGTAAATTGCTTATCAGAACTAAAAATTGTCCCATTTCCGTGTTTATGTCTAAATTAAAGCACTATTATTATTATTTTTTCAATTAAAAAAATTTACCATTTAATCTAAATTATTATCCATAGCCCCCTTTCTAAATTGGCAAGTTGTCAATAACACCCTTATCCGCTTAAGTTATTCACAAAACATCTCCATACTTCATAGAGTATGTAGATATACTTTTCAGAAGTTGATTGATTTTACAGCTACATACATACATATTAAAAAGAACTTATCGGAATCATCATTGCTATAAATCCTAACTTGAGCCAACATAGGCTGCGTCACAAATAATAGGATAAATTTAGTTTACTCTTAATAAATAATAATAATTACAAGTAAAATGAATTTTAGTGACAAGATATTATGAAACATTGTTGAAATTATCACTTTCTGTATGAATTTAATAACAAATATATTGGTTCATTACAATAAACAATAGTGCGAATATTTTTTTTAAAATTGTCACGAATGGCTATTTGTGACAAATTTACGGAACTTAAGTTGTGCTATTAACA
This sequence comes from Penstemon barbatus, assembly GCA_003313485.2. Taxonomy (NCBI): domain Eukaryota; kingdom Viridiplantae; phylum Streptophyta; class Magnoliopsida; order Lamiales; family Plantaginaceae; genus Penstemon; species Penstemon barbatus. The sequence goes on from CM064881.1 coordinate 46,117,077, forward strand.
ACTAGTGATACCTTTTTAGTGACAACAAATATAATGTCACAATAATTAAAAAAAAAGCTTTTTGGTCATCACTAAATTTTAAATAAAAATATTGTTCTCACCTTTTTTGTAACTACTGTGTCTACAAAAATTATTTTAGTGACAATATTTAAATACATGTCGCTTTATCGAATAATTTTTAATCACTAAATATAAAGTTTATGTAGTTGATGTTTGTTTTTTTGGCTAAGTGACGAAGAAAACTGGTAAATTACCCTTGAACACTGAAGAACAACAAATTAGACCCATATAACTTATATGCACTCTGCTACGATATTTTATATTCAATGATCAAAACTAAATTGGGACTAAATTAAAAAGAAAAAGAATCAAAGTTTTTTTAATCTTTCGATGATTAACAATTGTTGAAATAAAACAAATCGAAGTTTTTTTTTTTTTTTTTTTTAATTTTAACGATGATTATCAATTGTAAATATAGAATTCATTGGTCGGCATTATCATTTATGTTATTCTTTTAATTTGTTTTAATTCCTTATTCTTTATATTTAAAATAGTGGTAATTAAATTTTAATGATTCTTTTATTGCAATTAAAAATAAATTCTGTTAGCATTTAACAAAAATAAAGAGCCACCATTGAATGCAAAAAAATTGGTTTGTTCAAAGGCCTCCGAATTGGGTTGCATTCGTGGGCTCGCAGAAGTCTTGAAAAGACTAAGTGAATTTCAAAATGTATAGTCACCATTGAATGCAAAAATTAGATTTGTTCAAAAATCTCCGAATAGACTAAATGAATTTTGATTCATGATTTGCACTCTCCTGCCTCAAAGGGTAGCCACGAAATTTTCCTAGACACAACCTCCAAGCTCGGAGCCCCAACCCCAAGTCTACCATTGAAGATGCCCTAATAGATATATAAAACCTCTACTAGAATACAACCTGAACCGATAAAAATCTGATTTCATCATTCTCCATCTGATTTTTTTGTCAGAGCCTACACTAATGTCTTCTCAAAACTTTCTCGACTATCGGGAAATTTATGGCCCTGCACCGCCCAAACCGCTTAACGACCACCAATCACTCTAACAATTGTCAGTTTCAGTTTGAGCATTTCCATCTCTTTATAAGGTGGAATGGACGGACAATGGGATTCAGCTCCTCAATCTTTTCTTAGAATTAAGGTACTCAAAAGAGATTCATTCTAATAGTATGGTTCCTTCTCATTTATGTTTTAATTTGAAATTAATGGGGTTCTGGTCGAGATATCTATGTTGCAAAATTACTTCACATAAGTATTTTCTGCTTATTAATACAAAGTTACATTTAAGCATGCAGTTAAGTTTAGGCCTAATTTATTTATAAAAAAATGGAATGGATCTGAACTCTGAAGTATTGTTGGGTAGCAAATTTTTTGGGTTTTAAAAGAGAAAATGCAATTACATAAGGGGTGTATTAAATTCGTCGTTTAAGCATTTAATATGATGTCCTTATTACTATACTATTTTACTAAAAATATTGAGGAATGTATTGTGTACTACAAAGTTTTCTGATTTTTTTTTGTTGAGCATTTACATATGCAAACGTTTAACTTACAATTTATGCTCTCATTCGAGCTTTTTGTAGAATAATGGCCGCCCAATTGTTTAGATTGGAGACGTTGACTCCCCAACGGTCTCATGGCGGGCAAAAGTTATTGTCTGTGAAAAAATGAACCCGAGGCGTTCTGTATCAAATCCAAAGGTATATAAGAGGATTACTTTGATGGATGCAGATGTAAAAGAAAATATATTGTTTTTTCAGAGATATTCAAGTGTTAATTTATATCAGAATTACTTATCGCCTATTTTATATCTGTGATATATGTATGGAACGACTTTAGAGTCCTTTCAAAGAAATCCATATCAGCTCCATAAATAACAACTTCGACCTTTTGTTCCTGGATAATGTTGTTATAGAATATTGAGTTGCAATGTTTGTAGGCACCACAAGATCTTGTTTATATCAAAATTTGGATGGATATTCATACATGCTTATTTATGAATGTAGTTATCTTGAACGAAGTACGACCCATTGTTGATTGTCTTGGTCAAGTTTTGTCATCAACCATTTTTCTTGAATTGTTTATGTGTTAAGATTTTTAATTTGAAACAGTGTTCTTGACATTCTTTTTCTCAAAGAAAGTTTTCTTGTTTTTATATTTTGGTTATAGGCTTTAGACAGATATATAGATGATGTTTAATTTTCTCTAGTTTATTTTATGTTTGATGATTTATATTTGAATAAGGTTTATCCTTTTAATGATATATGAGGTGTGATGATTTCAAGATATTCTAGACAGCAAGTAGTTTTTTATTATTTTATTTTGGCAAGTTATGTTATATATACTGTACTTTGATACTTGCTAATCTGTTGGGCTCATTTATTTACTGAGCTTCGATTGAATTTAATCTAATGAGCTATTTGAGTTTGACCTGCAATATCTAATCCTTGTTGAGGTCCGGTAGCATAGAAATTCAAATAATATATTGGATTGATTTGATAATAATAATTATAACTTTATATATATTATAATCATATCTTGTAAAAAATGATTTTGAAAATATCATTTTTTGCATTATTACTTTTTCAATTGATGACAAATGTCACTCTCATTGAGATATTTAATACATGCATGTATTATATATACAACATCCTTAACTATTACTAAACATTAAGTTGGAAAGCAAAGGATGTTACAAAAGAGGATAACTCATACATGATTATAGATTACACACTATGTTTACATAATAATCTTGGAGTCCATTTAATTTATAGATGCAATTATAGATGTGCCCGTGTTGTCACAAACTCAAACAAGTATCTTCTTTCTACGGAAAAAAAAGTATACGACTTATTTATGAGTACATTTATAGATGCAATTTAATTCGTAATTTGTAATAGTAACATGTTAACTGTGTTAACCTTGGTATTGATTCAGATATTCTTCTGCATCCAAAACACATGTATCTGTAACCAGTGTATGCATTTATGCGCAAACAGCAATTAATACAACTCATGTAGAAGTATTGTTTTGCTGGAATTACTTTCACTGAATGTACTTCTACTATAAATTGATTCTCCTGTGATAATAAATTATTAAATGATTAAGGTTTTAAACTGTTATTGTAAATGATACTTAACATTAGTATATTTATTTTACAATATCAACAATCAATTTGCAAACCTTGTACTCGGTCAAGATGACTGTGATAGGCGTAGTATTGTTCATTGAGAAAGGGCTTTCATTTTCTTGTGTATAAAATCTTGCCTTGCTGTCATTATTTGGGTGAGATTTCGTAAATTTCTTAGACGCCTGTAAAATAATGTGTTTCAATGATCACTCTTTATATATATATAATCTTCATCAATGATTTATAGGTATTCAATTGGGCGAAGCAATGCTATTTTCTTCATCAATTGGACAATTTGACACACTTTTTCTCCAATTAAGACTCAGATTAAAAATTGATTATTTTGTGTAATTTTTGAATAAATAGTCATATTAGTCACTATAAAAAATGGAACTTTAGTTACAAAACAGTAAATGACAAAGTGACAAGAATTTAAATATTGTCACTAAAATAATGTATATAGATATAATAGTGACAAGAAATGTGAAAAAATTGTCACTATTGACATTTAGTGATACTCCAAAAGTGACAACTAAAAAGTTGTCACTAAATTATAGTGACAATATTTATTGTCACTAGGTTGTCACTGAAAGGATGTCACTAATTGTCAATAGTGATAACTTAAGTTCCATATACTTGTCATTACTCATTAATAGCCATTAGTGACAAATTTAAAATATATTTTGTCACTATTGCACTTGTCACTATTGTTATTGTGACAAAACTGATATTTTTGTCATTATATATATACAAAAAGTGACATTTAAACAATGTCACTTAATATTTTGTCACTAAAATCCATTTTTATTGTAGTGATTAGAATTTTAGTTCGTTATATTTTTTTCTTTAAATAATCCTTTTGTTTGTTTCTTCATGTTTTAACTTTTGTTCATAAATAATCTTTTTGTATCCTTCTTTTTCATGTTTCGGTCTCCTCAAAACCATAAACATATTCAAAACGGCCTTCTAAGTTAAATATATTAAAGATGTATACACGAATGCTTTAATTTTATATTGAGAACTTTAAGATTATAACTTAGCTCATTGTACCAAAAAAAAAGATCAACTTTAGCTCACTAATATTACTAAATATTAATTTCTCAAATCTTTTTTTGACTACAAAATTCCCCGGTGCTTAAATTTTCCCTTGTCAAAAGAACTGAGATTTGAAAAAAAAAAAATAACACCTTATTCTCCCCTTTTTCTTTCCCTGTCTACTTATTATTAGTGCAAAATGTTACATGTGACAATTTATGAATACTAATTTTAATTTCGACTATTTATGATTAAAATTGTGGATAAGAAACTAAATTGTGACAACTTAAAACATAAAATGATGTAAATTCACTACAAGAAAATTGGGCTTCACCAAAAATATTGCTTATCAGAATAAAAATTGTCCCATTTTCGCGTTCATGTCTAAATTAAAGGACTATTATATTATTGTTTCAATTAAAAAAAATATTACCTTTTAATCTAAATTATTATCCATAGCCCCCTTTCTAAATTGGAAAATTATCAATAACACCCTTATCCGCTTAAGTTATTCACAAAACCTCTCCATACTTCATAGAGTTGATTGATTTTACTGCTACATACATACATATTAAAAAGAACTTATTGGAATCATCATTGCTATAAATCATAATTTCATAAGAGATCTCTATGTGATCCTAACTTAAGCCAACAGAGGCTGTGTCACAAATAATAGGATAAAATTAGTTTACTCTTAATAAATAATAATTACAAGTAAAATGAATTTTAGTGACAAGATATTATGAAACATTGTTGAAATTATCACTTTTTGTATGTGTTTAATAAAAAATATATTGGTTCATTACAATAAACAATAGTGCAATTTTTTTTTTTAAAATTGTCAAGATGACAAATTTACGGAACTTAAGTTGTGCTACTAACAATTAGTGACATCCTTTTAGTGATAACAAATATATTGTCACAGTAATTAAGAAATAAACTTTTGGTCATCACTTTTGGGTTATCACTAAATTTTAAATAAAAATATTGTTCTCACATTTTTTGTAGCTACTGTGTCCACAAAAATTATTTTAGTGACAATATTTAAATACATGTCACTTTATCGAATACAATCCATGTAGGATGCCAAGTAGTATAAATAAGTAGCCTTCATTTGTAACAACCATTCTTCATAGTTGTAAACTTCTCTCAACAATAAAAGAGTTTTTCTTAAGATCTTTGCTCTCAACTTCCTTGTAACAATCTTTCCTTTGGGACGGGTAAGGCTGAACTTAGCCAATCGCATGGAGAAATCGACAAAAGTCGGGGGTAAGTTGAGGCTACGTGTTGCACGGCTACTTTGAAAAGCTAAGTCTATGACAAGCCACCGCTTCTTTGGTGGTGGTAACAGTGGTGCTAATTTGAATCTCGAAGCCCAAATTGCTTTCAAGAATTTTGTTGAGGTATTTTTCCATTTATTTTTCCTTCCTTTTTTTTTCATTTTCTATATTTAACTCATTTTTATGCAGGATATTGGGATTAAGGCTGGGTGGACTTGGTTAAAAATGTGAAAAATACCATGGAGGATGTTGCTAAAGAAGCAGAAAAAATTGAAGGTACTAAAGGGCATGATGGGAATATAAGAGTGGGAAATACTTGATCTCAAATGTTTGGACACATTAGTTTCAGATCTCAAGAAAAAACATGCAGTTAGAAACAAGGACCAAAAGAAGGGGGGAGGCGGAAGAGGTGGAGTTGGTGGAGAGGGCAGAGGTTGTAGAGGCGACAAAGTTGGTAGAGGCGGAAGAGGTGGAGATTGATAATTTGCTGGAGAAATTATTTTATATATTTAATTAATATGGCACTATTAATATTATATGCTGAATGTATTTTGACAAGTAATTACTGCAAATGGGTAGAATATTTATGGTGGAATTGTAATTTTCTGTTTAATATTAATGGTGCATACTCAGTTTAAGTTTTAGTTTTTCATTATTTTTTAATGTCTTTATTGCGATTAATGTTAGAGCTAAATTGCGGAAGGCTATATATATTTGATGCATTGTAGCTTAATCAAGTAATTTTTTTTGTATAAATATGTTATTGTTTTCTTTCTCGTTACAAATTTAAAGTTTCTTGTTCTAAGAAAATTCGTAAACAAACATAACTTTTTCAGTGTCTTATTCTTAAAAAATTTGTTGGATAAAGATGAAGATTAAGTAGTGAAAGGATGTTTTGATGATATCCAAAAGTCATGAGCTAAGTAATGGAAGCTTAGACAAACACATAAAATATTTAACCAAAGAAGACAAGTCAAACCAGAAGGGTTAAATATTTGGTCCAGAAGACTACTGATCTTATGCTTCATTCGGAATTAGACTAGTGAATTTTCAGCAGACTCAAATCAGATGAATTCGACTTTAGATTAGCAGAGTGTTCATCAAATGGGTGGATTCGATCAGTAGAGTGGAAGTGATCAAAAAGTCATTCTGACGGTAATAAATACTGCAAGAGAAGGGTATTAAAGATAAATGATTGAAGAAGAACCTCAGATAAGAATAGTGCATTTAATGCGACTGACAGAAAGTACAACAGAGTGTACAGTGAATAGTTGCAGGTAGTCGTTTCGGAAAAAGAGGGACCAATACTCGGGGAACGTTGAGATTTGCCTCCCTTCAACGGACAAATTTCAAATCCTCAGTATAAATAGTTCGAGATTCAAGATTAAGAGACAAGCAACACACTTTAAGAGCTGAAATCAATCGAGCAAAAAACTTTTAAGTCTCAAACTCAAGAACATAACAGCATCAGCTTACACTACAAGAAAATTGGTTTTTCCCTACTAATTTTTTAACTACACTGAAAATATTGAAGTAAAAATTGTCTTAATGCTATGATAATAAATTGTATTAAAAAAATAGAAACTATTGTAGTGTAAAAAAATAAAATGCCACGTTAAGAAATTTCATAGTAAAAGATGAATAATTTACTATGATTTTTTTTTATCCTAGTAAATAGAAAGATCCAATTACTACAGTATGCTTTTATCATAGTAAAAGGTTATGGGTTTCCTACACTAACTAAATTTATGTAGTATAAAACCGATCTGAGATTTACACTCCAAAAATAGGCGGCAATATTAGAATAATTTCATTAATATTCCGAAAATTGAGGGGCACTAAAGAGAGGTTCTTCACGTCTTCTAATTACACAATTGATAAACCCTTATTTTTTTTCTCCAATTTCAATTCCCTTTACTTCTCAAATTTTTCCACCTACAATTCTCATCATTTGCGCCATCACCTACCGCCCGTTTCTCTGCCGGGATCGAAAGGAAAGAAAGAGAGAGAGAGAGAGAAAGAGGTTTTATCAGTTTGAATACTCTTCTCCTTTAATTGGACTAAGGATTTGCTGCCCATTTGATTTTTATGCTCTATTAATCCACGGTAAGAAGAATAGCCTTCTACACTTTCCCCTTACCCTTCCCCCTTTGCAATACATGTTTCATTGATTAGATATGAGAGTTGATAGAAATTATTGTATTTGGTACTATATTACATTAGAAATTGGTATTGAATGTTGATTTGATTAATATTTATTTAATAATCTTGCTTGGGCAGCTTATACTTGTGACACCCATCATGATTTTTTATATTATGGTCAAGAAGTTTATGTTTTCCTTTACCAACTTTAAATTGTAAATAATTTAAGGGAGAATAAATTATTCCTAAATTATTGAGTTTAAAACAATAGGATGCGTATGACTGGTGTATGTTCATTGAAATAAATTTGATTATATGTACATATGTGCTTTTGTAGTTTAAATAATTTTATGAAAGAAAGCAGATTTCATACTTTTAATGAATTAATCACACTGTTGTCCATGTACATGTGTGCTTTTGTAGTTTAAATAACTTTCTGTAAGAAATGGGACATTGCTCATTTTGTTAGATACTAAAACAAAAGGTTTTGTGATTCATTAGGAAGTTTTTTTATGTCAATTTGTTATGTAGGAAAGATAAGGTTGTGCAGATCTAGTGCATGCAATACAAATTACTTTGCTTAAACATTCTGACTATAAGTTAATTACTACTACAGCATAGTAATTAGTCTACTCACAGTTTAATGCTATTAACTTTTAGCAATTCAACTTTTTTAGTTGATAAAAGGGAAGAAAATCGTGAACCTTTGGTTACACCTAGTTCGATGTGTTAGCCTAAGATACGAGTCCCTCGTATTCCCGTTTTTGCTACCAGCTGACTGATAAATGCTACACATACAGATTAGCACTAAAATCAGAAATAATATGGGGTAGAGAAACAAAGATTTTCTTTAGACTTGCCCACAAATATATATCAACTATGTATAATCTTAATACTTGTAAGAAGACTTCGATCTTGTATTATCATAATTTGCTACTTTTCTTCGTACTAGTCCTGCATAAATTTTCTGTTTAAATTCAGCTAATTATATAATAAGCTTATGTTTAAAAAGATTGATGCGAGACAATTAGCAAAAGTACGAGGTAGTTAGGCCTGCCCTTAAAGTTTGGCAGGCCAACCTCTTTGTTGGATAAGATTGAAAATAAATAATAATAATCACTCTCTTTAAAAAGAGATTGAAAATCAAGTTTTTCTAGCATCATGGAAAGAATACAAATCTAAGAACAATAAGACTCTTGTTGATGTTTTAGTACTTCAATATTGATTTGTTTGCATCTTGTTATAGTTGGATTTCTTTGTGGCTTTAATTTGATTGTGGAGTTTTAATTAGTTTTAATGGGGGTGATGGGAAATGGGAGTTCATGGATTTTTTGTGTTCTATCGTGATTAATGTGCCATGTACATAAAAAGTGAATTGCAGGGTTAGAACTTAGAAGATAACAAAGCAAGTGTCACATTCATTAATTCATACTGTTGCTTTCTTGACTTAATTACTATATAATACATAGGGCTTGAAAGAATCTGTAGGGATATATAAATGCATTTGTCATATATGTTGTGCTTAACTTTCAAGAACTTATAATATGCGATGTTCTCTCGTAAAAGTTTCTAATAGTGTTGCGCGCATTTGTTGAAATGTGTGACCAAATGAATGCAAAGTTGCAAATTGATAAACTAAGCATTCCCATGGGTAGACAATTCCGTAAGTAAGCTATTATTGGAAATTAAAATTTAAAATGTAATTGATTAATTTGAAAATACCAAAAATGTAGGAACATTTTGTATACTTTTTCTGGTTTTCGAAGGATGTCTAGACCTCTTGTATCATGCACATTAAACATCTCTGATGGTGTAGAATCGAAGATGAAACTATTTCATAATATGTATATATTTCATTAATTCATTTCATTGGTTTTAAACATAAAATAAATAAGCTGCTACTACATTAGGACTTGAACATCTTTCTACTCTATTTCTCGCTCCCACCTAACATTGACTAAGGTTTGGTTTATGGGAGCTTGTTTCTTTTTTTTTTTTAATTATGCTCAACTTAAAGTAAAAGCAAGGATACGCGTAAGACACCAAAATATCAAACCATGAAGGAAAAACTACTTTTTGGTATAAATTGGTTGTGTTGCTAATTATTGAAAATATTGTTTAAAATATAATTTTTTGACATTGTTAATTATTTTCTGCTTATTTGCACTTATTAAATTATCAATTGATTTTCCATTTTACTGGTTGTTTGTAAGGATTTACCCAAGACTCGTCTTCCTTCACAGCCTTGTTCCATCTATTCTTAAATATCATCATCTCAGCATAAGACCACTTCCGTACCTACATGCATACAAAGCTAATACCTCAAATAACAAAGGTACAAAAATATACTAGTAGAACTTACCACAATCTGTAAACTTAGACCAATAGAGGTGACAAAAATATATTTTACCAAAATGATCCTCTTTTTAGCTCGCTTATAATTAGGACATAAACTATTGTAAACTTAGGACAAAAACTTTTTAGCCCTTATAATTCGGACATAAACTATTGTATAATTAGGATAGAAACTTTAGAACTTGGTACTATAGAACAATAGAGGTTTAATCGAAGCCTTTATATGTAGAATTTTGAAACTATAAAAAAATATCCTCTTTTTAGCTCTAATATAATTATGACATAAACTACTGTATCTTTGTGATATAGATTGTTTGTTTTGTATATGTTACAATTTGATCATAGAAAGGTGATATTGTATGGAGCAACTTAATTATTTTAAGATTAACTATATTAATTCTTAGTATTTTAAGAAGTTTTTATTGTCTAGGGAAGTCAAGATAATCATGGATAAGAGTCGGATTGACTTTTCAGACACTTTTTCAGCATAATATATATCTGGTGTTTCTAATTTTCTTGACTTTGCTTTTGCTAACAAGTTAGTTGGTTCTAAAATATATTGTCCATGTAAGAAATGTAATAATCGCTTCACAAAGAAACGAGAGGACGTGAAAGAGCATTGTCTTCTTAATGATTTTGAGAGTAAATATAAGATTTGGAGATATCATGGGGAAGTGTATGCGCCACCTCAAAATGGTCAGACTTCGGATAGTGTAATATGTAACAATGGGGATGATATATTAAACATGGTACATGAGGCTGTAAACATTCCAGGTGCAAACATAGATGCAGATTTTGACAATACATCAGATAATGAAATGAATGAAGAAACTAGAAAGTTCTTCAAGTTGTTACAAGATGCCGAGACTGAGTTACTTCCAGGATGTGCAAAGCAAACAAAACTCTCTTTTGTTGTTCGTTTGTTGCAATTGAAAGCACTTTGTAGATGGACTAACAAATCAATTGACTTGTTACTCAATCTCTTGAGCGATTCATTCCCTGATGGTGTAAATTTGCCAGCAAATTATTATGAAGCCCGAAAGATAACTACTGAATTAGGCTTCACATATGAGACAATTGATGCATGTCCCAACAATTGTATGTTGTTTAGAGGACACGATAAGAACCTTGATAAATGTGAAATATGTAATGCTTCAAGATACCGTGAAAATGAGAACAAGATTGCTGTAAAAAGAATGAGGTACTTTCCTCTCAAACCAAGATTGCAAAATTTATTCATGACCTCAACGACTTGTTCTCTCATGAGATGGCATGTTGTAGAACGAATAGATGATGGCAAACTACGACATCCGGCTGATTCATATGCATGGAAAGATTTTGATTTAAAAAATCCAACATTTGCAAGTGATGCTCGTAATGTGAGAATGGGGTTGACTTCTGATGGTTTTAATCCATTTGGAATGATGAATGTACAACATAGTACATGGCCAGTTGTACTCATTCCATATAACTTACCTCCATGGTTGTGTATGAAGCAACCAAATTTTATATTATCTACTCTTATTGATGGTCCAAAATCACCTGGGAACAAGATTGATGTTTATTTGCAACCATTAATAGAAGAGCTTAATGAGTTTTGGCATGGTGTAATGACTTTTGATGCATCAATAGGTGAAATGTTCAATTTACGTGCAGCATTACTATGGACAATTAGTGACTTTCCTGGGCATGCAATGTTATCTGGATGGGGTACAAAAAGTCCATTTGCATGTCCTAACAGTGGTAAGAACACTCGATCCTAGTGGTTGAAACATGGTCGTAAGTATTGTTATGCACGCCATCGTCGTTTCTTACCTAAAGGACATAGGTATCGTAGAGATACAATATCTTTTGATGGAACTATAGAAATGGAAATGAGAAAAGTTTCGATGTAGAATACAAGTATCTTGAGTGAGTTAGATGGAGTTGCTACTAAGTATAAAAAAGAAGATCTTAGAAAGTGAAAAAGAGCAGAATATAAAAAGGAATGTGAAGGACAAATTTGGAGAATAAAAGCATCTTCTACGAACGTCCATATTGGGCTGACAATTTGGTTAAGCACAACTTAGATGTGATGCACATAGAGAAAAATGTTTGTGATAATGTACTCTTGATAATATTAGGAGACAAAAAATGAGCGAAGGATAATTTGAATGCTAGGAGAGACCTTCAGAAAGATAACTTAAGGGAACCATTACACCCCACTGAAAAGGGTCCTGGGAAATTTTACTTGCCTTCTGCACCCTTCACCATGAGTAAGACGGACAAAGATACATATTTTAGAGTCTTGAAAAGTGTGAAAGCACATGATGGGTATGCATCCGACATATCACGTCGTGTACATATATATTAAGGAGCAGACCATTGGAGGTCTCAAAAAGTCATGACAATCACATACTCGTAGAACAAATGATATCGCTTGCTATATGAAGAACATTACCTAAGAATGTGGTTGATGCACTAATTGAGCTAGGAAATTTTTTAGAAAATTATGCTCCACAACAAATAGCAGATCAGATTTGGAAAAGCTTCAAGATCGCTTAGTGTTGACACTTTGCCACTTAGAGAAGATCTTTCCTCCATCATTTTTTGATATTATAGAACATCTACCCATACATCTAGCAAATGAAGCTTTAAAAGTTGGTCCAGTACAGTGTCGATGGATGTATCCCGTGGAAAGGTGTGCTTTTAATTTTTTTTACCTTTTAAATAGTCCAATAATTCAGTAATAAATAATCTCCATGTATGCTAACTTTTATCTATTTTTCAGATCCCTTCTTACCTTGAAAAAGTATGTGAGAAATAGAGCTTATCCAGAGGGTTCCATTGCTCAAGGATATCTAATGGACGAGTGCATGAATTTTTGTTCAAGATATCTAAAGGATGTTGTAACAAAACAGAATCGTCAGCCTAGAAATTGTGATGGAGATGAGAGCATCGGTCGAGCCATCGGAAAAGGAAAGAGATTCATGATAGATCATATTAGTATGCTTCAAATGCATCGATATATATTAGCAAATACAGATGAAGTTCAGCCATTTCGTGACATGCATGTGGCAGAACTCTTGAGAGACAAACCTCGCGCACGACCTTGGGAAATTGATCGTATTCATAATCTCCATGAGTGGCTTAAATCATATGTAATTGAAATAAATACATAATAAGCCATGTATTATACTCATTTATTGAATAATAATTTTTTCCTTTTGTTTTTTTTTTTTTAAAACTAGATACATAATATGCCGATTGTGTCTGGTGCTCAAGTTCTAGAACTGGTTAGAAGATTAGCTGAAGGTCCCATACGTCATGGTAGGAGATACAAAGCATGCATAATTAGAGGGCTTCGATTTCGTACTAAGAGTAATGATGAAACTAAAGCCACCCAAAACAACGGAATTGTGCTTAAAGCTGACACTAGAAGTTACTGAAGTACAAAAGATACAAGACCTCAATCTGGAGATGTATGCTAATATGGAGTTCTAACAGATATAATAAATATTCGATACACAAATGACATCAAGTACTTAATGTTCAAGTGTGATTGGGTCGATAATGAGAAAGGGGTCAAGCAAGATGAGTATAAGTTTACGTGAGTTAACTCAATCACTTATTGTACAAGAATAACATACCAATAGATGAACCTTTTATCCTATCAAGTCAGGCAAACCAAGTTTGGTATGTTCCTGACCCTTTGCAAGCCAATTGGAATGATGTGGTGACAATGTCTCCAAGAGATAATTTCGATATTTATTCAAGTTTTCAAGCTGAGCCATATAACAATCAATATTCAGATGACCGTGTTCCAAATAATGATGAAGAAGTTTCTTGGGTCAGACAAGGAATAGATGGAATTATAGTTGATGAAGATGATAACGAGGAGATGGATGAACATTATCATGATCAATGAGTTGTATCGGATCAGTTTTTTGATGTTTAAGAGAATGATTACTTTTGTTTTATGTGTCTTTTGTGTTCTTTTATTTTTAATAAGATTTATATAATAAACTTTTATCTCCATATTTCAACACGTTCACTATTAATATTGATTATACATTTGATAGTTTTTACATTATACTTTATCATACTTAAAAAGTTATAAACTATTAGTGATTAATAACTTGTATTGTTACTAATCATTGTTTTTTGCAGATTTTTCATGACTAAAGGAAGGATGAGGCCACGTGGGACCAAAATAGGGGATATACTACATGAAAAGAGCGATATGGCAGATGGTACCAATTTGCATGAGATGTCTACACCACCTCTTCAGCCACAAACTCAAATGAGGCGAGCTCAAACAAGATCTTCCGAGCAAAATGTGTATCAACCTCAATCTCAATCTCTACTTATGCATCAATCTTCGTCTCAAAATGAATATCAAGGAAGTTTTGAATTACAATCACGGAGCATATTAAAAACGGGTATATTGATTCATTGATAATTAATATTTACGTGTCTTTTTTAGAAATGAACTGAATGTATACAACTATAATAATATTAAACATTGTATGATAGGTCTTGATAAAAGCAATCGAGTTAGAAAATATGAAGGTCGAGGTCCGGGTAAATTGCTTGATGAATGGGATTCAGGAGTCAAGCTTCATATTACCCTTAATGAGGAAGGGCAGTTGATTGGCCATATAGAACAATACAATAAGTTTGTTAGGGCATTAGGGGCATTAGCATGGATTGGAAGTTATTTGCCTTTGAATTATGCAAGATGGTCTGACATGCCCGAAGACAAGCATGACACCGTATGGAGGGAAGTTGAGGTTAATACTACACTTCCTCCTGAGGCTGAGAAAATAGTTCTTCGTACCTTAAATGATCTATGGAGAGATTGAAAATCTCGTGTCAAGGCAATGTGTTTTACCACATACCAAAAAGATCTAAATCACAAAATTCCCAAGGTGATAAAAGAACAAGCGGATTTGGATCAGTTGTCAGAATTGATGATTGGGAAGAAGAAAATGTTCAGGTTCTTATAACATCTTCTATGTACTTTTTGTTTTATATTAGGTGTATATAATTTCTATCATATTCATGTAGGAAATAGCAAAGAAAAATATGGCTAATAGAGCTAAAAAGAAGCATCTCCATCGTACTTGCAAATTGGCATTCCCTCTTTTAAAGGAAAAGGTATGAATTTCTTTCTCATTGTAACTCTTTGAAATGATTTAATATTTGATGAAGAGTTCTATTTCTTCTTATCATTATTCAATTTGTACCAGATACGACGGGAAGGAAAAAGTACCACCAAACTAGATGTTTTGATTGAATCTCGCTCTTGTGGGAAAGGAATTAATGCTGATCAAGAGACTGCTAAATTGATTCTTAGTTCCATATTCTGTTTATTTTTTATAGAACTCTCGTATAATATTTTTGCTCAATATCCCACTTAAGGTTGACTAACTTATGTTAGCAAGGAATTAATGAAGAGTTAGCAAAGAAGCCTGAATCAGAGCGAACTGCGGAATTCAAAGATGACAAATTCATAAATGCTTTAGGTTAAGATCCCCAAGGTCATGGTAGATGCACGGGTCGAGGAGCTACTCGCAGTAAGTTGCGTGATTCATTTGCATCAAACGCTCCAACTACTCATATGGCAGAAAAGATAGAGGAATTTTGAGAACTTAAGAATGAACTAGCCCTTGAAGTTATAAAGATTGAACAAATGAAAATGGAGTTAAGTAATAAAAAAAAAGAGCTGGATGAAGAAAAAGAACGGATGATGAATGAGATGCGAGCAGAATTCAAAGATGAAATTAATAATATGAAATTAAACTTGGATTATTCTGTGTCATTATTCGATCCTGCTACTCTACAAGCAGCTTTATCTATTGTTCCATCACTTGGAGGACAGGTTTTCAAGTTTCTTTGCATTACTTAAGTTTTCTATGACTAATCATGTATTCTACTGTAATTTGATATTTTCCTTGGCCTGCAATGATTGACAGGTTGCAAATCTTCTTAACGTCACACGTGAACAACCAAAAAGTGCTAATAAAGTTACACCTCCAAACTTCCAGCAACATAATCCAACTCCAAACTTTTTAACATCTCATGAGCGGGTTAGTATGTTTATGATGGACATTAAATAACAATTTATAGTGTGAAGAAATATTTGAATAATTTGAGTTATTAATTTTTTATTGGAAGTTGAAAGTGCATGAAATATATAGTATAGTATATAAATATTTTGGTAAATTTGAGATATAAATAATCTTTCGAAAGAAATGAAGTGTTGAATTAATTTTATATATAAATAATATGCCTTCAATTCTTGCACTGATCACTGATTGCATTATCAAGCTTTTATATATACTTCTTTTCAGAATATATATATTATAAAATCTTAAAGATAGTTAATTTGTCATGCTTAATCAGATGCTATAAATTAATTGAAAACAAAGGGCTGTTGCAGGTAAATCGGAAATGCAATCTCATTCATGCCTCTCAAATCTCAATATCTTTTCAAGTCCTAATTAAAGTGAACAAAATTGACAGTAATCTTTAGATAGGTCAGTCAGATTCTATTGCATGACGATTGGAACTTGAGGTGATCTATATATATATATATATTATGAGGATGTGTTAGTTGATTTATTTTTTTCACGTCTACTGTTATTGGAATGTTGATTTAATTATGATTTTGCTTGTGGAGTTTAGCGATAAGTACATTTTTATTTTATTGTTGGACCTATGAAATATGTTGAATCATAGAAAATTAATATATATGTTAAATTTTGTGTTGTACATCTTGATATTACATGCTGCTAATGGAAATAAAAGGCACAAACATACTTTTGATTGCAACCTATGCGAGGTTCGTTATTTTCAATTTTTTTTTTATAGAAAGTTTACTATAAAATCTTGTCTCTTGACACCGTAAGGATTGACTTAGTTATCGAGTCATTGAAAAATCATTAACACTCAACTATACTACATTGTCACGTATGGTTTTAGGTAGGTAGCAATGTACTTTTATTTTGTTCGGAAGTACCAAAAGAATCAGTAGCAGAAGGTGTGGTTTTAAGCATGGACCCAAAGGAAGAAATTGATGATGTTGTTTTAGGACCTGGATTCGTTAAAGTTGTCATTAAAATGGCCATCGAACCAAATTACTACCTTTTCCGACCTCGCATTGGTGTAAACACAGTTGGACAAGCTGTTGGCAAAATCGTTGCTTGGCAGATTGCTAATGTAAGAAAATTTGTTATAATGAAAATATTCTTCACCAAATTCTCTAGTTCATTTTCATTTCTATGATCCTAAGTTCGTCTTATTCTTATATATATATGCACATATGTTTCTGAAACTTACACATATTTTTCTTGTCCATAATTTTCAGAGGAATGAATCGCCACATATATCTTTTGCTAGCTGCTCCCACAACCTATTATAAACTGATTTGTTTTTCTCATTTTTGTGTCTTATTTACAATTTAGAGGTAGAAAGTGGAACTTTGTTGGATATATCGAACTGAGATTGTGTGGCTAAAACAATTGTTATTTTTTTAGAATTCAGAGAAACTCAGTTGAAGTCTTCTTTTGTAAGAAAAATATTGTTGGCGTGATTTCTTACACTCTATAATATTTATAAATATATTTGTGTTTCATATGTTATTCGAGTATTTATAAAATCATTGTTTTATGTATTTTAGAAAAGTTTGAAGATTTATTGTAATAAATAGTTTTGATAGTACGTAGTGTATTAACATGATATTAGAAGAGAGCACTAATAAATAAATAATTATTGATTAGGTATATTGAATTGAAAAATGAATATTAATATAAAATTAAAGACAAAATGAGTACAAAATAATGTGTAGTATAAACCTTATTTACTACGCTACTAAGAGTAGCAATTAAGTCATATTTACTACGTTTTATAATTGAAGTAAAAAAATTAAATATTTACTACACTTGACAAAGTGTAGTTAAAATATATGTATACTACAGTTTTAAATTCATAGGATATAATAGTGTTGTAATAGATTGACTTTAGCTATGAAATTGATAATGTAGTAAATGAGATAAATTTCATAGCAATAACTATTTACCACACTTTTAAAAGTGTAGTAAAGTTTTTTCCCACGGCTGCAATTCCCACGCCTGAAAAAGCGTAGCACAAGTGTAGTAAATGACTTTTCACTACGAATTTCTTTTATTTGCTATTGGTTTCCAAGAGAAGTCAAGAATCATTTTTCTTGTAGTGTTAGTCAACTGTTGACAAAAGCTGAGTTGAAGATCAAAGAACATACACATATCTAAGTGATTCTGTAAAAGAGAGAGTGTTGTGAGAAGTGTAGATCCATCTTAGTGAGTGATCTAGCTTCAGAGAGTAGGATTTCTTACCACGAACTTGTGGCTTTTCGTTTGTTGAATTGCGCAAGCATTGTATATTGTAAACTGTGTGCTTATAGTATAACCCAATATCTAGGTGACTTGGAAGAGTGAACTAAAAGACATTATTGTCTATATAACCACTATAAAAATTCTGCGTGTTTGATTTCTCTCATTTTACTTTGCATATTTTCAAATTCTTCAAACGTTCAAACTAATTAAAAGATTTTAGAGGAGTTGTAAATATTGGGGATAAATCTTTGAAGGAAGAAAACTACTTGTGAAAACCACTTATAAAATCCACTGCATACAAGTATTTAAAACTCTAATCATCTTAAAATCAGATAAGTTATATCAGACGAGTGGTCAACTCTGCTGATTAAGCTAAGTGCGCAATCAGCTAAGTAGTCTCACGAACTCCTGATCAGTTACTCTGCCGATAAGAAAAAGTTATCAGAAGTCTATTCCTCCCCCCACCCCCCGCGCTCCTCTAGACCTCATCTGACCACTTGGGATCAACAAAATTTCTAAACAAACATAACTTTACTTTGACATAATTCAATATCTCCTATAGTATTTAAACTCACATGACAAATATAATTTAACATATTACACTATTTCTCATTTTTTCATAATATCAAAAAAATACTTATAACTTATGCTAAAACTTAAACCTAAAAAATAGATCCAATCATTAATGAGATAATTAAGTTGTCTGTTTGACATCTCTCAAAAAAAAATTGTGTTTGGGAAGAGTGAGACAAACACCATTTACTTTTTGAAATAAATTTATTATCTCTCAATTTTCCCAATATACTTTCTCAAAAGCTAAACAAACAACAATTTTTTTTTTCTCCAAAAAAAATCCTACACAGACTCTAATTTGATTTGACATAAATCTTACACTTCTTACCTCTATAACATAAACTCTTCCAAAAAAAACTACACTCACTTTGTTTCACAAACCAGTCTCCCAAGATTCAAATAAACAATATTATGCAAATAGAGATTATTTCATAAACTCTCACCACTCTCACAAACTACACTCCCAAATATCAAACAAACAACACATTTGACATCAAACACTACAAGAAAGACAGTTTTTTCCGACGGAATTTTTCGTACGGGGCCAAATCCGTCGGAAAATAAGGAGGATTTCCGACGGATTTTCAGACGGGGTAAGAAACCCGTCAGAAATTCCATTAAAAAGTAAAAAAAAATGATAAAGAAAAAAAATTTCCAACGGGCATAATACGTCAGAAAATACATTAAAAATAATATAAAAATAAATTAATTTTTTTCCGACGGGCAAAATACATCAAATAATAATTTAAAATAAATTAATTGTATTCCGACGTGTATTACCCGTCGGAAAATACATCAAAAATAATTTAAAATAAATTAATTGTTTTCCGACGGTTAATACCCGTCGGAAAATGCATCAAAAATAATTTTAAAATAAATTAATTGTTTTTGGACGGAAAGTACCCGTCGGAAAATGTATTAAAAAATAAAAATTGTTTATTTCTTTTCCGACGGGTGTTACCGTCAGAAAATACATTTTTTTTAAAAAAATAAAAAAATTTAGAAATATTTCCGACGGGTAATACCCGTCGGAAAAATTTATAAAAATATTTAATTTCGGAAAATGCATTTAAAAAATAATTAATTAATTTACGACGGGTGTTACCCGTCGGAAAATACATTTTTTAAAGAATTAAAAATTGTAAAAAATGGCATAAAAATTATTTAATTTCGGAAAATACATTCAAAAAAATTAAATAATTAATTTCCGACGGGCATTACCCGTCGGAAAAAAGTTTTTAAAAAATAAAAATATTTAATTTCCGACGGGCAATATGTATTTAGAAAATAAATAATAATATTTAATTTCCGACGGGCATTACCCGTCGGAAAATTCATTTAAAAAAATTAATTTTTGACTGATTAATTTTTCGAAGTGCTATATATTTATTTTGTTTAGAATAAATTCAGTGTATATAATCCCAAGGCAAACTATTTTAAATTAGAGCTGATTAATTCCGAGCCGATTACTATTGATCAATCTTACTTCAAATAACCTCAATGTACATCACCATGTATTCAACAATTTTGAATTAATGAATAATAAGGTAATTTCGAATTAGTGACTGATTATTTAATTCTAACCTAATTATCAATTTCATTTTGAATAACATCAGTGTACATAACTCTATGGTCAAGAATTTTGAATTTGGTCAATCAACGTTACAATCGAAAATGAGTCGACATGAATTCAAATAATATCAATTTACATAACCATACTGTCAACAATTATGAATTAGTGACTGATTAATTAATTTTGAGCCATATATCGATTTCATTTCGAATAACCTCAATGTACATAACTTTATGGTCAATAATTTTAAATTTGATCAATTTACAAATCGGGAATATGTCGATCTAATTTTGAATAACCTCAATGTACATAACCTTAAGGTCAACAATGTTGACTTTTGTCAGTTAACGTTACAAATCGAGAATCAATCGGTCTAATTTCGAATAACCTCAATGTACATAATCTTAAGGTCAACAATATTGACTTTTATCAATTAATTTTAGTTTTCGAGAATCAATCGATCTAATTTTGAATAACCTCAATATACATAACCTTATGGTCAACAATGTTGACTTTTATCAATTAACGTTAAAAATCGAGAATCAATCGATCTAATTTCGAATAACCTCAATAAACATAACCTTAAAGTCAACAATGTTGACTTTGGTCACTTAATGTTACAATTCGAGAATCGATCAATCTAATTTCGAATACCATCAATGTACATAACCCTAAGGTTAATAATGTTGACTTTTG
Source organism: Penstemon barbatus (assembly GCA_003313485.2). NCBI lineage: Eukaryota > Viridiplantae > Streptophyta > Magnoliopsida > Lamiales > Plantaginaceae > Penstemon > Penstemon barbatus. The sequence goes on from CM064881.1 coordinate 46,138,256, forward strand.
TCAAATAACGTTATAAATCGAGAATCGATCGGTCTAATTTTGAATAACATCAGTGTACATAACCTTAAGGTCAATACTTTTGAATAAGTGACTAATTAATTAATTCCGAGCCAAGTGTCAATTTTATTTCGAATAACCTCAATGTACATAACTCTAAGATCAATAATGTTGACTTTGGTTAATTAACGTTACAAATCGATAATCGAATGACCTATATTCGATCCTCAATGTACATAACCTTAATGTAGAAAAATAATCTAGAATTTTAAATTATGATCTAATTAACTAATTATGAGCCAAATATCAATTTAACTTCAATTCACCTGTATTCACCAAATTGATTCGTTTAAACTGTTTTTTGATTTACTTAACCCTCATTATTTTTTCAAATTCATCAATTTTATGCACTAATTTGATTACTAAATTTAAAAAATTTAAAAATAATTCATAATTTAAAAATTAAAAAAATGAAAAATAAATTGAAATTCATTACTTAGGACATAATGAATAAAACCCTAATTACTTCCTCTTCCTCACTCCATATCCCACCACCGCCTCTCTTACTCCCTCTTTCTCCCGCCGCCACTCTTCCCCCCTCTCTCTCCCTCCACCGCCGCTCTTTCTCTATCTCTATCCCTATTCCCCTCTTCCTCTCTCTAATCTACTTGCAAATTAATTTCTCACATCTCTCTCTTCCACGGTTCCACCACTGCCCGAACCCGTGCAGCCCAAACCCGCGTAACTCCTGCCCGAACTTGCGCCGCCCAGCCCGGTCTGTTCCTGCCTGAACTCGTGCAACCCGCCCAGCGCAGCGCAGTCCAGCCTATTCCGGCCCTGCTCCTGCCCTAAATTGCGCGACCCGGGCTGCCCCTCCCCAAATTTTTCTGATTGTAGAGGTAATTCCTTCTGTTCATTTTTCCTAGATTTATTGAGTGAATTAGATGATGATAGCACTATACATTTTTGCATTTTTGGGATTGATGTTTCAATGGGTTATTAGTACTATCTTTTTGAATCATTGTTGATCTCTATGTTGTTAGTTTGTATAATGTAGTTTAACATACGTGTCAAAGTCATGATGAATCTTATGTATATTAGAACAGGGGAAAGATTTCATTCAAATGGATTGTAATCCTATGTATTTTCAGCTTCATTCTTGGCATACTTTAGAGAGACAAGTATTAGTTTCTCATTCTTTATGTAATAATTAATCTTGATGTATTGTGTAAATTATTATTTCACTGTGGTTCCACTTCCACTGCAATGGGTTTTTGTTGATTAAAATTACATAAGCTATTTTCTTAGGAGTTCAGTAAAGCTCATGAAGCTATAGACTGAGTATATTGAGATGGCTTATTTGAAATAAAGAATTTGACAAGTCTTTTAGCAAAAAAAACAAGTTGTTGATGTTATGTGTATCTTTTTCTGGCCTCTCAGTCTCATTTCTTTGAACTCTTCTATAGCTAAGTTATGGTTGGAGCTTCCATCAAATAAAAAGTCCCTTAAAATTGGGAACTTTGAGAAGAATTTGACTAATTCCATTGCTATGTACCCTGATGGTATTATTTTCTCATTCTTTCCTTTGTTATGTTCTCCTTGAACAAATAAATGTAAGTATGATCTCTTATAACTAATTGAGTTGTATATACAATGTTTACAGGTAAAAGTCTACTTCAACTTGAGCAAGAAAAGGGCATTGTTGTTCATTTCATGATTGGACACAGGTTATTTAAATTCTTTAAGTACTCTTTATCTTTACTTGTCCATAAGAAATGATCCCTGATATATGAATATCTATACTGGATAATATAGTGCAACATCTAATAGCATTTTAGATCGTGCAATTGACTCAGGGGATGGCCATCACAAATACTTTCTTAGGCTTGTAAGTATAAACTTAATGGACTTTTTAACTCCTTACTTTATCCCATTTCGTCCATGATTTCTGACTTGTACTATATCATCGATCTCAAAGGAACATGTCCAAGGATATCATGAATTATAAGCAAAGACAAAATCGTTCTTTTCCACTACAGTAAAAAGATGGGATGCTGAATTCTATGTCAAAGTAGGTGATTATGTTCATGTGAATTTGGGTATATAAGTCTTATCCTTTTTCATATATCATGACTTATAGAGTATACAAACCTTTTGAAATTCTGGTGTTTTGAAACTAATTAGTCTATAAAAATATGAAAAATGCAGGCACTGGCTGCAACTCTTGCCCGCCATCGCTCCAAGCCCAGAGTATTTATAGGATGTATGAAGTGGGGACCAGTTCTTCATCAAAAGTGTAAGTTCTTTTTCATTTTGCTTCTTTCTATGGCTTGAATGAAATACGTAAATTTTATAGTATTAATGTAAATTTTGTATTAATATAGATAATCGCATTATTTATAGCATAAGCTCAGAAGCTAAAAGCACTTTATACTCCTTAAGGAGGAGGAGGAGAAGAAGACGAAGAAGTAGAAGAATCAACTTAATTGCAACACAATTGTAAAATTGTTTATTTGTGTAGTCTTTGATTAAAATCTAATTCCTATTTTGCACTTTTGATCCCATGAACTCTTGCATTTTAATACCTGGATTGATATAGGTTTAAATCAGGGAAAATTAAAAAAAAAAAAAAAAGTATTTTTTTAATTTTTTTTTCTCAATTTCCGACGGGAACAACCCGTCGGAAATTTAAATTTATTCTTTTAAAAAGTTTTCAGAATTTTCCGACGGGTCTAACCCGTTGGAAAATATTCCGACGGATCCACCCCGTCGGAATTTTAATAAAAATAAAATTGCCCGAATTCATTTCCGACGGGAGATCCGTTGGAAATCTTCCCGTCGGAAAATTTTTCGACAACTTTTCCGACTGGCAGACCCGTCGGAAAACCCCCGTTGGAAATTCCGTCGGAAATTTTTCCTACGGCGATTTTTCTGAAGGATTTTACCCGTAGGAAAATCCGTCGGAAATTCGATTTCCCGACGGATTTTACCTAAAAATCTGTTGGAAAATCTGTCGGAAAACACTGTTTTTCTTGTAGTGAAACCTATTTTATAGCATTATGCATGTGACGCCTTGACAAATTTAGTTTCACCATCAAATATTCGGACCAATTACTATGGTTGGTAAGTGTTAATCCACACAACGTGATTATGTTGGTCGTTAAAGTTACATTCATAGCAACAAATTTAGGTTGGCCGCTTCTGTCTCTCCTAAGTTGGGTGGCAGCAACCAAATCGTAATGTCGCTAAATGAAAATCTTCAGCAATGGGTTTGGGATAGTCGTTAAATTTATACACATAGCAACAACTTTAAGATGGTTGCTACATGTTTTGTTTTATTGGTTGGTAGTTACCAATCACTATGGTTGCTAACAGCACAAATTAAGATGTTAGCTAAAATTCTGTTAATAACAACAATTTTAAGGCAATCGCTACTAATTGGTATTATGAGTTGGATATGATCAACAATTAATTTGAGTGTTAGCAAAGTATAAAACTCCAACGACGAGATTATGTGGCCGTTCAAGTTATATTTACAACGATGAAGAAATACCTTCTATCCTATGAATTTCAAACTTGATTTAAAATTAAAACCATTTTAAAGTTTACATATTGGTTTATTTGTTGTTTATTGAAATATTTATAGCTTTATTGAAAATCAATTATGAAAAGCAGAAATAAGAATATATATTATGTATAGTAGATAAGTGAAAAAATCAACAAGCTAATGGAAAAAAAGTTTCAGAATATTTATTTTTAAGTTTTTAGATGATAAAACAACTTCTAAAATATGAACAAAAGTGTCAATGGTACTAAATATTCTAAAGAAAAAACAACACACTCAATCTTTGTTCCTAAAACAAATAAGTCTCAATTAATATTATTTATTAAAATAAATACAAAGTTTACAAACAAATCCAAGTTCTCTTCTCCATTTTCTTTGGTGAATGTAAAAAATAAATCATGTACAGATCAAACAAGCTCCAAACTTTGAGCAAAAAGTAATAAACATAGGTTGATATGAAGAAAAAAAGTCCATAACATTGGCCAAAATATATCATGGTTTTATTTCTTCGATCCTACAAATCACAATCGTTAAAAGTTCCTACCTTCTCAATGAGTTGAAAATCGACAACCAATTCACTCTTCAAAGCAGTTTCAAATGTGAAATCCATCACAATAACACGAGTCCAATTGCATCACACCAAACAATACAAACTAAAGTTATCACAGATGACTTCATTAATATCAAGAGATGAAATATTAATAACATTTTCAAACTAAAACAAATTTATGATACATTGGAAATAACTAGATAAATTTAAAATGCAAATTGATGATTATATGCATGTAATGACTCACATGTTATCATAAAAATCTAACATACCATTAAATAAATAAAAAAAACTCATAATAAACTAAAAAGGTCTTGAAATTGTCGAGTTCTTAAAAATTTATTAAATCGCACTCCACTGGAAGATGGTATATCTGCATCAAAGAAAAAAAATCAATTAATTAATAGAGACTATATGAATTCAATAATTTATATAGTTAAAACTTATACTAAAAACCTAAAACTAGAAAAATATGATCAAAATTTTTAAAATTAACTTACCAATCTTGATGATTGAGAATATCATATACGCTTTGTCTAGTCATTTTCTCTAAGAAATGTAAAAGAGTTGTCATTGTGTTCTTTTGAGCATCTAGCTCTGCTTTTGTATTTCACAACATTTTTAGGCATCCATACAAGTTTATTCGTGTTATTTATTTTGTAGATGTATTTGAAATATTTGTGACCAATTTTTCCACAAAAATTACAAGAATGGTGAGATAAAGAGGAATTCTTAGCAAGTTTGCTTAACTTATCAAAAGGGTGTTCATGCCCAATTCCGGCTTTATTCATTGACAATTTTGCATTCCTAAAAGTATATCTAGGTTTTCCTTTCCTTTTGTAAATTTTTCTAAGTATCTGATTTTTAATTTCTCAATTTTCTTAAGACTTTCTTTCATTTTTGTATCAAAGTTTTCTCTTTCTTTATTCAGAAAAATTATCTTTTGCATGGGTTTTTCATATTTAGAAGTAAGATTTTCAAGGTCCTTTTTACATATACTTATTATATTTGTCAATTCGTTTTCACATTCCATTTCACTATATAGATCTTCATATTCATCAAAGTCGTGTAAAGATTGTAGCTCATTGTGAGTCAGGAAATAAAGATTTTCGAATTCGTCCTCCGTTTATTTTTCCTCGAAATCCGGTTCATCCCAAGATGCGACCATTCCTTTGCTTTTATTTTTCTTGAATGTTTTCTCGGATTTCTTTAGTTGCAAGCAATCAGTCCTTAGATGTCCCATTTCGTGACATTCATAGCATCTTCGGTTTTGAATGGTTTCTTGGTGTTTTTCAAGAATATTTTGGTGAACCGTCTTGTGAGTTGGCTGAGCCTAATTATGACTATCTCTTCATTTCTTTCCTCTTCATCTAGTTTTTCAATGTCACTATAATCATCCTGCACAAAATTAGTTAAAAGCAATTGATCTTCTATCTTTAATCATGCTTACCTCATCCTTAGAAAGGATGGTGAGTTCATGTGATGTGATTAACCGATGAGTTCAACCATGGTCACTTTGTTGAGGTTTTTGGCTTCTTGAATGGTTGTGACTTTGGGTGTTTATTCCCGTGGAAGAGATCTCAATATCTTCTTGACTTGTTGACTTTGAGGGTACATTTTTCCAAGTGCAGTCATGAGGTTAATGATCTCCATGAATCGAGCATACATCTACTTATGCTCTCATCTTCTTTCATTGTGAACATCTCGTATTGATGAACCAAGATGGTGATTCGTTGCCTTAACTTGACTTGTGCTTCTTGAGTCAATTGTAGAATTTCTCACATGTCCTTTTTCGTACCATAAGAGCATACCCAATTGTAATCGAATTTGGTTAGTGCACAAGCCATCAAATTTTTAGCTTTTGAGTTTATTGACACCATTTTTTTATCTACGTCGGTGAGTTCTTTCCACGCCTTAGGGATTTGCTTTTCACCTTTGATTTTCATTGGTATGGATGGTCCCTCAAGAATCACATTCGACATATCGCAATCAATAGAGATCATAAATTCTTCCATTCTGTTTTTCTAGATAGAGTATGCAGAATCGTCGAATGGTGGAGGCCTGTTATGTGATTGTTCCTCTGCAAAAACATCATTGCTAAAGGTTGACATAAAGTTAGCTCACGGGGGTTAACCGCACAGTTAAATAAATAAAAGAGCACTTAATATGTTACCAATTGATACCCAAGATTTACCTGGGGGAGGGGGGTTTGAATTAGGTTTATAAAATTTTCAAAGTTTAATTATTTAGTTTTGTTCCAGAATTAATCAGTTATATGTTCCAGTGAAAATAGTTTTATGTTGTAGATACTTTAAGAACGATGTTCCAATGGTTTTAAAGCTTATTTTTATCGTTCCAATGAAAATTAGTTTATTATTCCGATAATATTCCATAAAATAAATAAGTTTGAAATGAAAAAATAAGTGTGAAAGATAAATAAACACAACCACCGTTTTATAGTGGTTCGCGCACAAACGGCCTACTTCCACTCTTCCAGAACCCCTGAGAAATTCACCAATGGCTTGCAGGACGAACGTTCGCCACACGAGATTACAAGTTACAAACTTTCTCTTGATTTGATAGAGCTTACTAGGACTCACCCATCGCTTTAACTCCATGGTTACTAGCAATGTTATTAAAACCGGACCGGACCAGCCGGTCCGACCGGTTCGACCGCGAACCGGAGGTCGGTCCGGTCCGGTTTACCTCTTAAAACGAGTAACTCCAAAAACCAGTTTGGACCGGGTTGAACCGGTCCAAAACCGGCGAACCGGTTCAACCCGGTTCTAATTTTCCTTTTTTTTTTTTTTTTTTTTTTTTTTTAATATTAAAAATAAACTAGAACTTCTTGTACAAGGTGGGATTTGAACACCTAACCTCTAGGATGAAACATGATTTTCTTACCATTTGAGCTACACCATTTTTGTTGAAGATTTAGTACAAATTAAAATTTATAAATTATAGAAACTTGTAGCCAAATTTATTTATAAATTAGATAATTAGCTCAAATAAATATTTCACAAATTATGAATGAAAATTAATACTCAAATAATAGTTTTTTATTAAAATTAATTCTATAAAATATTCTTTTCAATATTCTTTTTAAGATAAAGAGTCAAATCGATATATAATATGCAAGTTTGACTTTGAATATTAGGCTTTTATACATAACCATATTTTAAAATTTATGAATATCTTAGTTTGTTGTATTTTTAACTTACACTTTTAAATTTTTAAAAAGAAATATAATCATATTATATTTATATGAGCATACAAATTAGTACCATATTACCGTTAAGATATAAGTTAGATAAATATTATATGATTTAATTTTAGAATATTATAAATTTTTTTATATTTTTAATCAATTGTATGATAATGTTTAAATTTTATGCATATTACATATACTTTAAAATTAAATATATTTATTACATAATTATGACGTCATCCGGTTCGACCAGTAAAACCACTAACCAGTCGGCTCACCGGTTCATTGTCCGGTCCGGTTTTGAAAACATTGGTTACTAGGTAGTTACCTATCGCACAAAAACAGTGCTTAGTAGAACTCTCGGCCCTATCACACTAGACGAGCTAACAAGTTTACAACTTTCGATCCAACGATTATAAATATTTTTTTATCACAATATAATGCTCCTAAGTGAGCTGATTTTTGCAAAAAACTAACACTCTTGTTTTTCTCCTATTCACCCAAAGTAATTTTAAAGTTTAAAGAGCAAGAAGAAAAGATTTTGAACTTTTCAGAAAAACATTTTTTTTGCAAGTGTAAAAATGGATTCAAAAAGTTTGGCTTATGAAATAATTTTGCAAAATGAAATTCAGAATTCTTGGGTAAAATCTTTTTTTTTTTTTCAGTGAGTGGTGATATTCTCAAGAGGGAAAGAGTTTTTATTTGTTAAGTATGTCACTTTAAAAGATATTTTAGAAGATTATTTCACATGTGACAAGTCTTCAAAATCATTGATGAATGTAGACATAGTTTAGTTAGAGTTGAAGATAAAATCTTTCCTTTGAAAAAGACATGGAGAAAATTTTCAAGAGATCATTTTGAAATGGCAAGAATTAGCTAGGATATTTTAGAGAGAAAATTACTTGCAATCTAGGATAAAATCTTGAGAAATCTCTCCTTGAAAAGTATTTTTCAAATAATAGCTTGTAGGAAAATACACTTTAATTGCCAACTTAGAATAAAATAATTTCAGAAAATTTGACTTATTTTAAAATCAATTTTTCGTCTTATTTGAGAAAAGAGGGAAAATTAATTTCATTCGGAATTTTATTAAAGGGCCGAAAATATGTCTTAAAACCATTTAAAAAATAATTTCCGGCTAAGGAAATTCTTGCTCTTTTAAACAATCGAAATTACTTACGAATTGACCACAATTTTCTTGAATCGATTATTAGGCTTCTCATGAAATATCTTCCAATTGCTTACAAGTTTTTCTACTAATTGAGTCATTTTTCATTGTTGGGCTTTCTCTTATCCAAATAACTTGGTCTTTATATTTTAATAACATGTTTAGATTATAAGACTTAAGAGTGTACCAATATAAAATAAAGTTCGTTGGTTAATTATCAATTTTTCGACTAACAAGGCCTGTGATTTATATCATAAGGTAACTATTTTTATCTTTTTATTCAACTATTTTCATCTCCAACGAAATTAGGTAAATAGATAATGCATTTAAAATTTTCACATGAGAATAATGAGTCTATTTTTATATTATAGTTATAGTGCGCAAATTGAATAATATGGTTATTATAGATTTATCTGTAAACGGAAATCAACTCCAATCATATATCATATGTACACAGTTTCCTCTAATAACTAATTTCAGGTGTGTACATGCCAAAAAAAGATCGAAAAAAGTGATCAGATTAATTAATCAAAAACAAATAATTAAGTGACCAGAGAACGTGGTAAAGCATGCGATTTTATTCCCTCGATCTCATCTCTCATGTAGTTGTACATTGAATCCAAATAACAAATGAATAATAATTACCAAAATATTACTCCCCGAAGTTTCTAAGCAAATGCTAACAAAAAGAAATATATAAATATTGACTTAGTCATAGAAAGTCAGTCTTAGTTGGTATTTTCAATTTTGTTTTGAGTTAATGGCAATTTACCCTTGTTATATTTATAATGTTTAATTTATCTTCATGTAATTCAAAAAAGAGTGATTTACCTTCCTATAATATTACTAAAATTTCACTACGCCTCCCTTCTATTTTAATATGTGGGATGTGGCACTTTACCCTCCTCCCTTTATGATAATATGACAGTTTACCCTGTTACAAAATAGTTTTCATGTCCAATCTCAATTTCAGCAAGTGAGTTATATTCTCTAGTTGAATGAAGTAAATCGCTTCTTTAAAAGTTTTACAGGGGCTAGTGCTTTTTTTCAAATTATAGGAAGAGATAAATTAAATATTATGCCTAGCACATAAAGATAAATTATCATTAACACTCTTGTTTTGAACAACACAAATTAAACTACGTGCATGATTTTATAATTTTCTCTTAACACTTAGCTTAATTAAGTCATTTATAACCATATTTTTATTAAAATTAGAGTAAATCGTGATTTTGGTCCTTCTTATAGATTAACTTTTGCACTTTCGTCCCTCTTAAACTTTTTGTAGCAGCTTGGTCCCTCTTATCAATGTAGTATATCACATTCCTCCCTCTTAAATTTTTGTAGCAAATCCGTCCCTCTTATCAATGTAGTGTAACACATTAGTCCCTCTTAAATACAAAACACGTCACTTAAATTCAGAATATATTCTATAGTGGACGAAAGTTGATGTATTTTATATTTAAGATGGAATAATGTGTTACACTACCTTGATAAGAGGGACGAATTTGCTACAAAAAATTTAAGAGGGAAGAATGTGTTATAAGAGGGACGAGTGTGATACATTATATTGATAAGAGGAACCAATCTGCTACAAAAAATTTAAGAGAGATAAAAATACAATATTTAATCCGTAAGAGGACCAAATATGCTATTCACTCTTAAAATTAAACACGGTCAATATTACATACCTTGAAATATTGCGACTGTTTTAGCTTAGTCTAAAGTATGGGGACAAACAATATTCGCCAGTTGGATTATTAGTGACATTATCGTCCTTTATGTACCACACCTGCAATAACATAATTGCATGGTTTATGACTTGTATGTGGACATAAATTAAGTGAACAAGTTGATAAAATATTTATTTTTTTGATATATATAGTTAGAATAGTCAAACGCATTTAATAAACATGAATCCCTCATGTTAAGCTAAGAAAGTTCAAATACTATTGTTAAATTCATCGTGACTCGTGCTTGGGAGTTTGTAGTTGGTACTACTTAATAAATTAATAGTTTTATATTTTTCCGATTTAACATTTTTATTTTCTTTTGCATTTTTACAAGTTTTAGATCAAATGTCAACTATTTGAGAATTAAGCTCTTTTTTCTTTTAAAAAAAAAAGGAGGAGGAGGAGGAGAATTCATCGAATTAGATCAACGATATAGCACTGATGGAATTTCTATTTTGTTTAATGAATCACATGAAATTTTACCTAATTGCATATTTCTTTTTTGCAGTAATTCATGATTAACTTTAAGATTTGAAGGGAAATTTCTTACACAAACTTGGACCCTCCAATAACTACTTGTAATATTATTAATCACTCTTTTAAATTTGTTATCTAATCACAAAATAAATATTACAAATTGTGGTTTTAACTAAAATCAATATACTCAACTCAAAGCATATGCATGCTCAAGTCCCATACCCTAGATATCTTGATTTCGAATCCCATTATAAATATGAGTCATTTTATAATTTAGTTATGAACTTGTTTGTAGATATTTCTATCTATATTTTACTAATTTGACAATTAAAAATGCATGCATGATAAATTTAGAAATGTCGGGCGTATGGCGCCCCAGCCGACGTTATGATTAGATAAGTATGTCATGTCATCCAATTGTCGATATTTGTGGAAAGCAACAATATTCCAAAAGCATAGTAGAAAAAATAAAAGGAAAAATATCAACTTGTACTTAAAAAAAGAACATGAAGATAACAATTTCAAAACATCGAAAAGAACAAATTTGCAGTTGTTTGTATTTCCAAATTTTCTCCACCTAATAGCTCTCTCCATCTACCATTCTTCTTAACTTATCTAAAGTACTATACAATTAAAATTACTTCTTTTGCAACTTGCAATTATACCAAAATTAAACACCTACATTGATCTGCGTAATTGACACTTTGAACCCTAAAAATACATTATTTTAACATTTTGCGATCTGAAATTAAAATATTGATACTTGACACCTTCGAATTGTACATTCTTTAACAAAATAATGTACAATTCAAAAATACAAAGAGTCATATATTTAACTTCAGAGTGAAAAATATCAAAATAATATATTTTTGGAGTGACTCCATTTTGTTCAGACAATTAAAATCTAAACAAAAATAAAAGTAAACTAAATGTTACAAAGCATCAATGACCCTTTGTTTCTTGTTACACTCCAATCCAAACATCTCCATTTTCCTAACTCTTTTCCCACCACAACTATCATTACTCGGCGGCGGCGGCGGCGGCGGCGGCACCTCGAATATGTTAACACCAAATAACCTAACCATATTAACCCGACCCGGTAAATTCGGTGCTCCATTACTATTCCTCGGTTTCCAATCAATGTAAAGTTGCTTATCCGACCCGGTCGACTTCTGAAAACTAACAACATCACCCGCTTGTAAATTCTTCTCCTTCACGAACCGACTCCATCCTTTAGTCAACACATAGCTTTGACTACTATTCCAATACGAATACCTAAACCTCCACACTTTACCCCCCATATCCTCAAAGTTCAATAATACCCCTTTCGACGTGGTCCCACTTTGTAACGGAAAATGTTTTTCCGCGTGTTGTTTCGGAATAACAAGTCTGTTAAGTTTTCCCACATCGCTTGGTGTAACTAACTTTACGAACATCTCTTCTCGGTCCTCCTTCCCGTTTACATTGTGGGGCCCGTTGTTGTTCGGCTTGTAAGATTTCATCATTTTTCCGTTCCTCCGGCTCTGGTTCAGCTCCTCCGTGTACGTGTGTTTTCTCAACATGTCGACGATTTCCGCTTTCGAGTGGGAATTCAAGAAATTGATTTCTACATCATCTCCTTCTGATTCGGAAAACGGCTTGAAGTTAGTGACGGCGTCGCGGCCGCGGAACCGCTGCGCCGCGGTGTCGTATGCTCTGGCGGCTTGTTGTTCTTCGTTGAAAGTGCCTAACCAGACTCGTTGATGTTTCTCGTAAATTTGTGCACCCCATCTACCATTTGGTTGGGGGACTACTCCTTTGAATTTTGAGGATGGAAGTTTTGATGATCTCGATTCTGCCTCGACTCCGTTGTCGGAGTCGAGGATTACGCTCGTCCCGCTACCGACTCGACAGAGTTTCGCCTCCGGAGGAGGCGGTGGCGATTTGGTGGAGGTGAATAATTGATCTGTGGTTGTTGTGCTTTCATCGGTGGAGCTAACATCCATTTTTGACTTTGTGGTTTAATTGACAAGGTTTTTATTATGATGTTGTGAATTGAAAGGATTATTGAAGTATGAAATGAGTTGTTGAGAAGTGGAGAGATTGGATGAGTATATATATAGGGGGTGTGTCACAAGTAGGAAATATAATAATGTTGTAATAAAGTGGCTAGTTAGATAGTTGAATAATAATAATAGTTGTATGGATTTTGAATACAAATGGAGTATGGAGATGAGGGTGAGGTGGGTCAACCCTAAAGTGATGGTACTACTTAAGGAACTACATAGGAAGATTCATATTTATGTAATGAATTGCATTTTTTGCCTCGAAAATTATGTCAATTTTTATTTTTGGTATCAAAGAAATGCAGGTCAACACATTTTGCACCATGATTTAATAAACTGTCCCACATTTGGTATGGTTTTTAACTAAATTTGAAAATCATCGTCAAATTGATGACCTGGTTGTTAAGTCAGTTTTTATTGCAAAATTTAGTTAAACTGCATGACCAAGAGATCATGGGTTCAACTTCTACTAATGCGAGTATTTTCTCTAATTTAATATTACCATTTGTAACTAGTTTACTTTGATACCAATGTAATAGAGACGATTCAATATAGTATTTGATGTAACGATGTATTCACAATCTCCAGAACAAAAAAAAGATAGTTAACAGTTTTACCAAATACGAAACGATTTGTTAACTTATAATACCAGATGTGTTAAACTGCATTTCTATGATACCAAAAGTAAAAATTGACATAAAAATTTGTATCAAAATGCAATTTTCTTCATATTCATGGGTTTGGGCAAGTCTTACTCTTTTGTGTTGTAGTTGTGGGGTATGTGGGGGTAAAACCGTAATTAATATAATAATGAAGAGCAAGTTGATGGGATTCACATGAAGTGGACCTTGTTTTTTAGAAAATTCATCCCCCCTGAGCTTTGCTGCTATAGCTGACTATCAGCATGGTCTCCCCTTCTCTAATACACACTCACACACACGCGTACATAGTACATACATACACATTAATAATACATATAAGGTACATATATATATATATATATATATATATAAAAAAATATATAATATATACATAACATATGTACATATATACGATATGATTCTTATGTGATCATAAGATATAGATCTTATGTGTACTTGGTCAAATCATATAAACAAACTTAAGTACATGGTAATCGTACACTAATTAATATGTTGGGCAAAAATTATATAATATGTATTATAAAGCTAGAGAAATTATCTTATGCAATTTGTTGCATTACATCACCGAATATATGTGTATGTATGAACGCACATACTATATGATCTCTCTTTATTATTATTTTTTTTTTAATAAACTGTGTATTTACATCTTGGATCGAAAAATGAATTGGGTATATATAGGTCCTTTTCGGTGTGGGTGTTTTTAGTTTGATTCGAACTAGAGTTTTCTGGAATCACAAGTCACTACCACTTGACGCAACCACCTTCGATATGTTATCATATCTATTTAACTTATGTTTTTATTGTACATTTGGAATTAATTATTTTGAAATTAGAACTCTCACAAAATTACACACAAACGGCCCAAATAAAAAAACAAAAAGGAGGGGCGCATACAATTAGAAGTACAACTTTTATGTTAAATAGGCAGGCAGGGGTCAGAAAGCTATGTAAATTTACAGTAAATATAATACTATTTCTAAATTGTGTCAAATGAAATTTTAAAATAAAATAAAAATATATGCAAAATTATTTGCACTTAGTTAAATAATACCAACTAACTCGGGAAGTATATAACATACAAATTTAAAATAGAACCACTTTGATATAAACCCTAATTACAAAATGTAGACTCGAGTGAATTTATACAGTATATGCAGCTATGAAATACAGTAAGACAAATCTTGAAAGCTTATATAGTAGCCATAAAATTGTATACTACGAGTAAAAATTTATTGTACCTCAGATGCTATTAGTTATCCCAAACTCAGTTGATGTTAGGAAATGTGTAGACCTAGTCTTATAGTGTATTCACACATACAAGCACCCACGATATTCGACTATGACTTGACCCAACGCCTTCACTTACGAAGGTCTCCACCACGGGACAATTGCTACAATATCATGTCAACATAGTATATTGTACATTATTAAATATTAAAACTTGCATTTGAACCATTTTTGCATGAAGAGTACATCAATTTAGCAACCAAAAATATAAGAATTCACCACATGGATTGGGCTAGGTCCACTATATAAACTGAGCCTAACACACCTCAAGAGCAAGCCTAAGAAGTGAGGCTTGCCCAAGACCTAATGAGGTGGCTTTAACTATTGTTTTCAATCAATGTGAGACATTTAGTCTCAATACTCTCCCTTCAAGTGTGGGTGGGCAGAATGTCTGGGTGAAACAAATCTAACACTTGTTACATTAATGTCCAACATTTGCGACATTGTGGGTATATGCCAACACACGAATAATAACACTCCGTACCTTTGTTAACTAGAAAATGTATGACGCTCCAGACCTTGTTAATTGGAGGAATAATAACAACACAAACCTTTGTTATCTGGGTAAAGTGTGTAGCTAGGTAGATAATGAAGCCCCGTCATTCGCACAAGGAGAAGCCCATCACGGAAGGAGGTGACTCACTTTAACCTGAGGCTCTGATACCATATTAGAATTCACCACATGGATTAAACTAAATTCACTTACATGAACTAGGTCTAACACACCTCAAAAGCTAACTTAAGAAGTGAGGATCGTCTAAGATCTTATTAGATGCACTTAACTATTATTTACAACTCATGTCGGACATTTAGTCTAACAAAAATCTTCCAAATTAAATATGTTAATTATATTTCATATTCAACTAATTTTGCAAAGACGAGCGTCAAAAGTTGGAGGTTCTAACTTCGAATTTCGCTATATATAGAATATAAAGTATTGCTGATGAGGCATTAGCCAATTGGTTAAAGATGAGGCTCCATGACCAGGAGGTCATGGGTTCAACTCCCACGAATGTGGATATTTTCTCTAGTTTCATACTAGTATTTCTCTAGTTTAATACTAGTAATTAGTTAACTTTGATATCATTGTAATAGTTTCGATTCGATATAGTGTTTGATGTAACAATATATTCATCTTCTCAAAGAATAAAAGAAAAAAGGAATATACAGTATTATTCTAGTAATTGTTGTATAGGTTGTTGAAATACGTTATAACTTAATTGATTATTTATTATTTATTCACTAGCAAAATTTGCTATTTCTACAAACAATGTCAAACTAAATATACATAAAATTGTTGCGTGTGGGAAATAATTATATGGACTAATATTGGAATAAAAAAGCTGGCAAAACCGAATAATTGATGTAGTATTTAGTAGTGTCCATCTTAGATAAGATAAAAAGAAGAAATTTAAGGGGGGAGTAACAATCTATATCTTCCACTAGGATGGGGTGTGTATGGGCCACTGTTAAATGAGGAATGGATAGACATTATTTATTTTTATTTTCCTTTAGTTTTTATATATGATTAATAAGGAATGGATAGACTTTAAGACAAAAGGGGCTCATCCAACAAGAATTTCCCCATAAAACTCTTAGCTGGCAGGATTTGATTCGTCATCTACATATTTGTTTTTGTCTTATTGGCTAGGTTCAGTTTTGATTAGAAAATATAAATATTGATTCCATATTTTCCTACCAACATTGAATGTTTCCACATTTCGGCACTTTCATTTTTCCTAGATCTGTTTTTTTTTTTTTTTCATTTCATTTGCAAATAATTGAAACTTTCTTTTATCTCATTAATTTTCTTTATTTACAACATTTTCCAAAATATTCACAACAGATCATCCACATATATGACTATATATATTCCTAATGATAATACTTGTATATTACCAGATTTGTTAAAGTTATCATGTATCGACATTTTATTAACTTACTATTGCACCCATTTGAGATATATTTATAATTTAATAGGGGATTTATAATCAAATATTTAAGTGAACATGGGTCATGAACTCCGACTTGGGAGGGGTTTACTCTAATAAAAAAAAATAATACAAGAGAATTTTTACTAGGGCTGGGAACGAGTCGGATATCCGATCTGGCGGGTATTGAATTTCACACACAAAATCCAATCCGTTTATGCGGGTACCCAAATTTTTTGAATATTTTAAGTATTTCGGATTTTGGGTTTCAGGTACCCAAAATTTCACATGTTTTATTTTAATATATATAAATGTACAAGAAATCTTATTATTTAACAAATTTATATAAAATTGTAAAATAAATGAATTTAAACATTAAATTGTACGCAATAAATTTAAAATAATACGACACAAACGTCTCAAGTCTTCAAATTGGACTAAATTATAAATTGGGCAATTCTTTTTAGTTAATACTCGAACAAGTCCCAAAATACCCGTTCAAATATAATGTAATATCCAAAACCCAATTCGAAAAAAAAAACCATTTTTCGTCCAAAATGAGAAATACCCAATCGGATCGTGACGGATCCAAATTACCCAACCCAAATTTCCAGCCATAGTTTTTACTAATAAATATACACAAGGATTTTTTAATTTTTTTTGCCAATTAGATGAAGCATAGCGGATTTTTTTACGCTTCACTCTATATTACGAATAAGGACGATACATAGATACTTGGGCACATATCAATTAATGTGTTTGGTATGCCATAAAGCATGTTTAAAAATATAAGAAATTTTGGACACAAATTTGTCTAAAATACAATTAATTCGAGGTCTGAGATTATTTCGTGCATTTGCTGCAAAACAGATAATGTGATACAAAAATAAGTGAGATTTATTCAAATTAGTTTTGCCTAGTAATACATGGTGGTGGTGACAAAATACTTCTCCTTAAACTTGTTTAATTATTTTTGTTCTAATTGAATCTTTGTCCTGCCTAGAGCTGAAAGTCATTTCAAACAACTTGATACTCAACTCGAGCTCGCTCGATAAAAGCTTTTTTTGAACTTATGTTCATCACATAAATCAAACAAGTTTAAATATTATTTTTCATTTGATAACTTTTAAAGCTTTGCTCGATAAGCTAAAAATTGACTAAATGCATGTAAAAATATCAAGTTATTCCGATACACGACTCGAGCTTTTATCCCGAGCTCATTCAATAAAAGCTCATTTGAGCTCGATTCGTTAAGATATCAAACCAAACTCAAGCACAAATAAAACTTCAAGCTCAATAAAATTCAGACAAACTATAATAGTGATATTACTCGACTCGTTTACACCTCCAAAAATTAATTTATCAAGATATTCGATACTCGACTCGAGCTTTTATAGCAAGCTCATTCGATAAAAGCTCATTTGAGCTCGGTTCGTTAAGATATCAAACCAAACTCAAGCAGAAATTAAATTTTAAACTCAATAAAAGTCAAACAAGCTTTAACAGTGTATCATTCGATACTACTCGACTCGTTTAAACCTCCAAAAATTAATTACCAATATTTGATAATGTTGAGTATAACATATAGTATCTGTGGGCTGCCCAACAGTAAACTAACCTATAACCTAAATCTATTAGTAGTATTTGCCAATAATGGTGAGTAACATGAAAGATATTTGAAAAATGACGATTATGTACGGAGAATAGTCCTCTTTCTTTGAAAGGGCCCCACTCCTTGCAAGTTGGAATAAACCAATTAAGGTTTATTATTGCACAATTTGGCTGTGGATTTGTGAACTTTGTTTTCTTGGGACCCATTTTGAGATTCCCCTTGACGAATTATATATAGTTTCAATAATTCATGCCACACTATCTAACTAATTCTTATCCTACTTTTGTTTTTTCAGATAATAATCCACAAGGTGCAATAATGCTCTAAATACTATCTTACTAATACTCCCCGTCAAAGAACAAAATTCTTTTCCATCGAAAATATCGACAAGTTTTCATTTTTTAATCTAGCGAAACGAAAATAAGATGTCATTCTGAAACTACTTATTTGCCTTAAAACTCTGTTATTTTTCTAAATTTAGTAACTTCTTTTACAATTTTTCCTTGGTGTTTGCGAAACATTTTTGAAAAGTCTCGAAAAGTTTCCAATATTTAACTGACCGAAACATACACTCAAAACGAAATTTTGATCCATATTCCCGTTTCAAATTATTTGTCTCTTTCACCAAAAAACTTATTTTACTTTATTTATCATTTTAAAAGTTCAATGTAATTTTTCTTTTTCTTTTTCTTTTTCAGATTTATCTTTTATATTAATTGTTTTATGACTTCTATCTTCAAACAAGGGCTACTTAATATGTTCTTCATGTACCACTACCCAAAACTACAAATTATATAAAACGGATGGAGTATAATGTTCTCCCTCCATCCCTATATTTTCAATTCTTTTACTTTTGGTTCGGAGTTTTAGGTAAAAATTAAAAATGTTAAATTTTAGGTATTTTTACGTATGTACCCTTAAAAGTATTGATTCAAAGTTGTTATTGTCAAATCATTATTTTATGGTGATATACTATTTTTGAGAAAAGAGAGGGTTAATTTGGGATATCTCAAAAAGAAAATAATAGTAATATACTACTATTTTAGGGCCAGAGAGATTATTTTAATACCAAAAGCTGCATAGAGTAATTACTATCTACATCAGGCATGGTAAGTTGATAACTTTGAACAATTCTTGTCAAAACCTGGTTTAATAAGAATTTTCTAAATTTTATGGTTGTAGATACACTAAATTATTCAAATTGATGATGTCATGTTCTCACAATGATATGATGCATTTACAATCCAACAGTTTGAAAAATTCATTATATTTTATCAACTTAAATAAATTTAAAAAAATTATACTCATTTCTCTTTTTCATTTTATTTTATTTTGCTCATATTTTCTTTTTGAAATGCACCAAAACAACCCTTTTTTTTTTCAAAACTCTAAATCATAAATTAATGGAGCGATGACGAGGATCATAATTTTGATGTTAGCAAAGTTGCTATTGAATTTACATATAACATTTAAAAAATCGTTGAAAACTTGATAAATCCTAAAAAAAGAAAAAAGAAAAGTAATATGCATAATTAATACACACATCCCCACATCCCCATTAATCTAATTGAATCTGTTTAAAAAACATTATAATAATTCATGATACTGGTTGGGTCCCAATATTTTGTTACGATTATAACTTGATTTAAATAATGTGTTCATATAATTTCAAGTGAAATTTGTGGTTAGAATTGGAAATATAAAAAAACAGTACGGTATGAGTTTTGGTCTAACGACTCTTCACTAGACAATGATAACATGAATACAATAATTGGCAATTAATTTATTGACATGATGTCGTAAAACAGAGAAAAGATAAAGAAAAACGAAAACTCAGTTTTGTTATGTGATTGCATGTAATTAAAGAACATAGAATGTATTTTTTTTAATATATTTATCATCAATTATTGCATCAGTAATCATATAAATTATTACATCAGAAATCATATCAATAACTGCTCAATTATAAAGAATTACAAATAATAAACCATTACCAATTACTAGTATTAAACTAGAGAAAAATTCAAATTAATGGGAGTTGAACACCTGCCCTTTTGGTTCTGGAATCTCAACTCTATGAGTGATTATCGCTAGACATATAATATATTAGAATATGTAATTCATATTATTAATACACTACAAGAAAAATAAATTTTAGTAACAAAATATTAATATTATTGAAATTGTCACTTTTTGCATATATTTAATGATAAATATATTAGTTTTGTCATAATAACAATAGTGATAATAATAGTGACAATATATATATTTAAGTTTTCACTAATAGCTATTAGTGACTAGTGTATGGAAGTATGAAACTTAAGTTGTCACTATTTACAATTAGTGACACCCTTTTAGTAACAAACTAGCGACAATAAATATTGTCACTATAATTTTTTTTTTGAGAGGATTGTCACTATAATTTAGTGACAACTAAAAAGTTGTCACTTTTGTTTTTCACATGTATTGTCACTAGTGTGTCTATATACATTATTTTCGTGACAATATTTATATTTAAAGTTATCACTAAAATTAAATTATTTATAGTGATTTGTGAAAAATGAATTAAATTGGTTAAAAAAATATGGGAGAAATTTGTAAGGAAACGAATTAAATCAATTTGACACCCTGAGGTTTGTGACTTTTAGAGAGTACCCAAGAATATCTCTAGAATTCAATTACTTATTTTCTAAACATGGAGGATGATAAGTATAATTGCACTAAACCACAAGGGTAGTTCTCCATACTTAAAATGGACTATTAGCGACGATATGTTCCTAAAACTTTGTTACCACCGGGCTTCTATTCTAGGGTGTGGGCACATGTAATCACCCGGATGTGCGGTATAGCCCGGGTAATTCGGCCAGCTAAACTAGATTTTTTTTGTAGTCGAAAATATCCTTTTATTTAATTTTTAAAGGAAAATTAAAATAAGAAACTTAAATTAAAATGCCTTTTATAACCATTTCAATTATCTTAAATTAAAAACAATTAACTCTGATTTATTAAAAGCCACTTTATACAATAAACTTAAAAAATATAATTGATTTATTTTCATGATTAAGAAACCAAATCTTCGGTTCTTCATGTAATAATGATAAAATTAAATTTCTTTTTTCACGATTAAGAAACTTAATTACCAGTTGTTCAAGTAATTAGTGAAAAACTAAATTTCTTCATCACGATCTCCATTTTGTTCTCACAAAAAATAAAATGGTGGGTAATTTTAATATAATTCCAGACGAGGAAGAGGATGCAAGATGCGATGAATACGATAAATATTTGAACATAACTTTTGATTTTATGTGGATTAATATGTATCAAATTGAACTTACTAGAACAATTCTTCTTAAATAAAAACTCCTCAACCATCTTAATCAAATTTAGGAATACACAAGAAAACTTTTGGAAACATCTAATGGATAATAATTCTACAAGAGTAGTGGTTAAAATTCAATTTACTCCAGCAGTAACATTTAAGTTCACAATTGAGATAAAACATGCCCAAAGTTCACACAATTTCCCCAATTCACACATCCCACACAGTTTCGAAAATTAACCTAATAAATCAAAGTATAGATTTCCCCAAATCACACAATTTCCCCAATTCAGAAAATTCACCCAACTCACACATCCCCTATTCAATAATAAATCAAAGTATAAATTCCAAAGGAATTTAACAATAAATTACAGTATATAGCCAAACAAATCACAAAATTAAAGAGATTTCACAGTATAGATCATTACCTTAAATATTCTTGTTTAGGGCCCGTAATTCGGGTATTAATTTACTCCACTTTATTGTACTCTCTCTCCCCTCTCACGGATAGGGTGGAAAGATAATTTTTTTTCCTGCAATCATATATCTCACTTACGAAGGAGGCCGAGCAATACATATTCTGCAAATTGAAGGGACATGAAGAGGCATGTGCAAATTGAAGGGCATGATAAGGCGTTTGCAAATTCTTTGGAAAGGGATTTAGCTAGCTAGTAGCCATTATTTCAACAATTCAACCAACAAATTTTGCAAGTTTTCATCAAATAACTAATACAGTAAAGAAGAACATCCTAGTACTGGATATACACAATAAAACATGCAGGCGAACAATAAATTACTGCTTAATCACCAATATCCAGAATATAGTACCCAAAAAATCCAAAGATTAAAAACATACATATTATCTGAGAGGAGTGCAAATCATAACATCCAAAACATTAAAGTTATCCAAAATAATTACATCATCCCATACTAAGGGTGAGTTTGGCCCAGCGGTTGAAGCTCTTAAAATCACTTATAGATTTCTATTGTGATTTTTTAAGTGTTTGGCCCCGATTATATAAATAACTTCTGCTCAATCGTGATTTTCTTGGTGTTTGGCCCCTATGATCATAATCACTTTTGGGATCTCGAGAAGCAAAAAATCAACATATATCAGAAGTTACTAAAGTGTTACTTTTGCAAAAAGCTATTATACAAAAGCAATTATTCTATAATTAATTTTTATTATAATCAATTATTACCAAAATCAGTTATACTAAAATTGATTCTCCTATAATTGCTTCTCGTATCGCTAGGCCAAACTCACCCTAAGTCAGATCCTAATATTAATTCATAAACCTACGCGTCGTCAATGGTTACTAAGATGATCACTTCATTTGGATTGTCATTGGGTTGTCGAACTTCAAAATAAACCTCATCGCCAACTTCTATACCAATGGCATTTGCAAAGCTGCCCAAGCCTCCGACTAATGCAACACGTTATCTTTTTGTAGATTTGTCTTTGTATAAATGGATCTCAACTTTCCATGTCCGTTTACCATATCCTGGGCAATTATGTATTCCAACTTTATTTTATCTAGGCCCAATGTCTTCCATATCTCTTTGAGAAAAGTACTGCCAAAACAAAAATGTCAGTTTATTTTGTTATTCCAGTCTACTATCAAGTGTAAGACTTTGAGTAAAGATCATGTACCATTCTTGGTGTGGTATCCGAACAATAACGAGAGAGGTTGTGTTTAAACATTGTTTTTGAGAAGAAATCAAGCGCTTATGAAGAATAAGCATCGTATCCACCATGCGATGTGTCGTCTTCATATGAATATGATATAACCTGTTCAGAAATAAAAAGCACAACATCATATCAAAATAGTCCAAGAATTAAGTTAACAATCAAAATTAGGCCTATTGCAAGTTAAATATAAGAACCCTAAATCACAGTATTAATTTCTTCCAAAAAAATAAAACATTAATTAAGGAATTCTGTTTTTGTATGACCAACTAGCCTCTCATAGTTCAGATTATTTTGGAAGTTAAATTCATCATAAATTCTTTTGAGATACAAATCATGGTAAGTATGTAGTATCAGTGGTGTTTTGCCTCACATTTATAATCATATAACTGATCCACAGAGCATAAACTTCTAGATGCAAAAGTAGTCTACCATCCGAAAATATCAATTAATCAGTCACAAAATTCCTAACTTAAAATGTGAAGCCTATTAAATTCAAATAACACATTCAAGACCATAAATTATCTATCCAACTACCTTAAATACACTTTTAGCAAATAACTCTACGCCTAGATATGAAATTACTCTCGAAACGATTAAATTCCACACATAATCACCAAAATAGGAAAATGTACTATTCGCATCAACATAAAAGCAAAATATATAAATTAATTATTATTTTTAGGATTTAAATGTAAATAAACTGCAGATTGTATATTCATTTGGAAAATAAAGTCCACAATAATGAAGTACAATCTTGCTTAAATAGACTTGAACAAGGGCAGAAAAGGAACTCTACAACTAACTAATTTGAAGTTTTTAACTAACTAACTAAGACTTAAAACTTACAATACATATCAGTATATACAAATACGCTTAACATATATATGCCCAAATCCAATTTATTCCCAATTTTAAACATCTCAAAATGAACATTGTATTTCAAAATTACACCAACCATAAAACACCCACCCACCCCCTAATCAATCCTCCATTTCTTCTTCTCTCTCTCTCCTTGTTATCCAATTCTTTGACATCTGGCCCCATTGAAGGTTCGCAAAATTCTAGTGGTGGTAACTGAAGTGGTAACAGTTTTAGTTCATCAACTGGAAGCTCGTATGCAAATATGATGCTAAATTCCCATCAGTATTTCTCGTCTTCATGTCTGTACATTTCTGGCCACTCTCGAGTTGCCTTACGCTATACCATAAATCAAATGAAAATTAAAACAAGTAATTGCAAATATAGACTATATCTTTGGAAATTTTAAAATTTTATATCTTTAGAAGATTCTCCCAAGTCTCCTCATTACTTTGAAGCACATTCATTATTTGATTCCATCGCACTCTACGACAATTTTTTTCCTTCTCCCAAAGGCCGTAACGATAGTGCAAGTCATGAAACATCAAAAACAATTCTCGCCTTGTGAATGTCTTCCCTGTCCTATTTTCAATAAGAGGAATTATCTGATTAAAAGCTTCTTCATTTTCCTTGGTGTGATGTATATTTCCTTTGAACGTCCAACAATAACTCAATGAAAATAGCGGTGTCCTCCTCTATCCAGACCTTCCTCTTCGTGTTCATGTATTTGATAAAAATAAATGATTGTTACTACACAAAGGATTAGACTTAATATATACTAGGTTGATAGTTACAAAATGCAATATACATATTGGATTAAAAGTGAGGACTTAATGTTCATCTGTGATGATATAGATACATGAAATAATTACTAATCACATTTAACACTCAATACATGAACCGGACTCTCCATTAAACTCACATCCAACTGTTTGAAAAGATTGAAATTCCCACAATGCATTAATTAAATTGACGAGTCACTCTAGATTATGAGTTTGAGTTTTATACATGAATGTATATACATTAATATGTATCAAAGTTGAACTTACTAGAACAATTCTTCTTAAATAAAAACTATTCAACCATCTTATTCAAATTTAGGAATACACATGAAAACTTTTGAAAACATTTATTGGATAATAATTCTACAAGAGTAATGGTTAAAATTCAATTTACTCCAGCAGTAACATTTAAGTTCACAAATTTGAGACAAAACATGCAAAAGTTCACACAATTTCCCAATTCACACATCCCACAATTTCGAAAATTAACTTAATAAATCAAAGTATAGATTTCCCCAATTCACAAAAATTCCCAAATTTCAGAAAATTACCCAATTAACACATCCCCTATTCAATAATAAATCAAAGTATAGATTCCAAAGGAATTTAACAATAAATGACAGTATATAGCCAAACAAATCATAAAATTAAAGAGATTTCACAGTATATAACATTACCTTAAATATTCTTGTTTAGGGCTCGTAATTCGGGTATTAATTTACTCCACTTTATTGTACTCTCTCTCCCATCTCACGATTAGGGTGGAAAGATAATTTCTTTTGGCAATCATATATCTCACTTACGAAAGATAATTTTTTTCTGCAAAACATAAAAGTTATCCAAAATAATTACATCATCCCATACTAAGTCAGATCCTAATATTAATTCATAAACCTACGCGTCGTCAACGGTTACTAAGATGATCACTTCATTTGGATTGTCACTGGGTTGTCGAACTTCAAAATAAACCTCATCGCCAAGTTCTATACCAATGGAATTTTCAAAGCTGCCCCAGCCTCCGACTAATGCAACAAGTTATATTTTTGTAGATTTGTCTTTGTATAAATGGATCTCGACTTTCCATGTCCGTTTACCATATCCTGGGCAATTAAGTATTCCAACCTTTATTTTATCTAGGCCCAATGTCTTCCATATCTCTGTGGGAAAAGTACTGCTAAAACAAAAATGACAGTTTATTTTGTTATGCCAATCTACTATCAAGTGTAAGAGTTTGAATAAAGATTATTTACAATTCTTGGTGTGGTATCTAAACAATAACGAGGGAGGTTGTGTTTAAACATGGTTTTTGAGAAGAAATCAAGCGCCTCTGAAAAATAAACATCGTATCCACCATGCGATGTGTCATCTTCAGATTAATATGATATAACATGTTCAGAAATAAAAAGCACAACATCATTTCTAAATAGTCCAAGAATTAAGTTGACAATCAAAATTAAGCCTATTGCAAGTTAAATATAAGAACCCTAAATCATAGTATTAATTCCTTCAAAAAAAAAACATTAATTAAGGAATTCTGTTTTTGTATGACCAACTAGCCTCTCATAGTTCAGATTATTTTGGAAGTTAAATTCATCATAAATTATTTTGAGGTACAAATCATGGTAAGTATGTAGTATCAGTGGTGTTTTGCCTCACATTTATAATCATATAACTGATCCACAGAGCATAAACTCCAGATGCAAAAGTAGTCTACCCTCTGAAAATATCCATTAATTAGTCACATAATTCCTAACTTAAAATTTGAAGCCTATTAAATTCAAAGAACACATTTAAGACCATAAATTATCAATCCAACTACCTTTAATACACTTTTAGGCAAATAACTCTACGCCTATATATGAAATTACTCTCGAAACTATTAAATTCCACGCATAATCACCAAAATAGAAAAATGTATTGTTCGCATCAACATGAAAGTTAAATTTATAAATTAATTCTTATTTCCAGATCTCCAATTACAACTAACACTACTTCAAAATCAATAATTGAACACGTTTCCTCTCTTCTTTCCATCACATTCTAAACTGACAAAATATAAAAACCCTTATTTACAGTATAAATTCTTTCGAAAAAAAACCTAGTTTATGAAAATACTTACAACGGGTCGGTTCATCTTCTTGTGGAGAAAAAGGAAATTATAGTTAAATGCAAGAGATGTTACTAAAAGAGAGAGAGTGGGCCAGAATTCTTATCTCTCGAGACCGTCGGGGATGGCTTAGGCGTGGTGGTTCGTTTTAGGGTGCGAGAGACGGGGAAGTAATTTGATTTTGGAGAAGGATATATGTAATACTTACAATGTGTCGGTTTATATTCATTTTATGGGCCAAGTTAATTTGTTTTTGTAATATTGGGCCCGAGAAAATGTTAATGGGCCAAAAATTTTGGCCTTTGTAGTATTTCTTACAAAACTTTTATCCAACATCGAAATAACAGATCATTATAATACATCTTATATACACTTAAGCAATTAAAATGAAATGTGGTGCTTGTGTGTTCAAAGTAATATATTGTAAAACTGCATTGCATATATTACTTTGAAGACACAAGCATCACCTTTTGCGAATTCCTTTTTTTTTTAAACTTAATCAATAAATGAAATAAAAAAAAACATTTATATTGACATTTTATCAATAAATTTTACCAAAAAATATAAATTACTTTATTCGTTCGGGAAAGTTAATTTCATGTATGAACAATAATAAAGAAAGAATTTTATATAATCAAACCGTGCCCAAACCTTATTTAAATTGATTAATGTACAATAATTTAGGCCCATCTACATTAGGTGCGCATTGAACAACTTTGATGATTAATGACTCAAAAATTTATCAAATCCTATATCATAAATTCATCGAATCTTTTAAAAAAAAATACAAATTGCGTAAACTTGGCCACTTATTGTGCACTTAATAGGCTAATTGCAAACTGAATTCAATATTACCATTGTAATAATAAAGCCATATTTGGATGGATAATAAAATCATATTTTGCACTTTAGGTACCAAAAGCATAAATAGAACAAAAATCTCCAATACTAAACCAACATAATATATGAACCCTAATTTACAGTGTAAATTCCTTCGAAAAAAAAAAAAACTTTTTTACGAAAATTCATACATTTCGTAAGTTAGACTCAAATACTAGATATGTAATAACAAAGCCTAATTTACAATTCATAAAGTTTAGCCAATATGAAGTCTACTCAAGATTGAAGAGTTTTCAGAAGGCAAAGAGGATGCAAATGGATATACTGGATTTTATTTGGAAAGAGATTTACCATGTTAGTAAACTGTTTCTAGAAAAAAGGACTTATAGTTACTTCATCCTTATCATCTTTATGTACCTTGAAAATCAAGAATAGACAAGACTCTTAATCTTTTTTGACCTTTTTTCAAACTCTAAGATAAGCTCACTTTTCAGAACATACTGATTTTGTAGCATCAAGAAAAATCAAATCACAATACTGTAATCAAGCGTCAGATGACTTGTCCTATAAATCTCCGCAATTTTACCATAACATTATAAGTTTCAAACTAGAGATTAAACTAAAGATAATAACTACTTGGTCAAGGCCTCATCGACGGAATTAAGTTATACTACTCAATATAAAGTTATATTTAATAATTGAGAATAAACTATCACATTTATAACAATAATATATATACATGATTCAACATAACACCAACCATAGAAAAAAAAATCCTAAAGGATTCATATCAATATGTAAACATATATGTATTTAGATTGATAAAGAAAAATTATGATTTAAATGTAAATAAACTGCAAATTGTATATTCATTTGGAAAATAAAGTCCACAATAGTGAAATACAATTTTGCTTAAATAGACTTGTACAAGGGCAGAAAAGGAATTCTACCACTAACTAATTTTACCTAACTAACTAAGACTTAAAACATATGATACATATCAGTATATAGAAATACGCTAAAATATATATATCAAAATCCAATTTATCCCCAATTTAAAACATCTCAAAATGAACATTGGATTTCAAAATTACACCAACCATAAAACACCCACCCACCCCTTAATCAATCCTCAGTTTCTTTTTCTCTCTCTCCTTGTTATCCAATTCTTCGACATCTGGCACCACTGACGGTTCACCAAATTCTAGTGGTGGTAACTGAAGTGGTAACACTTTTAGTTCATCAACTGGAAGCTCGTATGCAAATATGATGCTGAATTCTTACCAGTATTTCTCGTCTTCATGTCTGTACAGTTCTGCCCACTCTCGAATTGCCTTGCGCTATACAAAAAATCTAATGAAAATCAGAACAAATAATTGCAAATATAGACTATATCTTTGGAAATTTAAAAATTTTATGCCCTTAGAAGATCCTCCCAAGTCTCCTCATTACTTTGAAGCACATCCATTGTTTGATTCCATCGCACTCTACGACAATTATTTGCCTTATCCCAAAGGCCGTAACGATAGTACAAGTCATGAAACTTCAAAAACAATTCTCGCCTTGTGAATGTCTTCCCTGTCCTATTTTCAATAAGAGGAATTATCCGATTAAAAGCTTCTTCATTTTCCTTGGTGTAATGTATATTTCCTTTGAACGCTTCGTCCAACAACAACTCAATGAAAATAGCGGTGTCCTCCTCTGTCCAGACCTTCCTCATCGTGTTCATGTATTTGATAAAAGAATGATTGTTACTACACAAAGGATTAGACTTAATATATATTAGGTTGATAAATACAAAAATGCAGTATATATATTAGTTTAAAAGTACGGACTTAATGTGCAATATGTGGTGATATAGATACATGAAATAATTACTAATCACACTTCTAACTCAATACATGAACTGGCCTCTCCATTAAACTCATCATCTAACTGTTTGAAAAGATCGAAATTTTCACAATGCATTAATTAAATTGAAGAATCACTCTAGATGATGAGTTTTAGTTATATTCATGAATGTAACTACATTAATATGTATCAAATTGAACTTACTAGAACAATTCTTCTTAAATAAAAACTTTTCAACTATCTTATTCAAATTTAGGAATACACAAGAAAACTTTTGGAAACTTTTAATGGATAATAATTCTACAAGAGTAATTGTTAAAATTCAATTTACTCCAGCAATAACATTTTAGTTCACAAATTTGAGACAAAACATGCCCAAAGTTCACACAATTTCCCCAATTCACTCATCCCACACAGTTTCGAAAATTAACCAATAAATCAAATTATAAATTTCCCCAATTCACACATCCCCTATTCAATAATAAATCAAAGTATAGATTCCAGAGGAATTTAACAATAAATTATAGTAAATAGCCAAACAAATCACAAAACTAAAGAGATTTCACAGTATAGATCATTACCTTAATTATTCTTGTTTAGGGCTCGTAATTCGGGTATAATTTACTCAACTTTATTGTACTCTCTCTCCCATCTCACGGTTAGGGGGGAAAGATAATTTTTTTTTCTGCAATCAAATATCTCACTTACGAAGGAGGCCGAGCAGTATATATTCTGCAATTTGAAGAGACATGGAGAGGCGTGTGCAAATTGAAGGGGCATGAGAAGGCGTTTTCAAATTCTTTGGAAAGGGGTTTAGCTAGCTAGTAGCCATTATTTCAACAATTCAACCAACAAATTTTCTAGGTTTTCATCAACATCAAATAACTGATACAATAAAGAAGAACATCCTAGTACTGGATATACATAATAAAACATACAGGCGAACAATGATTTACTGCTTAATCACCAATATCCAGAATATAGTACCAAAAAAATTCAAATATTCAAAACATACATATTATCTGAGAGGAGTGCAAATCATACCATCCAAAACATAAAAGTTATCCCAAATAATTACATCATCCCGTACTAAGTCAGATCCTAATATTAATTCATAAACATACGCATCGTCAGTGGTTACTAAGATGATCACTTCATTCGGATTGTCATTGGGTTGTCGAACTTCAAAATAAACCTCATCGCCAAGTTCTATACCAATGGCATTTGCAAAGCTGCCCCAGCCTCCGACTAATGCAACACGTTGGCTTTTTGTAGATTTGTTTTTGTATAAACGGATCTCGACTTTCCATGTCCGTTTACCATATCTTGGACAATTAAGTAATCCAACCTTTATTTTATCTCGGCCCAATGTATTCCATATCTTTGTGGGAGATTACTTCCAAAAGAAAAATGTCAGTTTATTTTGTTATTCCATTCTACTATCAAGTGTAAGAGTTCGAATAAAGATTATGTACCATTCTTGGTGTGGTATCTGAACAATAACGAGGGAGGTTGTGTTTAAACATGGTTTTTGAGAAGAAATCAAGCGCTTCTGAAGAATAAACATCGTATCCACCATCCGATGTGTCGTCTTCAGATGAATATGATATAAACTGTTCAGAAATAAAAAGCACAACTTCATATCAGAATAGTCAAAGAATAAAGTTGACAATCAAAATTACGCCTATCGCAAGTTAAATATAAGAACCCTAAATCACAGTATTAATTCCTTCAAAAAAAAAACATTAATTAAGGAATTCTGTTTTTGTATGACCAACTGGCCTCTCATAGTTCAGATTATTTTGGAAGTTAAATTCATCATAAATTCTTTTGAGGTACAAATCATGGTAAGTATGTAGTATCAGTGGTGTTTTGCCTCACATTTGCAATCATATTACTGATCTACGGAGCATAAATTTCCAGATGCAAAAGTAGTCTACCATCTGAAAATATCCATTAATCAGTCACATAATTCATAACTTAAAATTTGAAGCTATTACATTCAAATAACACATTTAAGACCATAAATTATCAATCCAACTACCTTAAATACACTTTTAGGCAAATAACTCTATGCCTAGATATGAAATTACTATCGAAACGATTAAATTCCACGCATAATCCCCAAATTGAAAAATGTACTGTTCGCATCAACATTAAAGCAAAATATATAAATTATTTCTTATTTCCAGATCTCCAAAGTGGCAAGTAAATTGTATTTCCAGGGTGCAAAGTGCCAAAACTTTTAAGTTAGGGGGCAAAGTGCCAAAGCCCTATAATTCAGGGTGCAAAGTATCAAAAGCCCATTTTTTAGACAACCTAGGAATTAAATCTTTCTTTTTTTCGTAAGAAAATTGTGAAAAAAATGTTGGAGATGTTTCATTGAAGGTGTAAAAATCGTGGTGAGGTTATAACTGATTTATTTTCCATAATATTTCCAACATAATCGTGGGTTAAAGAAAATTAGGGTGAAAAACATATTCTCTGATGATGGACAAAGGAATTTTATTTAACTTGTTCAAGTAATTATGGCAAGATCAAATTGTTGATCACGATTTCCATTTTCTTCTTACAAAACTAAACATGGTGTGTATTTCTACAATCCTCGACGAGGAAGATGAGGCAAGTCAAAATATTCTGATGAATATGGTGATTGAAAAGAAATTTTTATATTCCTTCAATTTTATATTAATACAAAATGGTGTAAAAATAAAGACATTAAGTTATGGATAGTGTAAAAATGATGGAAAATTATGAAAAAGGAAATAATTAATTAGATTTAAATGTGAACGATATTTGAATTGGGAGGCAAGATCTTTAACATAGTCATACGAAATAATGTTTTAAATAAATGAGCATTATATTTAATTGGGGCTAAAACCTCCTTTTTAATTAATATACGATTTCTTGTTTTTTCTAAAGAAATTAAGTGAAGGGTTATTAGTCAATTCGAAATTTTACGAAGTTAGTAATCATTTTTTACCAAGTTAAACATTCAGCGGTTGAGATCAAATTGGGACAAATTAATGGCTAGGTCAGCGTTCCCCGATGCGTGGCTATACCTGTCTTGCCCACATGGTCGAAAATCGTTACCGATTCTTTGTCATGTAAAGTGCACTTTTTGTAGAGTTGATTTCCTTGAATTTGGATTAAAATATACTATTGCAATTGATAGTCTTGTGCCAAAAAGAAAGTTGAATATCAAGGTTCATAGACCTGAATGATAGGTCAATTGATGGTTATAGGTAGTTATAATTTTGGTAGTCAAATGTCTTTCTTTAGGTTACGATGCTATTGTGTGGAAATTGATTTTTTTTGTAATTTTATTACTATCGAATAGATTTTCTGATTTAGTGATATTTATATATAATGTTATAGAAGTATTAGAAACATGTTAGGACTCGCCGAGATTGTCCCCGACGAAGACCATCCGATGCTTATATTCCCACATACGGCACCAATTGATCAATCAAATCGACCAAATCAGCCTCCCCTCCAAAATCGACCTCCTCTACAAAATCGACGTCCTATACAAAATTGACCTCCCTAGCCAGATCGATGTCCTTTACAAAATCGACCACCTCTATCAGATTGACTACCAAATTGACATTACCAATTAGATCGACCTCATCTACATAATCAACATTCTCTATTAGACCAACCTCCTCAACTGAATCGACCAGATCAATCAACTTACTCTGCTCGACCTCCTCTACCTTACTGGCCAAGTCAGTCTATTGAAATTCGACCTAACATATAATGCCCCTGAAAGTTCGGTATATTTACCAAATACTCCGAAGATCCATGCGCTTTTGTCTGGTTGACCCGATCCGAACCAAACCGAGCCGATCGATCCACATGGGTCATCCTATATCTATAAATACCCCCTCATTCCATGAAATCTGGTACGTATTATGATCTACCTGATTTGATCTAACATAAGCATCGGAGGGTCTTCATTGAAGACAACCCCGACGAGCCCTGATGAGTTTCTATCAGTGTAGGTCCGGTTCCCTTAAACTGAAGTCCGGATCTATCTGACTGACCAAAGACTTCATATTGTTGAAGGCTCAATGTTGATACGCTTGAGATACCATGATTATGAAATAAATAAACTATAATTCTAATATAATCAGATAATCGACTAAGATTTGATTTATAATTAGATAGTTCAACGTTTCCAAAAGTTCGTGAATCTAAGGCTCATATATACATTAATAAGATGACTGTAGTTTAATGTTTAACAATTACGAGTGAGAAAGTGCAAACTATATATACCCTACAAATAAAGCTATAAATTAAACAAAACTTATACTCGATATTTAGTCCAAGTTCGTTCGAGAATATCTTGTTTCAGTTCGATCCGTTATGCCTTACAATAATGGTGAACAATATTTTTCGTTTGGAAAATTTTTAAGCTCAATTTGAGCTAAACTCGATCAACTAAAAATATCCAACTACTTGGTACTCGACTCGAGCTCATTGATAAAAGTTCATTCAAGCTCGATTCTTTTAACAATTAAATAAACATCAAACTTAATTTCAAGCTAGATAAAAACATAAAACAAGACTAAAACTTACATTATTCGATACTACTTACCTTGTTTACACCCTAGCTACTCATAAGATCCAATTATTTTATATCCTTTTTATCCCTCATTTTTCTATTTAAAATAATCTCTTTTAAATTTAGTCATTGTTTATTGATTGAAATTGTGCATGCGGTTGCTGCCATTTATTATGCCCTTTCCCCTTTAGGAATCATTAGTTGCTAAAGATCATGTAGAATCAAGTGGTAGGCCTTGTTTGGTAACTAACCTACGTCACTCGATTTCTTGTAAGTGTATACATTTCTTTATCTTTTTTATTAACTTTATTACCGTTTGCAGATGATAACTAATTATTATTTTATATTATCTTCTAGGTTGCTGATCTCAACCTAATTAAGCCTCACATAATTTAGTTGGTCAAATTGTCGTTAACAATCATTTAACACGAGGATTATTAACTCCTTAATATTATCCTTCAGGTAAAATTGCACAAAACGTCCCAAACTAATTATTAGTGATTTTGGATTTTCGTCCCAAACTATATTACCTCACCGAATTTCGTCCCGTAATTTAATATTTGTTTGAAATATCATCCCAAACTAATTACTAATTTAGATTTTTCGTCCCAAACTATATCAACTCGCCGAATTTCGTTCCATAATTTACCATTTTGTATGAATTTAGTCCCAATATTAAATTTCTAATTTAATGAAAATGACGGCTCAATCTTGTAATTAGTTTGGGACGAATTCTGCAATATTATATAATTATTCATGTTAAAATTTACCATGTCATGACACGTAAGCATGCATGTGGTAATTTAACGGCAAATGCTCAATTTTCGTCTTATAATTAACGGTGGGACGATATTCCAAAATAATATTAAATTACAGGACGAAATTCGTCAAGTTGAATAATTTGGGACATAAATTCAAAATCAGTGATTAATTTGAGACGATTTTTGTAATTTTACCTTTTCTTTATCATCTAATATATAATTAAAGATGATAAGATTTGATTAATTAATTTAGCCTAATTTTATGATCTTCATAGTCATCAAGTAATATAATCATATACATCATCGTCATTAATTATAATGAGTTTTATTCCATTGTGTTTATTAATTTTATCACATTTTATTCATCAAGGCTGCTGCTATCTCTTCTAGTGCGTGCATGATCTATTTGAGATTTATATTATAAAGTTCAAATCGTCCTTTTCACGTGCACAAATATATTTTCTAGATTTCTTCTTATCTAATGAGGTTGATGAATCATATCTAATTCTGTGATTTAATTAACAAAAGTTGTCCTAAATATAGCTTAACTTAGAGATGTGATTGAAAACAAAAAGTGAAGGAAAATCATTAACGTGACAAAGAAAAAAAATAATTCAAATTATTTTTCTTCATTTAGCAAGGATCACCTAATATTTAATCTTTAATGTTTCAGGGGGAAATATTTCATGCAGAAAATGAATAGATGTAGTCCGATGAAATTACTTCATTGTTCATATTCATTTACCAACAATGTAGAAAATGATAATAGAATATCATGCACCTATTAATTTGACATATTTAATGTTGAGAAATCGAATAGTTAGTTTAATAATTAGTTATAACTCTATGAAAGTAGAGTCTTTCTAATATAAGATTTTGTCGAATAATGGTGTATATAAGATACCCAATTTTAACCACAAAAAAAAAGTCAACAATAAAATTGAGCCACAAATTTTAGTCAAAATATCCCTTGTGACGTGGCATTGAACATTACATTTGAAATTACTAAAAGTCAGAAAATATGAAATTCTAAATTACCCCATCCAAAATTACGAAATTGCCCTATCTTTAAGATGTATTATTCAGTCTCGTTAAACGTCTTCCTCATCATTCAGCCTCTCTTAAGAAATTAGCCAATCCCAATCGGCCCGACTACTACCTCCTTCTTCCTCCTAAATCATTCAGACTCTCTTCAAGAAATTAGCCAATCCCAATCGGCCCGACTACTACCTCGACGAGGCGTGGCTGTGGAAGAAGGGCTACCCAATCGGCCCTTTCACAAATTTCCTTCCATCGCTTGATTTTGCTGTTTCAAATCTCAATTTTCGAATTAATCACTTGATTGTAAGTCGTTTTCTTCTCAATTTTCCGTTTCTTCTACTTCATGCGTATAATTTTCATTTTTTATAAATTAATTAACTTGGTATGTATATCGGCATGTTGAAAACTATCAGAACACATTTTGCTTATTTTCCTCCAAACTCTTTGGGGATAATTAACAGTGTACAGCAAAGCATAAGACTAAATACCATGTTTTATGCACTTAGGTTTTTGGCGATTTTAGGGATGTGATTTATGGGACTTACCTAACCTCTTTATGAGACTGACCTAACTGCTTAAAAGCGACTGACCTTACTACTTTCGTGAGAGCTTAATAGAATTGCTTCTTTGGATTATAGTTGGACAAATGAATGTTCTCTTAACTTGTTAAGTGATTTGTTTTGCAGAATCGATCTGATGCTCAGAAAGCACTAGGCAAAAATTGGATGGAGATAAATGGAGTTTTAATCGTTGGAGTGAAACCTGTTTATCTAATGCAGCGACATGCATTAAACGAGAGACTAAACAATCAAGGATTTATGCCATTACCCGCAGCACCATCAAATAGACTTTCAGAATCAAATGGTTTTAAAGTCTCCCCTTACCCTCATTATCTCCAGAATAGCAGTTCTGGTGCCTGAACATAACATCGACTACTGATTTGCAGGAGAACATAACATTTGCAGGAGGCGTTTGATATAATTGGTGCTTTATCTGATGTATTAAGTTCTGGATATACGAAATGTGAGGAATTTGTACTTGCTACAATTAATGGGTACAACTTAGTTTAGTTTGTTGTATGAACAAATTTGAAATTTGGTAGTGAAATTTTATGGCGTATCGTTTTAGTTGCAATAGGAGGATTTTTGATGTACTTGACTCAATTTGTGCAGACGCATTTGCCATGTTAATAATTTTTTTATGTTAATGGTTAATATAAAAAAATAAATTACATTTTGCAAGCCTACGCCTGAAGAAAATGGAAAAAGGAGACCAAGGAAAGCAGTTAGAACCATCGCCTAAACCATGTTAACATTACACTTTGGTAGATATATGTAATTATAAAAGAGGGAATTGCATTTTTCATACCAAATTTTTGGGACCTTGATACGTTTCAAACCATACCTTTCAAAATTGACCAATCTTTTTCAATTTAGGTTTGACCGTTAATTTTGGACGGAAATGATATGTGCCGCAAACATGTCCGTTAACTCCCTGAAATTTTTTTAAAAAAAAATGAGATAAATGCATTTTTCATACTGATAGGGTAGTGCCCAGCAAGCCAACAAATATAAGCTTGTTAAGGAACTACCTTTAGAAGCAATCTTATGATTCATAAGATAATACACCCGTTTATTCATAGTACGTGAATTAAACAATGGCCAACTTCATCTCCCGCGAACTTATCTAAGCGATTGGATGAAATCCTGAGATCACTCATGACTATGGGACTATACACTTCAGGACAGAGTGCGATCTATCATGAATCAGTCTCAAAGGTCATGATCTCAAAAACGTTCCAAGTCATAGATTCATACCGAGACGGGGTATCGAATGAATCGTCAAGACTTGTAGGATTATGCATGATTCACATGGAGTGAATTTGTTGTAGTTTCATGAATAAGGCATTTAATGCTAGTGCATATGACTAGGTGGTTCGATAGGGGATCGAACGCATCGAACGACCCGAACAGAGAGACCCATAGTGGAAGTGCGTTAAGCATATCAGTAATGGGATGTCTCTCAAGAATTATAATAGTGTACGATTTAGTCCTTTGACTTGAGGTACTAGGGCGAATTCGGTACACGGGAATACGTACTTTGATTTAGGAGCCGATCACACAGCTTGGTCATTGTGCGACTACTTTGGGTACGTATGAACGTGTGCGTGGATTGTTAGTGCTAATAGAGGATCTATCAACTCACCCTGATAAGATGAGAGAATTTCGTGTACATTCTTAGATGATAATATCCAAGGAATTTGTGGCCGCAGTCGGTGACAAATTTGGAAAGGGGTTTCCAAATTTAGCAGTCACACTGGAATTATTATCCTGAATTAGAAAGTACAGAATTGAGATGATTAGAGGTGCCGACCAATTCACACACCCCTAGGTCTCAATCGAGAAATTGGTCGTTAGAAGGACCGTATGAACATGGCATTTATAAGAGGTGAAGGTTCACGAATATCAATTCACCTGAAGTTGGGCCTCATGGGCTTGTGGCCAGACATCGACCATGAGGTGTGGGTACTCCTGAATTAATACGGAAATTAATTTTGGAGTGGTCAATTAAAGTGGTTAATTGATCGGAGCAATTAATTACATATTGCTCACTAATTAAATCACGAAAGTCGTGGGCCTTCTGCTAATTGATGGTGAACCTAGAGGGTCACACACAATACAGTTGGACAGTGACAGTCTGAAAGGAAACAATTGATTTAAGGAATTAAATCAATAAATGAATTAAAGTATTAATTCAAGAAGAAGAATAATTAATTAGAAGTAACTAATTAGATAATCAAGAATAAAGTGTTAATTCAAAATGGAGAATCATTAATTAGATGTAACTAATTAATGAATCAATTGGAATTTCTGATTGATTAAATCCTCAATTAAAGTGTTTATTGGAAGAAATTAATTAATTAATAGTGGATTAATTAATTAAAAGCATATGGGCCATATATTGTAGAGATAAATTAATCTAGGATAAATTAATCTTGCATGGGCCGATTTTGGGAATAATGATCAAATTAATTTAGGATTAATTAAAGCATATGGGCCGATTTTAATGTTGATTATTCAATTAACATGGCTGATTTTTGCTTGGGAAATAAGTCTTGGATTAATGTTGATCATGATTGGTTATGATAGGGATTAGAAGAGTTTTTGTTATCTTTTGTAACTAGGAAAGAGATTGTGATATATCTTGTTTCCTAACATGATGAGATCTTGTTTATCTTGTATATTGATAAGGAGAGATCCTTTCAAGATTTGATATCTATTAAGAGAAGGAGTCTTCTAATTAGATGTCTATAAATACTAGATATACATAATCTAATAATAAGGAATAAGTGAGAAATTTTCTAAGCAAGAAAAAAAATAAAAAACACAAGAAAACAAAGAGGCCGAAAATATTCAGCCCCTCTCGCCCCTATTGCATTAGCCGAACCCTGTCAAAAATCGCCCTACCCTGTGTAGGATTTTTCTCCAAGTTTTTCTTCCCGGATATAAATCCAATTCCTGACGAGACAATTCCTTAATCCTAGTTCTGAGCCTGAGAATTACGCGAAGTCACTCAAATTCAATTGGTGTGGACTTTCTCTAGAGGCACAACACTTGGGGTGCTCTAGTGAACATTAAAAGACCGGAGAATAACCACCACCTTGCCTGTGGTGAGGTAAAATAGCTTTTACCATCCTATTTATTTTAGTACGTGTTTGCTGAAAAGAAATTCAACCTTATTCATATGTGCTAATATGTATTCCTGGGATTTGGTGTATAAATAAAATTTTAAATTCCGCACCGTTGTAGTTGAGGATTGTACCCATAAAATCCCAACAGTGGTATTAGAGCCTAACTTATTATGCACATATGAAAAAGGCCCGAACACTTCAAATTTTCGTGAATATGCTTATTTCTCGTGTTCTGTGCATGGATCTGGTAAATAGCATAATTCTTATTTGGGTCAGATCTGCAATTTACGATTTTTACATTACTAAAACTGCAATTTACAATTTTTATAAAATCTGGACAGAATCTGAAATTTTATTTTTCTGGAAATTCTGGGCTGAAATTGAAAATCTGTTTTTCTAGCGATAGGGGTATGTATGCAATTTACGTAAGTTGTGGGGCTGTTTTGCAATTTATGAAAAACTTCAGGGGCAGTTTTGCGATTAACAAAATTTTCTGGAAATAAAATATTAATTTCTGCTTTTGGGGCCAACTTGCAAGTTCTGGAATTTTTTGGGCTAATTTGTTGTTTCCGAAAGTTTTGGGGTCAAAACGTAATTTTCAAAAATTGAGGGACCAAACTGTAATTTTCAAAAAATTGAAATTTCCAGTACCTGAATTATGTTTGAAAGGTGTTTTACTATCCGAATGATTAATTTTATCATAATTAGTAGTGGACTAAAGTAAGAACCATGAGATATTTTAAAAGGGGTTTTAAAATTAGAATCTTGGGTTATTTTAAAAGGTAGTTTTAAAATAATATAAGAAATAAGAAAAATGTTATTTTGCATGTTTCTTGCTCTACGTGAAATTGTTTACGTGGTTTTCGATCGCGCCGAGCCTTGACCTTTAGGTTAGATGTGATTGGTTATTTTAAATCTTATTGGTTTTATTGGGCCTGCGAGCCTTAAGTTTTGGGCCACTTTGAGCCATTGTAATAGATAGGGCTTTACTGTTTTATTAGTTTATGATGGAGGCCCGTTACAAGCAATGTGGGAGCCCAAGAAGACTAAAGGCCATCTATGCCTGGTAAAATGTGTAATAGAGTAGGTCTCTGTGAAACCCAATAGATTGACCAATAAGACCATCGTCTTTGGCTCGATGGTGGTCGGCATAGGAGGCTCCTGATCGAAAACATACTGTGGTAGCATGCATGCTAGGTGTGAATATTTTATTTTATTTGTTGATTTATTTTGGCTTGCGCACTAGAATTTAGATCACTAAATAAATCATAAAGCATAATTAATGCGGTGAGATCTCGAGGAGAGTTACCTCAAACTTCCTAAAACCGAAAATCTCCTATCGTAATAAAATATTAAGTTATATTGGGTAAACTATAAAATGAAGTTTCATAGATCCAAGCCTTCCATCAATAGGGACTAGTGTATGTTGTCTACTTATCGATAGAGGTGATCCAGAGTCTAGCACCCGAGTCGAAGAAAGGAACAATACACGAAATTCCTTGATTCTTGTTTTTAAACTAAACTCGACAAGGGTGGGGACTGGTCGGGACGTGAAAATTGACCGATAACCAGTTACGGGGATTTCATGACCGGGCCCGTTGCTCATCAAGATTGACTGGGTTAGACTTAAACGAGTAGTAACATTTATGATGTAGCAGTGCTAGATAAATGCGAAAATCAAGGCAAAATAGCTTGATGGTTGTGGAGTAACACAATTGGTAAAAGCACACCTACCTAGGGAGTTAATTGTATGGCCGCGAGTCGTGGGTGCAATTAATGTCTGCTGTGACGTCAAGACCTACTAGGAAATAGAATGTCCCGAACAATTAAAGGGGTTATTGTTTCGATAAAATAGTGGGAGAACTTTTTCGATAGAAAGACCAATCTTCGTTAATTATAAGTATTATCTTAAATCTGTCTGCTTATTGTTGTCTATTATTATTTAGCCATGCCAACATTTACTGTCAATTGCGAACAAACAATATTGCAAATCTGGGAATCATCACTCCACGAGAAAGGCACGACTGGGTTCAACAATATTAGTGAATATTGCATTTACCTGATCAAAAGGCTAAACCGAATCAATGAGCTTGATGATAAAATGGAAATCATCACAAATGGCTTGCCTGAATCATTCTCTCATTTTATCGATCATTGTGAAGTTCCAAGCAAAGGAATTGAGACCAATGATTTGCATAAGTTGTTAGACAAATATGAGAAAGCCCCCGAAAGAGGACAATGACAGATCGAAGGAAAGAATTGTCCCTTATGTAAGAAAGATGAGGAACTGAGGAACATGACTGATGAGGAATTCCGAAACATACTTGACCAAGGTATGACCTAAGATTTTTTCCTTTTTGATGATAAACATCTTAAGATTTTTTCTTTTGATGTAAAACATCTAAAAATTTCTGGTTTCTGTAAAAGTGTTTACAGAGGATGACTGGAACGTGTTGCATGTAACCATGTTCGGGTTCCAACTACACTTGAGGGAAACATACTTTAGGGACTGGGTCAAGGAGCATCTGGATTTTTCTTATTAGCAAATGTTTTACTTTCAATTCACGATTTAGCCATTAGTTGGAGTTTTGTCTATTTATTTTGAACTTTGTACGAGACATTTTTTAGCTTTACCATTACGAATGGAATTATTTTAAATAAAGCTTTTTATTCGTACATGATTGCTTTAACATTGTAAATAAAGCAAAGAAATAAGCATTGACAAAAACATTATGCTAAATCAAGAAAAGTAAAACAAATTAGATAAATATCCATATTCGATCATATTTTCTAAAAGAAGGAATCAATGCATTGTTTTCAATCAAGGCTCTTGAAATATAGAACAATGATGAATTCAAAACATGTGAATCCTGTCTGAAAAAGGAAAAATAATCGATAAGTGTTTAATGGATAAAATCCGTTAAAACACATGTGGATCACTAAAGCAATAGTGCGAGTAATTAATTGCTTCATGAAATATCCTAATGGCATTTAGGATATGAGTACATTGGAAGGTACAAGTTTTTGGAAGGGTTGAAGGGTTCAAAGTATTTCATAAAAGGCACTAGGTAAAGTGCAAGTATGGAAATATTGAAAGGATTCAAAGGAATTCCAAAAACCGAAGCAATTAAGGGCATTAAACTATGGTCATTTGATATAATCGAAGTGATTATTACATAAAGCCCCAAATTACTCAAATTATCTAAATCAAGAATATAATTCTTGAATAGCAAGATTAAATCTAATAAAATGAATCGAATTATGAAAGACTAGATTCATTCCCTTAAATTAGTATTGCTAAAATTCCTCAAATCAATTTTGGGGTTTAACCCCATGACTCTAGAAGGATACTTAGACTAAGTAACCTTTTTAAGTCAATTCTTACGAAAAACCGTACTAACTCAAGTATGGTATTTCATCCATGAATGAGAAGTTGGATAGTGGATCCAATTGAGAAAATTTGTTGGGTATCCAACGAAAACCATTGGATACCTGTTCCATGATCCTATAGAACGAAAGGAGTCCGTTGCTAAGGATACCCAATTCTTAGAGGGTGGTTCCCTCGTTAATAGAAATGGGATTTTACCATGGAACTTGATGAAATCCTAGACTTGGACACATCCCTACAAATAGTGGGAGTATATTTTCCAACCTACTGAACCAAAATTTTGTACACCAAAATTTCGAAGATTCAATCGAATTCGAAAAGAACTAGTCCGTTCACGAATATGATCGATTGGATAGTGATCCAAGGACTTTCGAAATATCTATGTATAACATAGATTCGGGAACATAGCTTAAAACGCTATGTAGTCTGAGTGGATTTTTAATAATCTATTTAGAAACGCTGAACCGTAGAAACTTCGCATGACCACGAGGCATAACCATTGGATGTAATTCCAAAGGTGAAACTATGATTCTAGACCAGTATCCCGAAACTGGAACATGCGACTAGATGAGACAGTCATGGCGGTTGACTTTATCAAAATTGCATGTAAATCTCAATGTACAAAAGAATCAGTGGGAGTTTTTTGCATGGTTCGTAAAATAAACACTAAAGTTGACATAGTAGATGTAAGAGTGTTAAACGCACACAAAAACGTGTTCATTCACGTAATTCTTCATTAAAAGATTTAAGGGATACATCTCACGTATCGGCAGTACGTATCTGTTATAGATTAAAGAAGATGTTTGGATTCCCAAATCTTAGTACATGGACAAAACTGAATATAATCAGTATGGAAAGTCCTAGAGAGGACAGTTTTCCATAGAGATATAAAATCTCTCTCAAAGTCAATGAGCCCTACATTTGATGATTAAAGAGGATAATATCTCTATACACCTTCTATATAAAAGGTGGCATAGCATATGAAACGTCATGTACAAGACCAGACTAAACACATGCTATGAGTATTATAAGTTGCTGT
Organism: Penstemon barbatus; assembly: GCA_003313485.2. Classification (NCBI taxonomy): domain Eukaryota; kingdom Viridiplantae; phylum Streptophyta; class Magnoliopsida; order Lamiales; family Plantaginaceae; genus Penstemon; species Penstemon barbatus. The sequence continues at coordinate 46,182,431 of CM064881.1, forward strand.
TAGTCGAACACCAGTAAGGAATACTGGATCACCGAAAAGAGCATTCCTTAAGAACTCTAGGAGTTCTGAGGATATATTGCTGATCAACGGTAGTAATAAAGAATTGAAACTCGAAGGATTTAATGATTCAAATTTTTTGTCTGAAGTGAATATAATATTCTGGTTTTATGGGGCAATGATGATTTGAAAGGGGTTCAAAAGGACAATCGATGCCGGGTTAACAACTAAAACAGAATATTTCGCAGTATTAAATACAGCGAAGGAAAGTGTTTAGACGAAAACTTCTTCCAATAAATTGAAAGTAGTACCTAGCATTGCGAGGCCTATAGTTATTTTCTATGATAACTTAAGGCAATTGCTTTAGCAAAGGAATCGAGATCTCACCCATGATCTAAACACAAGTATACCATATGATCTGGAAAATCATAGGTAGAAAAATACGTAGAAGAAAACCGCGTCAAGAAACAACATAGCAGACCCACTAATTAAGTCATAATCACAAAAGGGTTCGACTGACATCATTAGAGAGATGGGCCTTAGAAATGTATGTGGTTGGCTTTAGGGCAAGTGAGAGATTGATAGGATAGTGCCCAGCAAGCCAACAAATATAAGCTTGTTAAGGAACTACCTTTAGAAGCAATCTTATGATTCATAAGATAATACGCCCGTTTATTCATAGTACGTGAATTAAACAATGGCCAACTTCATCTCTCGCGAACTTATCTAAGCGATTGGATGAAACCCTGAGATCACTCATGACTATGGGACTATACACTTCAGGACTGAGTGTGATCTATCATGAAACAGTCTCAAAGTTCGTGATCTCGAAAACGTTCCAAGTCATAGATTCATATCGAGACGGGGTATTGAATGAATCGTCAAGACTTGTAGGATTATGCATGATTCACATGGAGTGAATTTGTTGTAGTTTCATGAACAAGACATTTAATGCTAGTGCATATGACTAGGTGGTTCGATAGGGGATCGAACGCATCGAACGACCCGAACAGAGAGACCCATCGTGGAAGTGCGTTAAGCATATCGGTAATGGGATGTCTCTCAAGACTTATAATAGTGTACGATTTAGTCCTTTGACTTGAGGTACTAGGGCGAATTCGGTACACGGGAATATGTACTTTGATTTAGGAGCCGATCACACAGCTTGGTCATTGTCCGACTACTTTTGGTACGTATGAACGTGTGCGCGGATTGTTAGTGCTAATAGAGGATCTATCGAGTCATCCTGATAAGATGAGAGAATTTCCTGTACGTTCTTAGATAATAATATCCAAGGAATTTGCGGCCTCAGTCGGTGACGGATTTGGAAAGGGGTTTCCAAATTTAGCAGTCACGAATTATTATCCTGAATTAGAAAGTATATAATTGAGATAATTAGAGGTGCCGACCAATTCACACACCCTAGGTCTCAATCGGGAAATTGATCGTTAGAAGGACCGTATGTACATTGCATTTATAAGAGGTGAAGGTTCACGAATATCAATTCACCTGAAATTGGGCCTCATGGGCTTGTGGCTAGACATCGACCATGAGGTGTGGGTACTCCTGAATTAATAGGGAAATTAATTCTGGAGTGGTCAATTAAAGTGGTTAATTGATCGGAGCAATTAATTACATATTTCTCACTAATTAAATCACAAAAGTCGTGGGTCTGCTGCCAATTGATGGTGAACCTGGAGGGTCACACACAATACAGTTGGACAGTGACAGTCTGAAAGGAAACAATTTATTTAAGGAATTAAATCAATAAATGAATTAAAATATTAATTCAAGAAGGAGAATAATTAATTAGAAGTAACTAATTAGTTAATCAAGAATAAAGTGTTAATTCAAAATGGAGAATCATTAATTAAAAGTAACTAATTAATGAATCAATTGGAATTTCTGATTGATTAAATCCTCAATTAAAGTGTTAATTGGAAGAAATTAATTAATTAATAGTGGATTAATTAATTAAAAGCATATGGGCCATATGTTGTAGAGATAAATTAATGTAGGATTAATTAACTTGCATGGGCCGATTTTGCGAATAATGATCAAATTAAAGCATATGGGCCAATTTTAATGTTGATTATTCAATTAACATGGCCGATTTTTGCTTGAGAAATAAGTCTTGGATTAATGTTGATCATGATTGGTTATGATAGGGATTAGAAGAGTTTTTGTTATCTTGTGTAACTAGGAAATATATTGTGATATATCTTGTTTCATAACATGATGAGATCTTGTTTATCTTGTATCTTGATAAGGAGAGATCCTTTCAAGATTTGATATCTATTAGGAGAATGAGTCTTCTAATTAGATGTCTATAAATACTAGATATACATAATCTAATCATAAGGAATAAGTGAGAAATTTTCTAAGCAAGAAAGAAAATAAAAAACACAAGAAAACAAAGAGGCCGAAAATATTCAGCCCCTCTCGCCCCTATTGCATTAGCCGAACCCTGTAAAAAATTGCCCCACCCTGTGTAGGATTTTTCTCCAAGTTTTTCTTCTCGGATCTAAATCCAATTCCTGACGAGACAATTCCTTAATCCTAGTTCTGAGCCTGAGGATTACGCGAAGTCACTCAAATCCAATTGGTGTGGACTTTCTCTAGAGGCACAACACTTTGGGTGCTCTAGTGAACATTAGAAGACCGGAGAATAACCACCACCTTGCCTGTGGTGAGGTAAAATAGCTTTTACCATCCTATTTATTTTAGTACATGTTTGCTGAAAATAAATTCAACCTTATTCATATGTGCTAATATGTATTCCTGGGATTTGGTGTATAAATAAAGTTTTAAATTCCGCACCGTTGTAGTTGACAATTATACCCATAAAATCCCAACACATACCAAACTTTTAACTACTTTAGATATTTGTTACCAAACTTTCAAAAAAGACACATTTAATACCAAAATTGAAGGACTTTTTTCACATTTCCTTTCTCTGTGAATTTTTTGAAAGTTTGGTACCAAGTGTGTTTTTTTTGAAAGTTTGGTACCAAATATCTAAATTAGGTAAAAGTTTAGTATGAAAAATATTTTTTCCTCATTTTTTTTCTTTTTTATTTTTTGGGTGTTAACGGAAATGCGCGCGGCACGTGTCTTTTTCGTTCAGAATTTAACGGCCAAATCTAAATCAAAAAAAGTTGGTCAATTTTGGTATCAAATATGTCATTTTGAAAAGTATGATATGATATATATAAAGACACCAAAAGTTATGTATGAAAAATATAATTTCCTTAATTTTGAAAACGAAGATTTCGAGTCTGAAATGCAATTTGCTTCATTTCAGTACAAATTTTTCAAAAAAAAAAAAAACTATAAAACAAAAACAAAAACAAAGGCTCGGCGCTGCTTCTTGGGCAAGATCAATATTGAGAACCCATAATACTTACAAATATTCGGTGATAATTTTGAGTGGTTTGACTAATGATTTGTTCATACCCAACATCTTATTGTTAAATCCTATTTTTTCCTTTTCCATTTAATTTTCTCCTAAGTTATAAATTGTGTCGGGTTTGATGTTGTAGGTAGCCATATATTGTGCTTTGGGTCCCATTTTGCCTTGGCATGAAATATAGTAAATTGTGTCAGATTTAATGACATGAAATATTGTAAAATAACAAATAAATTCAAGTAAAAACTAGTGATTAAGGAAAAAATGTCTTCACGATATCCATATCATTGAAACTAATTAATGGACAATCTACCATATGACATAATCATAAAATAAAAATAAAAAATCAAAACATTTAGTATCTAAAACATATGATTTTTTCTGCATCGATTAGGGAAATTCAAAGTGAAATTACATCATTCTGAGTTTGGTCATTCACATCCCATGCCAACTTGTTAGCCTTGCATTTATACAAGTATAGTGTTACTCGACGCCTAGCGAGTTTCGATTCCTCCTACAATAAAAATACACCATAACAAGTTAGTAGTGTGACATCCATATTATTATTTAAATAACTAATGTCAATACTGGAATAATAAATATTAACCTTATTTAAAGGCTTATAAAAGCCTTGTCTGAACATCATAAACAAAGACACGTACAACCCACAATTATACCTAAAAAATGAGTAATGCTTTTATTATTGATTAGTGGAGATTTAAGAGAGTCTTTCATCAATGCTAGCAAAGAAAAAAAACATTACCCGTTTGGTTGTATCGGTGCCGTAGCATACTCATAGTTAAAAGTTTCTCTAATATTTTTCATTTTATATTTTTCAGGCTTCCACGCGTGCAACAACATATCCAACCTCTCAACTTGCAACATTATTAGTACACAATATAAAATTTGAAAATATTTTCAAGTTATAAAATATCTAACTTACCAAAGTCATGACAAGCCCCTTCCTGAATCCCTTCATCAGTTCCACTGGTAGTGTATCAAATATAGTAATGTCCTTTAGAGCGAAATCCACCACACAGAGGAACCAATGCCCATTATCGTCATTGATTTGGATCAATATTTATTCAATGTCATCAATGTTTCCAATGATCTTTGAATCCCCATTGAAAAATTGATTGATAATTTTGCTATCCTCATAATTTGGAGTCAATACTAGTTGTTACGCAACAAGAATAAATGGTAATAAATAATAGAATGACACAAGAGAAAATGGATACAAATTATATCCATTGAGATGCTAACAGTCAAAATATGTAAATCAGAAATTTGAGCTTACCGAGAACATGGACGGGAAATACCAAATTTTTGGAGCGAGATCATATAGCCTTGTATCAACAGTTATAGAATAAGCCACGCAATCGAGCACCTGGAGAAAAAAAATTGTACAATTTAATACATTTGTGTAGAAGTTTTGTAGATCAAAACATACAACTATACAACTAAATGTATACTTTCGTTGGAGTTGATCCATTCTAAGGGCAAGAGGCAACTAATGTCGGACCTTGTTAGATGCCATTCACCATAATCAATCACCAATTGACTAAAATTTCAGGGAATTAGCAGTAAAATCTATTAGAATATACATGCACTCTGAAGTGCAAGGATTATATATAACTTATAGTATTAAGGAAACTTTAGCCCCTAAAATAATTAATAAACTATTTTAATATTCATATGTTAGCTAAATTTCTTACCTCAGATCCATTTTCTGATCGAGTAAGAAATCTATAATCTCGTATCCAGCATTTGGGCTGCATTGGATCATGTCCAATATATCCAAGTTATGAAATTTTTGATCTATTGACTTAGTTTTAGTCAAGTACCATCATCTTTAGATCCATCCAAGTCATCGAATAGAACCCTTGGCTTCAGGGGTGTGTCCACGGGGTTCCCGATCAAGTCACGTGTCTCACATAAGGGTGGTTTGGGGGAAACCGTTCCCAGAAGTTCGGTTATCTGATCTTTCATTTTCTCTGTGAACGTGGATCGCAATGTAGAATCTATAGTTTGTGGAAGTGCATCAATGCAACCTTTCACACTTGTAACAATTGATTCCATCTCTACCGAATCATCGTGTTTACCCATAATTGGCGAAGTTCTACAAGACGATACACCCATAGATAGCATATGGGTCAGGACACTTCCCAATTCTCGAACTTGGATCTCCAATGAAGCTAATTGTGCAGACATAAATGACATTTGTTCTTGCATTTCGTGCAATATGCCAAGCGCAAAGCCTATGTCTAGCGCCAGGAAACTCTAATCGTATTGCCGAGGCTATTGCTTGGTCCTGATCCGTAAGTACAGCAGAAGGTATTTTAACTTTCATCGTATTACGAAAAGTTCTTAACAACCAACGATATGAAGCAATTGTCTCGTTATACATAAGAGCAGCACCAAATACACATGTGTTGAAATGGTTATTCACACCAGAAAATATAACAAGTGGAAACAAATACTTATTGGTTTTGTATGTGCTATCAAATGCTACCACATCACCAAAGAGCTCATATTCGACCCTAGACAATCCATCGCACCAAAATAATTTATTCAATGCACCATCATCATCGACTTCGTATTCAAATAGCAAATCCTTGTCATGAACTTTCATTCCTTGCAATATGCTTAAACCAGTATTCACGTCTCTTGATTCAATCATTTTCAATCTTTGACCATTCAAATAATTGTAACCGTCTTTTCTTTGAAAATTAAGCTTGCCGGGACCACCACACATTTTTTCCATAAGGTCCATCACCTGCGATGGTCTTATCCCAGCCATAGTCAAAGTACTTAACCAAGACTTGTCTGCCGCAGACAATTGCCTATGTAAATCAAAATATCAATATTTGTTTATTACATTAATTTAGAAAACTGTAAAATTTAATGAATGATAAACTAAAACTAAATTAAACACATAAGTCACATCTGAAATTTTTGTTCACTATAATTTTTTCACATGTTTAATATTTCATCTAGGATGCCAACACGAGTGTACCCAAAAGATATTCATAAAATATGGATGTCAAATTTCTTAAAAATTAGCAAAGTGCATTTGACCTTAAAAATAAAAATTTACATAATAGTCTGGATTAATGACAAAAATATCTCATTGCTTTCATAACGGAACTTTTCCTTCTATAAGAAAGGTCTAATACAAATTGACACTAAAATGCCATCACCAATATAATATTTAAACAACAAAGGATACAACACATTTTTTTTGCATAGAAATATTAATTCCTGGTTCTACGGGAAAGCTATCATAAACTCAATCTTCTGACTATATATATATAAAAACTTTGACATAATCCTGTTGGAAACATCCTCAAGAAAATAACTTTAAAAATACTTGAGAAATATGTTTTTAACTAAACATAGGATATACCTGTTACATCGTAATATCTTAGCATCATCCATTGTTGCCAAGTCATGATTGTGACGTGACTCAAATGTTGTTACCTTATACTTCCCAGTCAAACGGTCAAGAGATACTCGAAAAATTGCTTTGCACCCGCATCTACTTTGGTGTCTTGGTTCTCGAATTCGACAATGATCTTTGTCTAACTCATGTCGAAAACCCTCTCGAGAACATACCCAGACACGATTTCTTACAATACCGTCCTTTTTTTTAAGGCTGTGTCTACGAACATCAAATCCAAGTTCTTTTCCATACGCATTATAGAAGTGTTCGGCCTCGTCAACAGTATCAAATGTTAGTTGAAGAACTAACTCGGAATCTATTTTCTTGAAATTTGAGAAAGGACGTGGGCTAGATGGATGTTTAGTATCAGTTTTAGAATGACAACTATTGTGTTCCTCGGAGAAATGCGAGGATGCTTTAGGGCTCTCCAAATTCACGACCATGTATGTTTGACGAAGATATACTGCAAGTAATTGATCCACCCAACGCGTTAAGTAGCATGTTGCAGGCAAACAAGAGTAATATCCCAAGAACTCCAAGAAACAGAAGTCCAGAACCAATGTTCATATATAGAGAGTGCCTTGCCATGAGGAAAGCAACATTCTACATGGCACCCCCCCCCCCTAATTTTAACGTTTTACAAAAGATATCTGAAAAAATTATAACTTCATAGATGCTTCAGTTCGTAAATTTCACGAACAAAACCTCGTAAATATATGAAAATAGTAAAGCTTTGTCACAAAAATTCTAGGTTGAGAAGAAAAGCAAACATATAAACAAGCTGAGATAGTAGCATACAAGCTAATCCCTCAATCTCATTCCCTGCTGATTAAGAAACGGAGAAAAATCTATTTAACAAATCCAAGAGCAAACTTTTAAGATAATTCAAACTTTAAAATTCTATTTATATAAACTGATTAAATTATTTAATGAATACAAATATGTTCAGTAACCAAATCCACATCAAGAGATCTATACAAAAGAAAGAAAGAAACAACTTCAGAAACTGAAGCTTCAATCCCAAACATATGAGGAATTCCTAATGTAATACAAATTTCTGGAAACAAAAGAACAATTTAGAAAGAAAAAATAGTTGATTAGTGATAAAAGGTTAATGTTTTGAAGAAATTGAAGCAACAAAATTAAAATTCTTTTCTCAAGCCTTACTCTTTTATCTTCACATCGGTGTAGTAGCAATTCTTGCCCTATATTTTTTGATAAAAGGCGATTCAGATTATGAAAGCCCTAATTTATTTTGGTTGAAAAGAATCGATTAACTTAAGTGGAAATTTAAGAGGGATAATTTTGTCTTTTAGAAAGATTTAGAAAGGGTAATTTTGTATTTAAGAAAATATATTATTTAAATTTAAATTTTAAAAGGACATGTGACACCAAGATAAATACTATCTTATGTGCTCTCCATCCCTCAAAATCTCATTTTAGACGCACCCATGAAAGTAGAGTTATTTAAAGTATTTTCTCGGGCAGAAATAAATTATTTTCAATGAGTTTAAGTGTGTCAGTATTTAGTTAGTTTTTGGATTTTTGTATCTGAGTCAGGGCCGGCTCAAGTTAATATTTGGGGGCTGGACAAATTTTAAATTTGCAGACCTTTAACGGAAACAAATTTTATAACCATATATTGGGGGGCTTATTTATACATTTTCATAGAACACCATCGTAATTAATCTTGAGTCGAACTCAACTCGATTAAAATTGTATTGGGTTTTGTTCAATTAAATTCAATAAAAAATAAAACTAAGATTGGATATGTTGGTCCCAAGTGGTCAGATGAGGTCTAGAGTGGGGGGGGGGGGGGGTGAATAGACCTCATAAACTTTAAAATTTTTCTTTAACTTCTCTTCTATAAGTAGAGTTCGCTCATCAGCTAAATAAGATGACTGAGCTGATTTTGCACTCAGCATATCAGCAGAATATCCTGATCTTATTCGTGAGATTACTATGCTGATTTAGCACTTAGCTTATTCAGTAAAGTAGACTACTATGCTGATTTTGCTCATCAAACTTATATAATCAGAGTTTCAAACAATGATGCAGCGGATACTGTATATGTGTTTTTCAAACAATGTTTTCAACTCAATTAAACTTTTAAAGCACAAAGAAAGTTTTACCCCAAGTTGGAAATTCCTCAATTTAAAAGACTCTTCTTTTAAAGTATTTACTTAGCTTATGAAATATGCAATGCAAGACAAATAAAGCAAATAACACAAGGAATTTTTATAGTGGTTATACAGGAACAAATCCTCTTAATCCACTCTTCCAAGTCACACAGATCTTGGGTTATACTATAATCACTAAGTTTACAGTATACTCTGCTTGCGTCGAACAACAAATGAAACGACCACAAGTTCGCAATAGGAAATCACAAAGAAGACCTATTCTCCGAAGTAATATCACTCACAAAGATGGATATCTACTCCTCACAGCACTCAGTTGAATATCACTCAGATATACAAGGGTTTACTCTTGTTCTTCAACAATCAACTTCGTCATAAGATAACTAAGCTTATGAAAAGATGACTCAACTGATGGATTCTTGCTCTAAAGATTTGATCTTGAAAGTGTGCAAGTCTCCCTTGAATCTTCAGTTTACCATCTATTTATACTCTTGGATTTGTAATTTTGCCCGTTGAAGGTTGGAAAAATTGCATTTAAGTCCTTGAGCAACGGTCATAATTTGAATGGTAACTTTTGCAGACTGTCGCACTGTTCACTGTACACTCTGCTGTACTTTCTGCACTGTTTACTGTACACTCTGCTGTACTTTCTGTCAGCAGCATTTAATGCATTTAGCTTGTTACCGTTGGAGAGCTTACTGACCGATTTTACTTAGCTGATGGGATCCACTCCGCTGATGATCACTAGTCTGATGCACTAGTCTGATGCACAAGTCTGATGTACAAAGCTGATGCACTAAGCTGATGCACGAGTCTGATGTACAAAGCTGATGCACTAAGCTGATGCACTAGTCTGATGTACAAAGCTGATGCACTAAGCTGATGCACTAGTCTGATGTACAAAGCTGATGCACTAAGCTGATGCACAAAGCTGATGCACTAATCATCTCATGATCAGTCATCTGATGATCTCATTTCCACTAAGCTGATTTTTACTAATCTGATTTCCAGTCTTTCACTAATCTGATTTTCACTCTTATCATAAGATTGAATCTTCATTTCTTGAATACTTCTATTCTTGAATGATTTTCTTTTAAACCAAGTATCCAATCTTCAAAGGTTTACTAAGCTTCTATAACTCAGTTGATGACACATTTTTGTTATCATCAAAACCTTTAACTAACTTATTTAACTCAACTGATAAGATCACTTAGCTGTTCTTGAGTTAATAAATTCTTCCAACAGAATAAATGATTGAACGACTCTATTTAATATGCATTACACATTTAGTGTGTACCACTTAGTGTCCCATCCAGGACCGGCCCTAGACATTCGGGGGCCCTAGGCGAATTACAAATTAGGGGCCCTTTGTTATAAAAAATACAAAATCAATTTATTTTTTTAAAGGCAAAACTATTAATTAAATATTGACATATTATATTCTCTAACATATTATTTTTAGATAAATAATTAAATCTAAGATATTAATTTTTAGATAGATAATTAAATAACAAACTTATTTAACTTTTAAAAGATTCAACTGTGAATTTTTTTGTATAATTTTTAATATTAAAAATATTATTTTAGCCGAAGCAAATTTTGCAAATATATGTACATCCTTAACTCTATTTCATTCTTTTACAAATATCATAATTGATTGCTTGACTTTATTTCATTTCGTGACATTCTTAACTCTATTAATTATATATTATCATGAATAGAAAAAGTTATACATCATTTATAAAAAGATACACATACATATAAAAATATGGACGGGGCTAGACCAATTTTATTGTGGGTGAAATTCTTTTTTACAATGTACTAAGTGAGAAAGTAATAAGCAGAAAAAACATATTATAAAGAAAAAAACTGTATTCTTTTTATAATAATTAAGAAATAAATTTTTTTAAAGCACTTGTTAAGGAAAAAATTGAAAAGAAATCATTAAGTAAGAAAAATGATTAAAAGAATAATTACTACGAAAGGGAAATAAAAAAGACGAACATTATTAAAAAAAAAAAGTTAAATAACATAAAACAATCAAAATATAAGAAAAAAAACTCAATATTGGGATTAGAACCCTAGACCACTCACTCGTCAAGAGAAAGTCTTACCAAGTGAGTCAATATAAATCTTATGCACATAATATTAATAAAATTAAAAATATTTAATTTTTTAATTTTCCTAAAGGCCTAAATATAAATTTTGGGGCCCTCCGAACCGGGGGCCCAAGGCGCTGCCCAAGTTGCCTAGCACTCGGCCCTTGTCCCATCCATAATAAATTGACATGTGTAAAGTACATTTAATATGCATTACACATTTCTATTTCCATTTTCCATTACTTCCCTAATAATCTTATCACATATCTATGTAAATTTTAAACATCATCCAACTTGTTATATGTTGCAATTAAAACATCATAAATTAGATATTACATGAAACTTCTATCTTGAGTCGTAGCATTCAAAAATCTTATTGTGTAACTTATTGCAAATTGATTTTATATCTTATTATTTCAATGAAGATTTCTCCTACTTGATTAAAAATTTAGAATATGAATTAATGGGTATCTGAGTGCGAATTGATTTTTTTTCAAATAATTGGCCATTAATTGAATTGTTTATTTTCTTCTAATTGGAATAGATATTTAATGTAGTACAAAGAATTAAACGTGAAGTTGATCTGCTTAATCGAGTCTCTTAGGGATAAGGTAAGCCTTTAGTCATCATAAATATTACTTTAGTTAATTTAGTTAAAATCTTCCTCAAGTAATTATTATTTGAACCGAATGAAAATAAAATTAAGGATCAAATAATTGGCAAATTAATTCAGTTACGAGAGTATAGGGAGACGATACTCGTATACTTATTATTTATTACTTGTGTGCTCGTTCACTAATATGTGAAAATACGTAACATTTATTACAATGCTAAGCAATAATTTTGCATGCTTAAATATATATATTTTGTGCCAAAAATATGAATTTTGTTACAACAATAAATTTTACAAACATAAGACCATAAAAATTGCCCTCAAATCAATGCAATACCTTTTGTTTTATATGTCAATAGGGTACAGTAAATATATATATGATACTAATAAAATTTCACGTGGTACTAAAAATATATGCAAAGGTTATGTAAAATAATAATATGATATGCGCAACATTTGTGTAAGTTAATCTTCCCTATGAAAGTTTGGACAATACCATATTACTTAATTTTTTTAAATGATGAATACATTATTATATCAATCACTTCATTAAAGATTCTATTCTAATCTATTTCAATTAGTACAAAAATAAGTAAATAAAAAAAATAGCATTAAACTAGAAAAAATAAAAAATACCCACACTATTGGGATTGAAATCATGATCCCTTGATTGGGATGAAAATCAAACCAACCTACTCGATACTCAACTCGAACTCATTCGATAAAATTTTTTTTGAACTCGATTCATTACACTAATAAAAAATTCTTGAACATCTTTTCCCTTTGTGAACTTTGAAGCTCTGCTCGCGCACGACTTAATAAGCTAAAATACATATAAAATATCAAGCTACTCGATACTCGACTCGAGCTTGTTCAATAAAGACTCGTTTGAGATCTGCTCATTTAACTATCAAACCAAGCTCATACACAAAATTCGAAGCTCGATAAAATTAAAATCAAGCTCAATTACAAAATTTAAAGCTCGATAAAATTCAAGCTAAACTTGAACAATTTATTATTCGTCACTACTTGACTCGATTACACTCGTACTTCTTGGTCATGAGGCCTCAGCCTCCCGACTAGGCTAAGCCTTCTCGACAACTCTTGTATATTATTTATATATATATATATATATATATATATAATAAAATATGTACATGATTATGTATTAACATTTGAGAATAAAAGATATCATCGGAGATCACACATATCATCATCAAATCCCAAATATATGAGCTAATGCTCTCATATGCATCTTAAAAAAGCGTGGATTTATCCATATGCTGCTTTTTTCACTAACCCACACACATAATCTGGATGATAATCTCATATTAAACTAATGGACTAATTAATTAATTAAATATATCCGTTTGGCATAACAAAAGCGCACTTTACAACTAGATTAAGTACTAGTTGGAGATGACTTAATATATCATCACAGATGGGAATGCCAACTCAAGCTTGCCGACTAATGCGACTTTACCATCTTCCCACCAATAAAAAAACGCTCATATGAGCACGTTGAATATGTAAAAAGGCATCACGGAATCTTTGATTTTTGTTTGGCTTAAATTAAATATTAATATTATGGCCCTTTAGTTATATAAATAAATAAACATTTTTATATTTTGAGTGTGACAAATAAAGCATTGCGCCAGCAAATAAAGTTTTGACACTTGACTCACCGTATGTACCTACTCGACCGTCTCAATTTTTCTATTCTTATTCATATTTGGAACGTATTAAAATAAGTGATCATATGGATAATTATAATTAATGGGGAATACAAGATATTTTTTTGTCATAATTACAGTTCACTGGTGTTTCTATCTCGTTGCTTTTCGGGCTGGTACATATGGTGCCACAATTTCAACATCAGTGGCAATTTCAATGTCAATTGATGCCGAATTTCAAAGTTGGCCCGAAATTCATGTGACATGAAAATTGGGGATTTTGACCATTCATTGCCTTTTTATTAAAAAATAAATCCATCCACCAAGAACAAGGCTACTTCGATTTTTTTATTTGGGGAAAAAGAAGAAGGCGGGTAACAATTTAATAGGTTAAGAAAATGTTTGATAAATTTTATAGGAAAAGTTAAGATTTTGAATTTTGGTATTTTTTTTAATGAAAAAGGAATTGAATGGTCGAACTCCTCATTTTTCATGTCACATGGCTCGCACATGGAGGAATTTCGGGCCAATTTTGAAATGGCACCAAAATTGCCACTGATGTTGAAGTTGTGGCACCAAATATGCCAGCCCGAAATGTTAGGATGTAGAAACGTCAATGGTCTATAGTTGTGGCACCAAAAATACAATAATCCCAAATAATAAGTGACCAAACTAAAATTGTCATTATTTATATATATATACTACTTGACAAATATTTAAAGTTTGTCACTAAAATTATTTTCTTAAACTTATTAGTGACATAATTGGAATTAAGTTGTCAGTGTGGACATTTAGTGTTACTCCAAAGTGACAATCAAATTATTGTTACTAAATTATTGTGACAATAAATATTGTCACTAGAAAAGGATGTCACGCCGATGAGACCTTAATATGTTGGTTAAGGACGAGGCTCGATGACCAAGAGATTATCGGTTCAACTATAACGAATGTGATTTTTTTCTATAGTTTAATACTAGCATTTATTATTTGTTTATCTTTATACTTTGTCACCATTGTCATAGATTTGATAATGTGATTGGTGATTGGTGTAATGATGATAGAAGTAAATGATGTATTTACCGTTAAAAAAAAATTAAAAAGTGATGGTGTCACTATTTATCAATAATGACAAGGAAAATTATCACATTACTTTAGTCACCAAATGATATTATTGACAACTAAAAAAATAGTTATTTATTTACAATTCATAATCTTAAGTTCAATTATTTTGTCAAATTTCAATAATTAATATTTAGTTACACCTTTGTATATATATACTTGTGAATAGTGTTCAACATTCAAATTCGGAAGATCATACGCTTTCTCAGAATATATGAAATATTAGTCACATGGGAAGTATTCAAAATAATTATAAATCCTAACTCAATAATTGACAAAAATTATCGTCGAAATTAATTTGACTTGGCTATACATATGTTGCCGACATGGCACGCACAAACAATATTGTTTCGAAGTCAAAATCCATGTTTGCAATTTGGATATGTTATTGTTACTCCTCTGGTTTTTTTTTTTATTCGTCGCTTTGATAAAAAATTATTTATTATTATCGTTTAAGAATTTTAATGTAAAATTAATGAATTTTTTTTTAATTAATTTTACCCTTCTTACTAATACTTATAACTAATACTACCCCGGTGGATTTAATCCACTCGGGTGTTGGATGAATGCCACATGAGCATGTAAGGACAATTTTTTATCCTTTCATGCCCATGTGGCATTCATCCAACCCCAATGAATTAAATCCACTAGTGTAGGATCTAAGTAACCATTAATGCTAAGATCATATAATTGAGAGGGTATTTTGAGATTTTTACTTCAAAAAAGTGACTATATATGACATTTCTTAATTCGTGTGAAATTCTCCAAAACGACAAATAAAAAAAAAAGGAGAAATTAATTTGTTAGCAATTTATTTAGGTTTAGGTGAAACGGTGTATTTAGAAAATATATTTTATGACAACACATATTAAATGATAATATCAAATATACTTCGTAAGTAGTTGACTGAGAGAACATTTTTCTCATAGTAATTATAATTGAAGATAAAATAAGGACAAAATTTACTCTAGGTTATCAATAGTAAATAAGTATCTAATAATTTAAGTTGTCATGACTATTGACAATTAGTACAATATTATTTATGTGAAATATATTCATTTTAGGAAATAGTAACTTTTGTCACAGTACATGTGAAATGCTACATAAAATTATTCAAAATATAAATCTCGAAAAAATTAAATTGTATTTAGTATTTATCTACAAGTCTATAAGTTAAGAGAACTTGCAAAGAGAGGTAGAGTCTTATCTATCCAAAATAAAAGACAATGCACTAATTATTGACATGCAAGAAATTGGATTCACATTTAATTAATAGGTCAAAGATCATCTAATAATTAAACATTTCCACGTTTGGAGTATATGTTATAGGTATTGCAACTAGCATACAAAAACTTATTTGCAAAATGTCACGGCCCTGGAACAAGATGGAGGAGACTTATAGGAATCTTGAAAATTAATAAAACTTATCTCTTAAAAAATATAAAAAAAAGATGGAGGAGACTTGTTTACGTATAACGAGGTCCACCATAGCCAAGTAGCTGCAGACTGGTATTCAATAAATATAGTTGTAATAATATATTTAATGTTCGAGATTTGATTTTCAACGATGTAATAACATTTGTACAAGTTGGTACTTTAGTTCACGTGGTTCACTTTGCATGCTACATATGTATTTTCTTTTTCAATTTTAACTGTATGGAACAAAAAATAAATTCATCTTTTTAGCTAACCGTTGAGATTATTTTGCAGCATGTGAATCTGCGTCCTTAATTTAAACTTACGAAATATTAATTAATATGTGACAATAAGATAAAAAAAACCGAAACATGGTTCAATTTTAATCCAGCTCCATTTAAAATAGGATCATAATAGAACAGATCGACCCAAACCAAAACTGGTTTAATAGACCTCCACAATTCTCGGGCTATGAAGGTTTGCCACGACCTTAGCTAGGTAGATTTAGGGGAGCAATCCTCCTCTAGTGAACCCCCTTGGATAGATGGGCGAGCAAAAAGTTATCGCGGTCTTGGCAAGACATTTGAGAGCTTAACTGTTGGACTCATCAGCTCGATAGATAAGGAAGGTTAGGATCGTCACCTTCTAGAGGCGTCGAACCTCCTATATAAAAATCACTTTCGTTATTTTTTTTTGTCATATTAGGGACAAGAGTGACACCAATTTTAGTGATATCTACTATAAGCCCTATAATGACGTCAATTGTTTTGAACCCAAATTTTATTTTTCGGATTCGTTTCATTTTTAGTCCCCTCGCCCGACACCCACCCCAGTTTACACATTTCAATTTACCGTGTCTTTATCGCCTCTAGTTGGTAAGATGGGAATCTTTATCTTGGACTCCCAGACCACTTCAGGCTTTTTACATATTCTCCATGGTTTGGAGGTTGCTTCTCATGCTCAAAATTCCTCGGACATGAGTCCTAGTCGTTGTGTTTGGGTCTACATCCCGAATACGCTTCGTGATTAAAATTGTTTTATTCATCCCCAACCTTAATGATCACTCAACACCTGTCAAATTAGAGTCACAAGAAATTCGATAACAATCATGAGAATCGTCATTTGTATAGTAGAGGAACATTCCCTCTTAGTTTACCCATGTCATATCCGCGTATCATGTGAAACAACAACTTCAAGAACAACTGTGGGTTTTTTCTTCCTTCCAGAAAAACTTCCTTGACATGCGCTTGGGCAATATTTCCACGCCTAGTGCATACAGTCAATCGAGGCAATCATCCCAGGAAATCCACGTCTTTCCGCTTTGTTAAGTATCATGGCCAAATCTGCTGATGTTGGGGCATGAAGGTACTGGTCTTGATACAAATGCAAAATGGTTTGACAGAATTCACGGACAATCTCGCATGCAGTACTCTCCGCAACACAAAAATTTTCGTCATTGGAATCGTGAGAGAATGCAAAAACTAATGAACGCATAGCGATTGTTACCTTCAATATTGGTGAAAATCTTCCTCGATTAGCGGCATCGTATCTTTGATGAATGTATATATTTTCACGCTCGCAATCCGCAAGAATACGGAAGAAAAGGGGATGCTTCATATGGAAATGGTGTCGGAATATTTCACCTGAATACAACGGTCTTTCGACGAAATAGTTGTTCATCAGTTTTATGTGTCGTGCTTGGTGGTTCCTATTTAAAAATTTACGACCACGAACAGAACTACTATGTACAGGCATAATTTCTGTTTGAGAATTCACAACTTCGGAGAACATTTTGTGAAGTTGTACATCTTCATTATTTTGTTCTTCCATCGTGTTGTTACAATTAGGCGAAAAATTATTTCGGGAAGAAGATGATTTATCATCATCACCATAACCATAATCATGGTTGTGGTTCATCTTGAGAAACTAATTATAATTTTTGAAGAGTGAATATTTTCTGGAGAGTGAATTTATTTTGAAAAAGTGAATGTGAAATACTTGTTAAATAGGTAAAAATTGTAACAGATCTGCACCATTCAATTTCTTCACCAGATCATAACCATGCGATTTCTACACCAACTCTGCACTATTCAGTTTCTGCACCATCTATGCACCATTCAATTTCTGCACCACATATCCAACATTCAATTTTTAAAACATTACATAATACACCCTACAGGCTTTTCCTATTTAAAGGGAGGTGTGTTCACTTCTAAATTCACACTTCTCTCAATATATTTCAATCTAAATAAAAAAGAAAGCAAACATTTTAAGGCAATGTCGGCAAAGTGGACTTAGGCTGAAGATGTAGCCTTGACAAGGGCATACATTATGTGGTAGGTGCATACCAGAAAAAATACACATAAAGGGCAAAAACCATATTCATAATGTATGCCCTTCTTGATAGTAATGGACATCAAATATGCACGAAGAATAAAAGATTCAATCACTAGTAGATGTTAATAACACATTTCTAGCAAGATACAAAAATGGAACGAAGCAATTCAAAGGGCCTCAAGAGAGGTGGGAAGTGGCGGCCAAATCATGGACAAGGTAAATATTATGTTAATACCATGTTAAGATAAATTTATGTTATTAACATTTTCATTATATCACCACATCTTAACTATTTTTTGTAATTTTTAGCATGACTTGGCATTGCGTCTGTACAAGGCCGAAACGAAGCAACATTGGTGCTTCTAGTACACATAGGAAGTTGCTAAAGATTGGATCATGTTCAGGTCAGAATCTCAAGCTTCTCAAACGCCGCCTGTTATGACATCTCAACCAACGGAAGATTGTTATATTCCAACACCTCCAGAAACTCAGTTTGAATAGGAACAAATAGGCGACGATCAACAACCCCAGACTCCCCACGTACCCTAATCGAGAGAAAGATTTGAAAGACCTATTGGTACAAAAGAAAAAGCGAAGAAGGGAAAAAGGAAGGCTTCGTCGAGTAGTCCATATGCGAATATTGACTTCGAAATGAGAGAAACTGCACTTCTGATAGAGGTTGGATGAGAGAGAAGCCATATGGAGGTGCTTCAACATCAACGGGAAGAAGATGCAATGAGAATGTCAAGGGAGGAACGGATTATGTCAATGGACTGCACTTCATTCACTCTAGATACAAAAGCGTATTGGAAGAACAAAAGAAGTAAAATACAACAAAAAATTCTTCCTCAGAACTTATTTGGAGGTTCATCGACTAAAAGAAGTGACTGGTTTCAGGGAAAAAATCAGTAAAATGCTATATTTCCGTGTGTTTGTCGTTTATTTAATCATATTTCTTGTATTTCCTTTCTTGTTTGTTGTATTTCCTATTATGTATCAATTATAACTTTATGATTATATACTCTCTTTAATTTTAATATTTAAAAATTATTAATAATTTAATTATATTAATAAAATAATTATTAGTATTATTAATATTAAAAATAAAATTAAAACTAGAATTATAGGTTAGAATGGGCAAGTGAAGAAAATATAATTAATTTCATTCCGGAACCCTGCCATTGGAGACGACCAGGCAGGGCTCGGGTGGGGGCAGGGCAGCCCCAGGGCTCCGGAGCCCCTTCCCCCTCCCCCTCCCCCCACCACCATTGGAGATGCCCTAAGGGTTGAGCAAATATCATTCTTATAGGTAATTGTAAAGTAGTTAGAGACGGTGGCTTGGACACTTCGGCTTTTTTCCATCATTTGGGGCACATTATCGATAATATAAAACTTATGACTAACTAAGAATCTAGTCGTTTAGATGATCTCATGTGTTAAGAAAAAATTATTTAATTGATCGTGCTTTAGCTAAAGCCTTCACTATTTCAGCATCTATGTTGAGTTCCCATGATTTATTCAGTATTTTGAAATATATAAATATAAGAACGGTCCTTGACTCAAATTGGACAAAATTCTTTTTTTCTAAAATTTTGAATTATTTTTATTGTCTAAAATAATTTAATTAGTCAATAATATACATGTTAATTTATTATTTTACCACCATTATTCATATGTTTTACATAAAGAATGAGGTTTAAAAAATTGTTACAAGTTAAATGGCTAAATTGGTACAATTAAACATGGAACAACGTATTTAGAACATGGAAATGTATTGTGGTACAACTAAGGGATGATTTTTTATTTATTAATCATGGCAAATATCTAACTAATTGCACAAAATCAGCCATTTAGTGCAATTATTCATATTTTTTATTTTATTTTTAAAACGAAAGAGTTAAAAGAACATTCCAAACAATATATATCATACGTTTATATCACACACTTAAATTCATAATTAAAAAATAATATTTTAATTCAAGAATTCATAATCTTAACTTCACATTTCGAATATGGATATCTATTCTCTTTGAAGTATTACTCGATTGAATCTCTACTTCAATTTGTTTGTTATTACTTTGTAAGTATCTAATCAAATTCATAGTTCCTTCGTTGCAGTTCATTTTTGTAATTTATTTTTATTTTGGTTTAATTTGTTGGTTGGACAAATGTATATCTTGGAGAACTATGTTTTTGTGAATATGTACATTAATTTAGAAGCATTACAATTAATTCACTGCTCCATGATGCAATTGAATTGACCGAATACACATTGTTCCTTTTCGCAAATTAGTCTGTCTCCAATGATCTCGAACTTTTCTCCTAAAGTTTCACTATCTTATCTTGCCGATCCGCCAGATATCATATTTATCACAATCGAGAACACTAACATGTTGGGTTTTATTCGTATACGATTGTCAAACAACATGCGGAATTAAAAAATTTCATACACATAAACCCGAAGCTAGGAAAAGTACATCTAACTCATACGAAAAAGGGTTGAATCAAAATTCAACAACATAAATAAATAGGTAATTCTAAAAATTACCTCACCACATGCAAGGTCATGGATTTCTCCGGTCTTCTAATTGTTCACTAGAGTATCCCAAGTGTTGTGCCTCTAGAGAAAGTCCACACCAGATGGATTATACAACTCCTTTAAACCGAAGTTTCATATCTTGGAATATCTTTCCTTATTAAATAAGGAAAAAAGATATACATAATCTCTTCCCTTCTTTCTTATCTCACAAGATAATACCATTTCCATTTCCCTTAACAAAACTACGACCCTTATGCTTAATTGATTAATCCAAGATCAATCAATCAATATTCCCATAGTTAAATCGGCCCACCTAGCTTAATTAATTAATCCACTCTTAATTAATCAATCTTTCAAATTAACACTTTAATTGATGACTTAATCAATTAGAAATTCCAATAGCTTAATTAATTAGATATTTCTAATTAACAACTCTCCAATTTAAATTAACACTATAATTCACATTTAATTAATTAGACTATCTAATTAATTCTTCTTCTCATTGAATTAACACTTTAATCCATTTCTTGATTTAACTTCTTTAAATCAAATGTTTCCTTTTATGATTGTCACTGTCCAACTGTATTGTGTGTGACCCTCTAGGTTCACCATCAATTGGCAACAGGCCCACGACTCTCGTGATTTAATTAACGAGCAAGTAATAAGCAATTAATTGCTCCGATCAATTAAACACTTTTAATAGATCACTCCATAATTAATCTCCCATTAATTCAGGAGTACCCACACCTCATGGTCGATGTCTAGCCACAAGCCCATGAGGCCCATCTTTAGGTGAATTGATATTCGTGAACCTCACCTCTTATATGTGCCATGTACATACGGTCCTTCTAGCGACTAATTTTCCGATTGAGACCTAGGGTGTGTGAATTGGTCGGCACCTCTAATTATCTCAATACTGTATTTTCTAATTCAGGATAATAATTTCAGTGTGACTGCTAAATTCGGAAACCCCTTTCCAAATCCGTCACCGACCACGACCGTGGTTTCTCAAAATCTATTATCTAAGAACGTATAGGAAATTCTCTCATCTTATCAAGATGAGTCATAGATCCTTTCTTAGTACTAACCATTCGCGTACACGATCTTATGTACCCAAAGTAGTCGCACAATGATCAAGCAACGTGATCAGCTCCTAAATCAAAGTATGTATTCTCGTGTACCGAATTCTCCCTAGTACCTCAAGTTCGATGACTAAATCGTACACTATAATAAGTCTTGAGAAACATCCCATTACCGATATGCTTAATGCACTTCCACGATGGGTTTCTCTGTTCGGGTCGTTCGATCCCCTACCGAACCACCTAGTCATATGCACTGGCATCAAATGTCTTGTTCATGAAACTCTACAAATTCACTCCATGTGTGTTGGATGAAGATGAAGATAAAAGAAGTCAGAAATTAAGGGAAGGTTTTGATGATTTCCAAAACATCATAATCAGCTAAGTATGGAAAGCTTAGTTCCCTTAGAAGAATTTTGAACAAGTAAAAGAAGACATCAGAAGAGTTCAAAGTTCAAAGACTAGAAGACTAGTGATCTCTTGCTGAAACAGCGAACAGAAGGGTAGGTCATCAGCCGAGTCAAATCAGATAAGTTCAGTATTTGATCAGCAGAGTACCTATCAGAAGGGTTGCTTCGATCAGCAGAGTGAAAGAGATCATAAGATCAGTTCAACGGTAATAAATGCACTTGGTGTAATAAATGCTGAAAGAGAAGGGTAGTAATGGCAAATGATTGAAGATATCCTCGGATCAGCAGAGTGCATTAAATGCAGCATTAATTGCGATGGACAGAAAGGTACTGTACACTGTACGATTGCTGCAGGGAGCCGTTTCAAAAGAGCTGAAGGTTGGATTTGAAGATTTGATTTCCTTCAACGGTCATAAATTCAAATCCGAGTATAAATAGAGCAAAGTTCGAAGAGAGACACACACAACAACAATCAGAGATCGAAATTTTGAAGCAGAATTTCTCTAAGTCTCAAAAGCTCGAACAGATCACTCGTCTGGTGGAAGTCATCTGTTGACAGAAACCAAGTTGAAGAAAACAGAAAAACATTATCTGAGTGATTTTGTAATAGTTGAGTGTTGTGCGAAGTTAGAATCCGTCTTTGTGAGTGATTCTACTTTAGAGGATAGGTTTTCTTTGTGAATTCCTATTGTGAGCTTACAGCCTTTTCATTAGTTGTTTAGGTGTAAGTGGAGAAATATTGTAATCTAAGTGATTATAGTATAACCCAGAATCTGTGTGATCTGGAAGAGTGGACTAAAGGATTTTTATCCATATAACCACTATAAAAATTCTTTGTGTTATCTTGCATTCAAGTTTTCTTGCATATTTAAAATTTGCATATTTAAACACTTTGAATTATCTAAAAGATTTTAAAAAGGAGTTTGTAAAAACTGGGGATAAAATCTTTTAAGAACTTAGTCTACTTGTGAAAAACACTTTAAAACAATCCTATGCAAGTATACTCTTTGAAAAACTGTTTTGCTGAAAAACAGCTAAGTTACTGTAAGAAGAGTGGTCAGTCGTCTGTTCAAGATTTGTTCACGATCAGACTAGTCTGCTTACTGTTCTTCATCAGCTTAGTCTGCTGACAGAAGACTGAAAAGTTTTTAAGTTCAAAAATTTTCAGAGGTCTATTCACCCCCCCCCCCCCCCTCTAGACCTCATCTGACCACTTGGGACCAACAAGTGGTATCAGAGCAGGTGGTTCATTTGAATCAGCTGCCTGATCAACGAGCTTGATCCGAGTGTTTTTCAAAGGTTTTCAAAACTTTTCAAAAGAGCATCTTTTTGAAAAACTAAAACTTTTTGAAAAATGGATTGTATCAGCCATGTTCCCCACATTGCTGGTATGTCCTTTGAGGACTGGAAAATCAGAATGGAGATTTTCCTTGCTGCTTATAATGACAACATGTACACATGTATCATTAAAGGTCCATTCAGATTCACAAAGACCATAAAGATAAATGAAGTAGATACGGTTGTGGAAAAAGACCTTCATGAGATGACTCCAGAGGAGATAAAGCTTTACAATCTAGATAAAGTTGGGAGATTCATCATGACTAAAGCCCTGGACAATGATCGGTTTGACAAGGTCAAACATTGCAAAACTGCTAAAGAGATGTGGGACAAAGTCAGAGATATGAGCGAAGGCAATGATGCTATCAAGGAGCATCAGCTCACTGTTGCCTTGGAAAAACTTGACAACTTCAAGATGAAGACTGGAGAAACCATTGATCAGATGGATACCAGATTCACCAGAACTCTGAATGAAGTTTTAAAGTTGGGAAAGACCTTCACTGACAAGGAGATCACCGTCAGAGTACTAAAGGCCCTACCTCCAAAGTTCAACATGAAAGTGACAGCAATGGAAGAATCAAGGGATTTGGGAAAAATCTCTCTTACTGAGCTGTTTTCGGTACTCAAGGCATTCGAGTATAAACTGCCTAGAATGGGAATTGAAGAAACCTCAACTTCAGGACCCACAGCTGCCTTAGTTGCTGCTGAAAATACCAGGAAACCAGCACATAGAAGCCAAGATGTGGACTCATCTGATGAAGCCACTCTACTCAACAAAAAGGAGTACACTGCTGGAGATGTTGCACTGTTGATGAACAATTTTAAAAAGTTCTACAAAATAAAAATGAAGAACAAATACAACAATGCTTCTACTTCTAAACCTAACTTTTCTTCTCAAGATAAAGATGATTATAAATCAAAACTAATGTGTTACAACTGCAGGAAATTGGGACACTTCATCAAAGACTGCCCATATCCAAAAGCAGAAAAGTACACTGAAGAGGAGAAGAAAGTAAGAAAAGAAAGAAAGCATCAGAGAGGGAAAGCAATGATGGCTGAAGCAGAAAAGCTTGCTGCTGTCTACTCATCTGATTCAGATTCAGACTCGTCTGATGAAGAATCTTCTG
This sequence comes from Penstemon barbatus, assembly GCA_003313485.2. Classification (NCBI taxonomy): domain Eukaryota; kingdom Viridiplantae; phylum Streptophyta; class Magnoliopsida; order Lamiales; family Plantaginaceae; genus Penstemon; species Penstemon barbatus. The sequence continues at coordinate 46,207,167 of CM064881.1, forward strand.
ATGAAGAAAAACCTGCTCTCCTGTGCCTGATGGCAAAGGACTCTGATGACTCTGAGGATGAGGTAACTCCTCTTAATGATGAATTATTTAATTCATTTGAACAAATGATGCTTAACAATACTGGTATTGCTGAAGCATATAAAAAGCTTAAGGAAGAGATGATCCTGCTAAAAGAGCAAAACAGTTCACTGAAACTCTTAGCTGAAAAGCCTAGAGAATCAGCTGAATATAAACAGCTTGAGCAAGAACATGAATCTCTGAAAGCTGAATGTGAAGTTTATAAAGGAAAAATCATGGAACTTGAAAAGGTTATCGAGTCTCATGAAAAATCATCTGTTGCATCCACGCATACATCTAGTAAACAGAAGATGCCTTTAGAACAGGATAAGCAAGAGTTGAACCATACTGAAAAATTCATATCAGCTGACAATAGTAAGGTCATTCTATATGTTCAAACTGCTAGACCTACTTCACCTGAGAAAGAATTAAAGGAGAAGAAATCTCCTAAGGCTAAAAAGAGCAAAGAGCCTAGTGTAGGAAACAAGACTAGTAAGACCAAACAGCAGAGTCCTAAGAAGTCTGCTGATAAAGCTAAAGTCAATCAGACTAGTGGTAAAACTAAGTCAAAATCAAATGAGCAAGCTACTAGTAAACCAAAGAAGCATAAGAACAAGAAAAATCAAAATGCTTGGTATGGAAATGAGTCATATTATGTGCAACCTGCTGCATATCATCCTATGTATCATGCACCTCAATTTCCTAGTTACTATGCACCTTATCCTGCTCATCCAATGCATGCATACCCTGCTTATCATGCACCTTACCCTGCTTATGAACATTATTCTTATCATACTGATCATCAACATGACTTATCTGATAATTATGATGAAAATAAAACTGTTCATGCTCCTGTGAAAACTCAGAAACCTAAGAAGCCTAAGACTTCAACATCTTGGGTTGTCAAAGGTGGAACTAATCCTTCAGGACCCTCTCAATAAGGGTACCTAAAACAATTTTACTTTTGTTTTGTAGGTTAGGATTAGGAGTAGGAGTAAAGTAGAGAAGATTTGGTACTTGGACAGTGGATGTTCAAGACACATGTGTGGAAACATACATGAGCTGACTGATGCAATTGCTGTGGATGGTCCAAAGGTTACTTTTGGGGACAGCAAAGAAGGCAAGATTAAAGCTAAATGAAGGGTAATCAGAGGGAACATAGAGATATCTGACGTCTCTTATGTCAAAGGCCTCAAATATAATCTGCTGAGCATAAGTCAATTTTGTGACAAGGGATATTCAGTCATCTTCTCAACAGATAAGTGCTTTGTTGAACAGATTGGTACAAAGAAGGTAATTTTATCTGGAAGACGACAAGGGAATGTCTACATAGTCGACTGGAATTCTGCTGACAAGAATTCAAGTGTTTGTTTGGTGGAATCTGCACCAAGTGAAGTTAGTTGGCTGTGGCACAAAAGGATGAATCATTTAAACTTCAAGACCATAAACAGATTAATCAAGAATGATTTGGTAGAAGGGATTCCAAAAGCAGTCATGAGCAAAGATAAGCTTTGTGACGCCTGTCAGAAGGGTAAACAAATCAAGTCATCTTTCAAAAGCAAGAAGCACCAATCTTCTGAAAGAATTTTGGAGCTATTACATATGGACTTATTTGGACCCATTGATCCAGTCAGCAATGGTGGAAAGAAATACTGCCTAGCTGTTGTGGATGATTATTCAAGATATACTTGGGTGATCTTCATGAAAAAGAAGAGTGAAACCAAGGAACATCTTACTAATCTGATGGAACTGATCCAGAATGAGAAGAGTATCAAAATATTGAAGATCAGATCAGATAGAGGGACAGAGTTTACATACTCTACTGTTGAAGAGTACTGTAATATCAAAGGAATACATCATGAGTACTCTGCTGCCAGAACCCCTCAACAAAATGGTGTTGCTGAAAGGAGAAACAGAACACTAAAGGAAGCTGTCAGAACCATGATAGCTGAAGCTAAACTGCCTCAAAGATTTTTGGCAGAAGCAACAAATACAGCATGCTATACCCAGAACAGATGTATGATCAACAAAAATCAGAACAAGACTCCATATGAAGTTTGGAACAACAGGAAACCAAACATTCATTACTTTAAGATTTTTGGTTGTAAATGTTTTGTATTGATTAATGGGAAAAATCACCTTACTGCATTTGCAGAAAAGGCTGATGAAGCTGTTTTTGTAGGATACTCATCTGTTAGTAAAGCCTATAGAGTTTTCAATAAAAGAACATTACTAATAGAAGAATCTATCCATGTAGTATTTGATGAGCCAAGTCAATCTTCTGAAAAGAATAAAAGTATTAATCAAGATCTGCCTACTGATTTACAGAAGTTAGACATTGGAAGAAAAGAAGAATATGTTCCCATCATACTACCTAATCTTAATTCAGCTGATAACTCAAGTGCTGTTCAAAATCACAGTGCTGATTGTCTAACAGACGAGTTGCAAACAGCTGACAGACCAGAGACTGTTCAACAGACTGCAAATGTTCAACAGACTACTACTGCAACTCCAACAGTAGTGTTGCAAGATCAAGACAGAGGACAACATTCAGACCTGCAACCTTATCTCAGATGGCTCAGAAACCATCCACCAGAGTTGGTGATTGGTGATCCATTAGATAGAGTGAAAACAAGAAGAGCTGCTGCACAAGATGCTATGTTTGTCACTTTTCTATCTCAAATAGAGCCTAAGCAAATTGAAGAAGCTCTAAATGATTCCTTCTGGATAGAAGCTATGCAAGAAGAGTTGAATCAATTTGAAAGGAATGAAGTCTGGTACTTAGTTCCAAGACCAAGTCATCAAAGGGTAATTGACACTAAGTGGGTTTTCAGAAATAAGATGAATGAAGATGGTATTGTTACCAGAAACAAAGCAAGACTAGTGGCCAAGGGTTATTGTCAAGAAGAAGGAATTGACTTTGATGAAACTTTTGCACCAGTAGCAAGACTTGAAGCAATCAGACTGTTTCTTGCCTATGCTGCTTACAAGAACTTCACTGTCTATCAGATGGATGTGAAGTCTGCTTTTCTCAATGGAGAATTGCAAGAAGAAGTGTATGTTGAACAACCTCCTGGATTTGAAGTCTATCAAGAAGAGGACAAAGTATATCGTCTGAAGAAAGCCCTCTATGGACTGAAACAGGCTCCAAGAGCATGGTATGATACCCTATCTGATTTTCTTTTAATTAAAGGATTTCATAAAGGTAAGGTAGATAAAACCTTGTTCACAATTGAATGGGAGAATCATATATTAATTGTGCAAATATATGTGGACGATATTATTTTTGGTTCAACTAACCAACAGATGTGTGATAAGTTCTCCAAGCTGATGCAGAATAAGTTTGAAATGAGCATGATGGGTGAACTTAATTATTTTCTTGGTTTACAAGTCAAACAGCTGCCTGATGGAATCTTTATAAATCAAGCAAAATACACAAGAGATCTGTTCAAGAAGTTTGGTATGGAAACTAGCTCTACTGCTACTATTCCTATGTCTACAAGTCTTCGCTTGGATAAAGATGAAGATGGCAAATCAGTGGACATAACCAAATATAGAGGCATTATAGGGTCACTGTTATATCTAACAGCAAGCAGACCTGACATAATGTACTCAGTTGGAGTCTGTGCAAGATTTCAATCAAACCCCAAGGAATCTCATCTCTTAGCTGCCAAGAGGATATTGAAATATGTTAAAAGAATTGGGATTCTGGTATCCTAGAGAATCTGGATTTGAGCTTATTGGTTATTCAGATTCAGACCTTGCTGGCTGCAAGATTGACAGAAAAAGCACTACAGGTGCTTGTCAGTTCTTAGGTAGTCGTCTGATCTCATGGATGAGTAAGAAACAAACCTCAGTTTCTATATCTACTGCTGAAGCTGAATATATAGCTGCTGGAGCTTGTTGTGCACAGATACTTTGGTTGAAGCATCAACTAGAAGATTATAATATCAAAATCAGTGGAATTCCAATCTACTGTGACAATACAAGTGCAATTTCACTTACTCAGAATACTACAAGTCATTCAAGGACTAAACATATAGAGATCAAGCATCACTTCATTAGAGATCATGTGGAAAAAGGCAATGTTATGATAGAGTATGTTCATACTGATAATCAGATTGCTGACATCTTCACTAAACCTCTAAGTGAAGCAAGGTTCTCAACTCTAAGAGCTGAGTTAGGACTACTTAATTTGGATGCATAAGCTGAGGGGGAACCCATCAGAAGACTGGAGTTCAACAGCTTAGTTATCCGTTATTCTATTCAAGGATTAACTTTCAACAGACTAGTTAGCTTATGGATTCTTAAAGACAGGGGGAACGTGTAAGACTAGCGGTACTTCTGCTCTAAAGATGAAATCTGTTAATGTCAGTTAGTGGAAGTTATATTATCTGAAGATCTGTTCTTAATTCTTGAAGACTGAAGATTATTTTATCTTGCTGGATTGACAAATAGCAGAGGAAGATTACTAGCTATTGGCATTCTCTAGTAATATCAGATAACAGATCACTCGTCTGTCAGATAAGTTAAACTCTACTCATCTGATATCTTATATAAGCATGGTCATAAATCGTATCATAAGAAACGCGCTTTTATAAGTAACAGATTAGTGTCGATAGAGTTTCCCGCCCATCTGACATTAAAATAATAAAATTGAAATCCGCTTCTCCTAACCACACGATTTAAAACTGTCAGATTAGATCAACGGTTCAGATAAATCACGGAAACCTAATCAAAAGGAAACCTATAAAATCCGATCTAAACAGTACAGTCGTCTTACGCACTCAAATATTCTCAAACTCTCTAACTCTCAAACCCTATTGCTTCGAAAGCTCACTGTTCTTTTGCAGAATCTACTCACTAATCTCTGAAATGGACAAGATTATTGAGGGAAGGTACTTAAACTACAGCAAATTCCACTTTTCGGGTACTGATCTGATGCGCTCTCTTCTGAAGAAAATCGAAGAGGCATCACTTGTTCCAGTCCTGGAAGCTCATGAAGAAAGGGTCTACTTGGAAGACGTCTATCACTTCTATACGACCAGAAAGTTCAATGATGATAAAACAGTTATGACAGCTGTTATTGGTGGTAAGAAGATTGCTGTATCTGCTGCTGTTCTTAGTGAAATTTATAAGCTGACGAACAAGGGAGGAGATGTGACAGACCTTGGGTCTGAAAAGGAAGAGGAATTTTGGACTATTTGTGCTAATGAAGGAGAGGAGATGACTGGGACTTTGATGAAGACCCAGCTGAAGGGTGAATATCAGAGGTTTGCTGATATCATTGCCAAGATACTGGATTGCAGCACAAGCTCTCTGGACGGGTTACCCAGAAGGAGATATCACACAATGGTGTGTATCTACTACGGCTTAAAAGTTAACTGGGCTGCTCATGTTTATGAGCTACTAAGTGATAAGAGACATTCTCATGCCATTTTACTAAGTAATCTGTTTGCCTCACTACAATGCCCTATGGGTGGTGGTAAGCAAACTCATGGCAGTAAAGAGTTCAAACTCTACGAGCCAGTCAGACAAATAGTGGAGAAACCTAAAAGAAAAGCCCCTGCAAAATCCAAAAAGGCCCCTTCTAAGAAGAGCAAGAAGGATGGTCAGACTAGTCAGTCCGCTGTTGAGACTGAATCAGCACAATCTGAAGATGCAGTCCCAGATAAGGTAATTGAAGATTTCACCAAGGAGATTGAGCAGATGAAGACTGACTCCTCTCCTGAAAGGACTGAATCAGAGGAAGAAATGCCTCTTCAACGATTGAAAAGGTTAAGAACTAGAAGTGAGGCAAGGGGACCTCCCACTGCCAACCCCCCTGACAAAAAGATTGCCAAATCTAAGGTCAAGAGAAAGGTTAATTTCTCTGAAGAACCAGTGGAAACAGTAAGAGAAACTACAACATCTGCTGAGAGACCATTAGTTATTAAAGAACCTGTTGTTACATCTACTGAAGAAGTTGTTTCCACAATTGGAGTTCCTACTACAGACTCTTCTGCTGTAGTATCTGCTGAAGCTGGAGAAGATCAGCAGACTGCCACAATAGGTGAAGGAGAGACACTCCTTCTGCATCCAAACCCTGTTGCTGCAACTCAAATACAAGCAGTTGAAAGTCCTGAATCAAGAAGAAAAAGGACTGGGAAAATTGCAACTTACCTGACTGCTGCAGAAAAGAAAAGACAAGATGATGCTGAAAAGCAAAGGATTGCTGCAGAGAAGGCAGAAGAAGACAGGCTGAAAAGCCTAGAGTTAAAAAGGCTGGAAGAAGAAGCCAGCAAGATGACTCAAGAGCAGAGAGATGCTATTGAGGCAGCAGAATTGGCTGATGTTATTGAAGCAAGCATCAAGGATGCTCATGGAATTCAGCATACTGGTGGGCTAAGTATTGGTGAACAGAGGGATCCAAACAAACCAATACCAGCTATGCCTGCACCAAAGATAAAGCCAAAGAGAAGAGAGGAAATCAGATTAGCTCTAGATATTGTCAGGGATGACCCTGCTATCTTTGAAGAATTTCTCAAGAGGCTAGATGCTGAAAATGAAAGGATCAACCGTCTGACACTCTTCCATTCCGAAAAGATCAAATACAACAGATGGAGGGAATTCAGACTAACAAAGAGCCCTGCTGAAATGGCCAAGTGGAAAGAATTCTCTGCTGCAGAAGACTGGGTACTGAAGTGGCTAGGAACTGGATCTTTAATCCAAGCACTTGATTCAGAATTCTTTCTGGACAGGTTGAGGCAAATGATAAGTCACACAGTCAAGGCCGAAGCAAAGAAGATCTTTGAATCTGTTCCTGAGGATTATGATGAATCAGAAGACCTCAAGGAAAGATCCATAAAGTTGGCTATTGCTCAAGCAATGCAGCTTTGGGCAAAGAAATCAAGGAAGTTAAGGGGACAACCAAGCTCATTGGTCACTTTTCCAAACATCAAACACATTGTCTATGGACCAAATCTCAAACCTTTTGAAGAGCTGCCTGAGGAACCATCATCTACTTTTATTCCTCTTGATAACTTTACTTGGATTTCTAACAGGTCAGCAGTAGACAATGAAGGACTGATGAGGACAGTTGAGACTGTCAAGAAGATTATATCACCTGCTGATAAAGAAGAAGCAGAGTCCTCTGATCAACCAAAGCAAATTAAGGGTACATCAGACCCATCTGATCAAGACAATGCGCAGGGTGATAAGTCTGATGCTGCTGATGACTCAAAGAAGGAAGAAGAAATTCCAGCAGATCAGATCAAGGAAAAAGAAGTTGCAACTGAAGGAGATGATCAAGCTAAGGAGAAGGAAAGCACTCCAAGCCATGCTGGTGATCCAGTAGATCAGTCCCTTGCAATGATAACTCAACCATCAGAGCAACATATCAAAGAAACACCTTCTGCTACATCAGATATGCCTTCAACTTCTCAAAGTACTCAGACTAATCTGTTGGACTCCATCCAACAAATGATCATCAAATCCATGAAGGAAATGAAGGAGGAGATAAAAGCAGATGTGTTGGCTGCTGTGAGTCAACCCAATCAGACAGTTGCTGCTGTTCCATCAAATCTGATAGATGATACTGTTCAAAATGTTAAGTCCATCTGTCAAGACATGGATGTTATCAGAAGAAGAACTCAAAGCACAGCTGAAGGTTGGAGAAATATCACGGAAACATTTGAAATGGCCATCCAAGCTAAGGATGAAACCTTAGATAACATGATGAAAGACTTCAAGGCATCTGCTGACTGGATTCTGGCAACTCAAATTCAGCTAGGTGACCAAGGTGAAGCTGTTCTAAAAAGAATGGATAATTTTGAAGCCAATCAACTGAATCAACAAGCTCAACTAGATGCATTCAGAGCAACTCAACTAAATCAACAAGCTCAAATGCATGCTATGGAAGAGAACATCAAACTTCTATGTGATTCACTTCTGATCACCCCAATCTTACCAGATTATCAAGTCAACCCTGCTGATGATGACAAAAAGGGGGAAGATAAGGTACTGAGGGAAGAAAGGGAGGATAAGGCATCCTCTGCTGAAAGAACAGAAGTATTGGAAGAATCTGCTGATGATGAAGATAAGAAGATGAAGCTGCTGAAGAAACTGAAGCTGAAGCAAAGGCTAAATCTGATAAGGAGATAGCTGCTGCTAAGGACTCAGCTGAAGAACAGCTTGATCCTGATGTTAAAAGAAAGAAGTTAGAGCTGTTGAAGCAAAATTTGGAAGCTGAAACTTCCAAACCTGCTGAAGAAGGAAAAGAGAGCAAGGATGATAAAGAAGACGAACAAATAGATTAATATTGTATATCTCCTTGTAATTTTCTTTTGCACGACTCATCTGAACAAACTTGTAATATGTAATCAGTTCAATATATATATAAAATTGCAAGTTTTAATCCAACAGACTATTTCTATCTCAGAAATTTTTGAGGATCAAAACTTTAGTTTAGGTACAGGTACTTAGCTGAAGTTTTGTCATCATCAAAAAGGGGGAAATTGTTGGATGAAGATGAAGATAAAAGAAGTCAGAAATTAAGGGAAGGTTTTGATGATTTCCAAAACATCATAATCAGCTAAGTATGGAAAGCTTAGTTCCCTTAGAAGAATTTTGAACAAGTAAAAGAAGACATCAGAAGAGTTCAAAGTTCAAAGACTAGAAGACTAGTGATCTCTTGCTGAAACAGCGAACAGAAGGGTAGGTCATCAGCCGAGTCAAATCAGATAAGTTCAGTATTTGATCAGCAGAGTACCTATCAGAAGGGTTGCTTCGATCAGCAGAGTGAAAGAGATCATAAGATCAGTTCAACGGTAATAAATGCACTTGGTGTAATAAATGTTGAAAGATAAGGGTAGTAATGGCAAATGATTGAAGATATCCTCGGATCAGCAGAGTGCATTAAATGCAGCATTAAATGCGATGGACAGAAAGGTACTGTACACTGTACGATTGCTGCAGGGAGCCGTTTCAAAAGAGCTGAAGGTTGGATTTGAAGATTTGATTTCCTTCAACGGTCATAAATTCAAATCCGAGTATAAATAGAGCAAAGTTCGAAGAGAGACACACACAACAACAATCAGAGATCGAAATTTTGAAGCAGAATTTCTCTAAGTCTCAAAAGCTCGAACAGCTCACTCGTCTGGTGGAAGTCATCTGTTGACAGAAACCAAGTTGAAGAAAACAGAAAAACATTATCTGAGTGATTTTGTAATAGCTGAGTGTTGTGCGAAGTTAGAATCCGTCTTTGTGAGTGATTCTACTTTAGAGGATAGGTTTTCTTTGTGAATTCCTATTGTGAGCTTACAGCCTTTTCATTAGTTGTTTAGGTGTAAGTGGAGAAATATTGTAATCTAAGTGATTATAGTATAACCCAGAATCTGTGTGATCTGGAAGAGTGGACTAAAGGATTTTTATCCATATAACCACTATAAAAATTCTTTGTGTTATCTTGCATTCAAGTTTTCTTGCATATTTAAAATTTGCATATTTAAACACTTTGAATTATCTAAAAGATTTTAAAAAGGAGTTTGTAAAAACTGGGGATAAAATCTTTTAAGAACTTAGTCTACTTGTGAAAAACACTTTAAAACAATCCTATGCAAGTATACTCTTTGAAAAACTGTTTTGCTGAAAAACAGCTAAGTTACTGTAAGAAGAGTGGTCAGTCGTCTGTTCAAGATTTGTTCACGATCAGACTAGTCTGCTTACTGTTCTTCATCAGCTTAGTCTGCTAACAAAAGACTGAAAAGTTTTTAAGTTCAAAAATTTTTAGAGGTCTATTCACCCCCCCACCCTCTAGACCTCATCTGACCACTTGGGACCAACAATGTGAATCATGCATAATCGTACAAGTCTTAGCGATTCCCTGTCTCGATAAGAATCTATGATTTGGAACAGTTTTAAGATCACGACCTTAGAGACTGTTTCATGATTGCACTCAGTACTGAAGTGAATCGTCCCATAGTCGAATGTGATCTTAGGATTTCATCCAATCGCTTAGATAAGTTCGCGAGAGATGAAGAAGGACATTGTTTAATTTACATACTATAAATAAACGGGCGTATTATCTTTTGAACCATAAGAATGTAATCTAAGGAAGTCCCTTTACAAGCTTGTATTCGTTGGCTTGTTGGGCACTAGGGGTGGGATCGGTACGGGTTTTCGGGAATTCGGGAATTTTGGGATCGGTATTCGGGTTACGGGATTCAAATTTTCCTTCCCGAAACCCGTTCCGATTAATCCTCTACCCGGTATTTCGGGTTCCCGAAAAAAATCGGGAAATCGGGAACGGGTTCGGGAAACCCGGTAGGGCTGAAATTTTTAATTTTTCAGTTTTTTTAATTGGACTTTCCATGGCCCAAAATAAAGGAAAAAAAGTTTAGATTGGCCCAAAAAATTTCATGATCTCATCCCAAATAAAGAAGTGCTATTTTAGTCTGACTTTGCCATTGAATACAATAATCGAGTGAAAAAAATTAAAAAATGTAATTTATCAATCAATTAGTAGTAAATCCTCAATGCACATTGCACACAACTTAAGAAATTAAACTATTAAGTAAAAATTAATAACACACTTCAATAAACCAAATTAAAGAATAATACCATCATCACAATCACAAATCAACAAACTAAAATTTAAATTTCATAACATCCCGAATTCAGAAACAAACTACCGAAGTTCCATAAAATGATCAAAACATAGTCCAATAAATCAAAAACTACAAGCCATTCAAATTGTAAATATCAAGTCTCATAACTAATAACTTCAACTTAAGCTACATCAAAGATACGTTTTCATTTTTCAACCTCCACTTGAATGTTTAAGGATCTAGGACAGAAGAATCGGCTCCAAGTGCTATCAACTCTACAAGAATAAATTGAAGATCATAAGTAAGTATCATCATTTTGTTTAAAAACATGCAAGGAAAACAAAGATAACTAGATAAGAAAAATAAAATTTCCTTTATCAAGTTTATCTAGTTCATACAAGTCCTCTTCCACAGAAACCGGCTTTGAATCCGCACGAAACCAATCTTGGGCACAAATAAGGACTTGAGCAATTTTAGGAGACAAAGAACTCCTAAAAGCATCAAGAATACGTCCCCCGGGGCTAAATGCAGCTTCGGAAGCAACCATGGACACCGGAGCCGCCAAAATATCACAAGCCATTTTGGAAAGAATTGGGAACCTGTGAGCTTCCACTTTCCACCATCGCAAGATATCAATGTCCATGACACCATGTTCACAATCCTCATTCAAGTATTTATCCAACTCGGACCTCTCGTGTTTATCTTTCCCTTTCTTCAACTTCTCAAACTCATCATCCAAATCATACATTTCATTGACAATCAAATTTTGGGATGATCTCTCAACATTTACTCTTGAATTAGGGCTTGATTGAAATGTATTAGCATAGAGTCTAGCATACTCATCAAACAACTCCTAAAAACCTTGCAACACTTGCACTTTCATTTGTTCACTTTTTGGAGCATCAATCCCACTTGCTACGGTTTTAGGATACATTTTGTCAAATGAAAACTCCAAGTATGCCCACTTACGACTAGGATCAAGAATCACTGCAAAATATATAATCTTGTTCATTTTATCAAATGACCCCCAATATTTGTCGTACTTCTCCTTCATTTTTTTTGCCATATCACTTAATTCAAAATCATCACTATTCAACCACATTGTAAGAAGCATGTCAATCGAGCTTATTTCATTAAATACCAAATTGGTAGTAACATACAAAGACCCAGAGACTTTGAGAGTGAGATTATAGAAATGCCTTAGAAACTTCAATAAAAGACTAGCCCTGTCCCAATCATGCCTAGTAGGTACACCATCATCTAGATCGGACCTAAAAGAGTTCTCTGCATTTTCATATGTTTGAAAAACCCTTTTAAGATTTATAGCAGCCTCCAACATCAAATAAGTGGAGTTCCACCGTGTTGGTACATCAAGACACAACATTTTGTTTGATTCTAGAATTTCTTGTTCTGCATAATTTGTGGACTTTTGGTACCTAGCATGAGAGCTTCTTACATACCTTACAGCCCCTCTAATTCGAGTGATAGCTACATTCTCATATTTGCCTTTCAAACCATCTTGCACAACCAAATTAATTATATGTGCAATACACCTCATGTGCATATACTTCCCACCTAAAATAATAGCATTATCTACATCCTCAAATTGCTCATTCAAATAAGCAATAGCACCATCATTCCAATAAGCATTATCGACGGTGACACTGAAAACTTTTTTGTTGATCCCCCAATCTTTCAAACATTTGATTATTGCCTTACCCAATTGTTCACCCTTATGGCCAGAAATAGGGCAAAAGTTCAAAATCTTTTTTTGCAAATTCCATTCTTCATCAATGAAATGAGCAGTAAGACACATATAATTCACTCTTTGAATAGATGTCCACGTATCTGTGGTGATTGAAACCCTTTGAGCATTAGATTTTAAGATATTCTTTAACTGTGACTGTCACGCCCCAAGTTTTTATCTTTTTATTTTTTTATTATTACTATACAGGCGTGATGGTCGGGTCATCATTTCGATCATGCCGACGCTAAGTTTTTGGATTTAAACTCATTTCCAAAAATGATAACAAAATAAAAAGAAATAATTATTAACGATCTGTTCAAACTGTTGGAATAAAGTATCTAAAAATGTCCGCCAGGAACAATTTTATAATATTAAGTTCAACGTCTAAAAACTCTAAGAGAAAATAGCAAAGCACAAATAACTAGTGGGTTCCTATCACTGACTAAACTCTGAAATCAAAACCTCCCAACTTTGAGCTGTCTAACGATCTGCAAAATATCAAGCAAGGGGTGAGTTGCTCTCTCAATAAGAAGTTTAAGGCACCTCTGTCAAATCCATGCACATATCTATACTAGATAATGATTCAAACAGACAATGTGACACTTTCATGAATCGAAAAATGCAGGAGATAAACATTCAATGCAACTCACAAATTAACCCTATGGCCACCATTAATCCCGTGACAAGGACGTCGACTTATCAAATACAAATACAAAAGTCGAAACTGGTTCTGAGAGGTAACCAGGCTCAAACTTAATACAATACAATGGGCAGAACTAGCTCCTAAGCCGACAATCCCCCGAAGGGGCCCAAACAATTCATAGGCAAATCTGAGAGATTAAAATAGAAATGAATGCAGTATCTCCATGTAATCAAACAGTGGCTCCAATAGTTCAAATATAATGAAACACTGCCAATTTGCACACTTGGTCTGTTATTCACATATAAAAACATTATCCCAAAAATCTGTTTTAATAAAAAGTATGTTACTAAGGATAATGAGATTTCAAGATAACAGTCTTAAACACAATATTCACATGGGATAAAGAGTAGGAAGTGCCAAAAATCCTTACCTCAATTAAATTAACGTCACACTATCTTGAGCACCACAAAATATCGATTAAGCTTGATCCCTAGAATCTAACAATAATAAAATACAAAATAAGCTATCCAATTTAGAAGATTAATTAACTAGGAAACTGAAATCTGAGTCTAACAACCACTGGCCAATTAATGCTATAAAGTTGAAATTATTCAATACTTAATCCACTTCCAATGTAATCCAACACTAGCCCATAATTAATTCTTGACTAGCACCTTGTTCGGCAGTGTTCATATCAATTTACATAATTGTACTTTCCATAATTAATTAAGTCATTAGATTACTTACATACAATGAAATATCAATAAAATATGTAAACCTTTCAATTGGGAACCATGATGTGCAATAGCCCATTTATCAATCTTCAATTTGCAATACTGAATGTATTAATAGATGTATTATCTCATAAAGTCCACTATAACACTAGCACATATTACAATTACTTAGACAATTAAAGATTGAAGTAAAAATGGCTAACCAGTTCGGCGGCGCTGCTATCAGGGGAACTCACAAAGATTTGATTACTTTAACCTAGGTAATATTTTGACTGCTTTTAAATACCTTATTTTTATAAAATTACAATATTACCCCTATGATTTATAAGTTTATACTTTGATTATTTTACTAATGAAATTTAATCTCTAAACTTGTACATACATTAATTATTAATAGCAATATGTATGAAACTAATTTTAGCCCATTATGTTAATTTAATATAGGGTTATTACATCCTACCCCCCTTATAAAAGTTTCGTCCTCGAAACTTAGAATTTAATGATTCGTACCTTCTTTGATGAATAAACTAGGATATTTTTTCCACATGTCCTCTTCCAGTTCCCATGTAGCATCACGAGGTGAATGGTTTGACCATTGAATCTTTACTAACGGGATGCCTTTTATTGCAATGGGTACATTGTTTAGCTATGAGCTTTACACCACCTTCGTTACTCCCATTAGATGAAGTGCTTCCATCATTGTCTCTGGATGTTGGAACTCCTCCCGGTCTAGGCCTCTTGCGATCTCCATTGTATTGCTCATAACTCTTCAAATCTGCCTCAACTCTAAGAGCTCGCTCCAACAGGTCACGAAAGGTAGTATCCATGTGAGATGAAACACGGACCCGAATATCTCTCCTCAATGCCTGATAGAATCTATTCACCTTACTTTCTTCGGACTTCATGTAAACAGGACAAAAACGCCCAAGTTCATTGAATTTGTTGGCAGCTTCCAATACGGACATGTTTCCAATTTTTTTAAGGTTAATGTATTCATTTTCCTTTGCAATCCTGATAGCCCAAGGGAAGTAGTGATCGAGAAACAACTTCTTGAAATCTTCCCAAGACAATGGATTATTTGGGTCGACATAAGAAACCTTCACTGAGGCCACCAATATTTGGCGTTACCAACTAAAAATGGCAAGGTGACATTGAGTCTAACCTCCACGGGGTATTCCAAAGCTGTAAATGTTTCTTCGATATTGTTAATCCATTTCTCGGCTGCAATAGGGTCTGCACCTCCCTCAAATGATGGAAAGTTGAGTCTCCTAAAACGTTCAAAGTAGGAAATTTGTGGTGGTGGTGGACGAGGTTGTTGTTGTTGTTGCAATCGATTTGCTACTACCCGAAGGACATCTCCTATATCCGTAGCGGTGGCAGGTACATCGCGGTTTGGTAGTGATGGTTGGGTATTTTGTTGGTCTTCGGTTTCAGCGGGATTTGGTAGTGATGGTTGTGAAATTTGGTTGTCTTCTGTTTCAGGGAAAGGTACGTTATTGCTACTTCCACTCTGGGCATGCCCGTGACCTCAACCACGACCACGACCACGACCACGACCTCGACCTCGACCCCTGCCTCTACCACGAGCCATCAATATAATCTGAAAGTTTTATCTTTTTAGCATTAAGACCATATAAATCAAATTAGCAATAAACCATATACTCAAAATCCTGAGACCGCCTTCGTGGATAACACCACGAACCTGGCTCTGATACCAAGTTGTCACGCCCCAAGTTTTTATCTTTTTATTTTTTTATTATTACTATACAAGAGTGATGGTCGGGTCATCATTTCGATCACGTCGACGCTAAGTTTTCGGATTTAAACTCATTTCCAAAAATGATAACAAAATAAAAAGAAATAATTATTAACGATATGGTCGAACTGTTGGAATAAAGTATCTAAAAATATCCACCAGGAACAATTTTATAATACTAAGTTGAACGTCTAAAAACTCTAAGAGAAAATAGCAAAGCACAAATAACTAGTGGGTTCCTATCACTGACTAAACTCTGAAATCAAAACCTCCCAACTTTGAGCTGTCTAACGATCTGCAAAATATCAAGCAAGGGGTGAGTTGCTCTCTCAATAAGAAGTTTAAGGCACCTCTGTCAAATCCATGCACATATCTATACTAGATAATGATTCAAACAGACAATGTGACACTTTCATGAATCGAAAAATGCAGGAGATAAACATTCAATGCAACTCACAAATTAACCCTATGGCCACCATTAATCCCGTGACAAGGACGTCGACTTATCAAATACAAATACAAAAGTCGAAATTGGTTCTGAGAAGTAACCAGGCTCAAACTTAATACAATACAATGGGCGGAACTAGCTCCTAAGCCGACAATCCCCCGAAGAGGCCCAAACAATTCATAGGCAAATTTGAGAGATTAAAATAGAAATGAATGCGGTATCTCCATGTAATCAAACAGTGGCTCCAATAGTTCAAATATAATGAAACACTGCCAATTTGCACACTTGGTCTGTTATTCACATATAAAAATATTATCCCAAAAATCTGTTTTAATAAAAAGTATGTTACTAAGAATAATGAGATTTCAAGATAACAGTCTTAAGCACAATATTCACATGGGATAAGAGTAGGAAGTGCCAAAACTCCTTACCTCAATTAAATTAACGTCACATTATCTTGAGCACCACAAAATCTCGATTAAGCTTGATCCCTAGAATCTAAACATAATAAAAATACAAAATAAGCAATCCAATTTAGAAGATTAATTAACTAGGAAACTGAAATTTGAGTCTAACAACCCCTGGCCAATTAATGCTATAAAGTTGAAATTATTCAATACTTAATCCACTTCCAATGTAATCCAACAATAGCCCATAATTAATTCTTGACTAGCACCTTGTTCGGCAATGTTCATATCAATTTAAATAATTGTGCTTTCCATAATTAATTAAGTCATTAGATTACTTACATACAATGAAATATCAATAAAATATGTAAACCTTTCAATTGGGAACCGTGATGTGCAATAGCCCATTTATCAATCTTCAATTTGCAATACTGAATGTATTAATAGATGTATTATCTCATAAATTCCACTATAACACTAGCACATATTACAATTACTTAGACAATTAAAGATCGAAGTAAAAATGGCTTACCAGTTCGGCGGCGCTGCTATCTGGGGAACTCACAAAGATTTGATTACTTTAACCTAGGTAATATTTTGACAGCTTTCAAATACCTTCTTTTTATAAAATTACAATATTACCCCTATGATTTATAAATTTACACTTTGATTATTTTACTAATGAAATTTAATCTCTAAACTTATACATACATTAACTATTAATAGCAATATGTGTGAAACTAATTTTAGCCCATTATGTTAAATTAATATAGGGTTATTATAGTGACTTCTCATTCAGATACATGTTAAAAATATCCTTGGTTATAGTCTTTCAAGAGGGTATCACAAACATAGGACATAAAACCGACATTAAATACCTAAACCCCGGCTTTTCCACCACCCTAAATGGCATTTAATCCACAATTATATATCGGCACAACGCATCTACACTTTTAGATTGATGAAATTGCCAATTAACAAGACCCACCTTTTGTCCCGGTTGAGTTGTTTGGAATTGCAAACGAGCTTGATTCGTTGCAACTTCATGGGGCTTTTTCTTGCAAGCTTCATAGTGGTGTTTAAGTCCAGAGATCCCATGTATACTCTGTTCAGCTCTAATTACCCTATCGCAATAAAGACACCTCCCCTTCTTTGCATTATTATCATTTTCATCTTCAAACTCTTGAAAATGTTCCCAATATTTTGACCTCTTTCACGTTGTCCTTCTTTTCTTAGATTGGGTTGCTTCAACATCATTAGCCTCACTTTTGACGGAATTCATTGTATCCCCTGTGTCTTTATTATTTTCGTTCTCATTCTTACCATCATCAATAGGAATAACATTTTGATCTACCGGTTGTGGTTGACTAGAGCTAACCTCACTAGATTGCTTCAAATACGCCTTTGAGTGAGAGCCCATTGCTAACAATGAAGTCCGACAAACCTTGTTTCAAATACGAAAATGATTACTTTTATGGTAAATAAAAATTTAGATTTCAAAATCTTAATTTTACAAAGAACTAATAATATAAAATCTCAAAACCATAACATATCTAAAGTGGGTTGAATGTCTTTCTAGTCACTACAAGAAAAATTGGTTTCACCGACAATGGTTATTGGTTGCTGAAAGAGAGAAAATGGTTGCTAAAAGCTGCAGCGACCACGACATGGTTGGTCACTTATAGTGGCTACTAAAAGTCCGCAGCGACGACTTACTAATTTGGCCGCTATAAACGCTTGTTTTAGCGACCAAATACTATTGGTCTCTATT
Organism: Penstemon barbatus; assembly: GCA_003313485.2. Lineage (NCBI taxonomy): Eukaryota > Viridiplantae > Streptophyta > Magnoliopsida > Lamiales > Plantaginaceae > Penstemon > Penstemon barbatus. The sequence goes on from CM064881.1 coordinate 46,225,316, forward strand.
GATATCGCCATTAGCAACAATAATTTTACTTGCTAATGTGAAGTTTCATGGTCACTATAACATCCTCATGGTAGCTGTTGCTATACAGATAGCCACCACAATCTATCTTTAGTGACCAACGAAATAATGGTCCCTAAAAATGCGAATATTAGCAACAATTTTATACTTGGTAATTTGAGCTTTCATGGTCACTATAGTATTGTATTTGTAGCTGTAGCTAGACATATAACAACATAATTTGGTTGCTAAAGAATGATCTTTTAACAACCATGTCGTTCTGCATAGCAGCTTTATGATTTTGGTTTGTAAGATATGAATGTTTAGTGTCCAGAAAATGTAGTTACTCATTGCTAATAATGAAACAACTACGATTAATATTATGAAATATTAGAAAGAATATACATTAATGATAGATGAATCAAAAAAGATGTTTCTCAATCTCAAGATAGTTGTTGCTAAGGAGTTATAACTAACTATTAATATTAATCATCTAAAAAAATTACACTGCACGATTTCTATGTGACCTCCCTAAATGGAACAAATCTCCTAGGCCTTCGTTGGAGTAGCATCCTGCTATGCCGATGGCGCTCCTGATAATTTATTAATGAATCATGAATTGGTGCTTATATCATACTCCATTGCTCAATATGGGGGTATACAGTGGAGCTAACGCCAAGGATTCCTCTTTCTTTCTTCGCTTCTTATTTAGCTAGCTGTAGATCTAGATCCCTGCCAAGGGTATACTACAGTCAATGATACAGGTCCAATCTGTAAGTCAATATACATAAACCAAAATGTAAATTAATGCATGAATATTGTTATTATTTTTTAAAATAAGGGGAGGATCTTTAATTTCTCTAGTGGCAGAAGATGCAAACAGAAAGGTGGATTTATATTACACAATCTCCTAAAAATCTGTTCAAAGATATATAAACAAGATGACAAAAGAAAGCACCAATTGCATTGCATCAAAAACAACATAACCAGATAGTCATCTCACAAAAAAGTACTATTTTACCAACTCAAGGTAGCTTACTTTAATTTCTTTCACATGAGCCTCGTGTTCAACTTCTTGTTGAAGTCTCTGTTGTGTTGTTTGATTTCTCCAATGCCATACGGACACGCCTTACACTGACACGAGCCTGGACTCTTACCAAAGCTTGCATGCAACAGAGCCGGAGCTTGTACCCGAATTAGAAACACCAATAGAGGACTTTAAGTTTTTCAGCAAAAGAAATGGGAGCATTATTTTTGGTTTTTTTAGAAAAATTAAAAGTATGGGGGTGATTTTGACCAGGGGCAGAAATTTTGGGCTGATTGAGCAATTTACTCATCATCTTCACACCACCAAACTGAACAGTCGATGGAAATGAAGAACACCTTATCACCTTTAAACCAAATATCTTTCCAACAACAAAAATCATCAAATTAAAGCTACAATTAACCGCAAACAGCACCAAGGAATCACTACCAAACTCAAAAACAGCAAAACAAGCAACCAAAATCGCAAAATCAATGAGGCCCGAACCTGTTCTTGGCGGCCCGAAACAGCAGATCGCGAAATTGATAACAGAAAACCGCAATTAAGCTAAACACGACAACAAACAACTGAAAACCGAACTGAATCCAGCACCAAACGAAAAAATCAAAAAGGGATCGGGGAAATTGAATTACCCCAATCTGCAATTGATCAAAATGGAGCTTTTAATCGTAAAATAAAGTTAGGACAATTGATTTCCGATCTCCAGGAGCTGAAACACGAACAGAAATCAACCAAATCGAAGAAAAATCCGAAATCGCAAAAGGGGATCGCGATCCCAATTTTTCCCCAAATCTGCAATTCACCAAATTAAGTTCTGAATCGTAAAATTGAGGCTAGAACAGCTGATTTCCGAACTCCAGTAGATGAAAAACGAACAGAAATGCAACCAATTCGAAAGAAAAATAAAAAACGCGAAGAACCCTTGTTAGGGGGAAATCAGAAATCGCAAAATCCGAACAACAATCACTAAATTAAACCATCTGGGCAGGGCTGGGTTGGTTTGGGCGGCGTGAGTTCGGACAGGAGAAGGGGAGAGAGTGGCGGCCGGTGTAGAGAGAGATGGAGGAAGAGCGGCGGTGGGGAGAGAGGGGAAGGAAGAGCGGCTTGTGAGATTGAGGAATGAGGGCTTCATATCCTAAGTGGTTAATTGCATTTTTCATTTTTTTTTTATCTTAAATCATAAATTAATAATATTTTTTTTAAATTAATTTATTAAATTATTGCAAAATAATGATGAAATTAAAAGGGTTAAATCAATCTAAATGGAATCAATTTGATGAAAAATGTGTTATTAGAGGTCATTTGAAATTAAATTGATATTTTTTAAGGATATTGTTTTTAATCATATCCGGACATTGTTAATTTGAACTCGGTGAAAAATGAACAAGTTCATGAATAAGAGGCTATGTTTTTTCAAATTGTGTTTTTTGTTTTATAGTTTAAAAATGTCAAGGAGGGGATGTGAAACTTTTAAAAGATTGCAGGAGGGCAAAATTTTATCTTTCAAATCATAGAGACATAAATTGAACATTTTGCAATTTACAAGGTGTATATTGCAATTAACTCTATTTTTAGCGACTAGTTGAAACTTGTCGCTATAGTATTTTTTGAGTGACCATCTCAAATTTTGTTGCTGTGAGTAGAGTTTTAGCAACTATTTGAAAGTTGTTGCTATGAGTATAAAAAGAGCGACCATTTTGTTGTTAAAATGGTTGCAGAAGATCTTTGTGTATTGCCACCATAACGTTGCTTGCTAGAATCATCAGTGTTGGTTGCTATTCTCATATCAAATTTCTAGCTACCATTGACAGCAACCAATTGCTTATTGGCTGCAAAAGCATTGACAAAACTTGATTTTAGCAACAAATTGATTTTTGGTTGCAGAAGAAACATGTACAGCGACCATTTCGATTTCATCGCTAATAATTTGGTCACTAAAGCCAATAATTCTTGTAGTGAGTTTAGAGTTTAAGAAACCAAATACCAACTATAGAAAATAAATTGCTAGTTCTAATCTACATGACAATAAATTTACGAGTTAAAGTTTTACCATTTAAAGATTTATCTCATTAATGCTACCTATATATAAATCTCATATAATTAGAATCTAACTTTACCATTTTCCTATTACGTACATAACCCACTTCACTCCATATTTTCCCTAGCTTCAATTACTATAAATTCTTACCCAACATCTAATTAATAGCAGGGACCTAACATCTTTGTGCTAGGATAGTGTTATTTTAGAGAGCACCTAATTAATAGCAGGGACCTAATACTTCAGGTACGGTTCATTCAACAAGCCTATACTTTTATTTTGAGAATTTTACACCATTACAAATTTACAACTGTCATTTAATATGGCAACAAACCAATTTAATTAGAAAATAAATCAATGTAAATAATAACACCAATACTAGTATAAATTACTACAATTACTATTAATCAAAACATATTGTATACTGTCAAAAGAAATATTAAGACTAGGGCAAAACAATCAATACCTAAGTGAGGAGGAGGAGGAGGATGGAGAGCTTTCTGGTAGAAGCAGTGGAGGAGATTTTGTTTGAGGCGGCGTACTGGTAGAGGTGGTGGAGGAGACGGCGGCTAGGGTTTATGTTTGAGGGAAGTATTTTGAATTTTTGATTTGAGATTGAAATTGAGGTGTGAGATTTTCAGATTCAGATTTGGTTTGAGAATTGAGAGAGAGAAAGCGTTAGTTTATAAGATAAAACGTGGGTACTGGGTGGACATGAACAAACAAAAAAATTGACTGATATATATATGATTTATATTATATATATAATCGGGTGCATATATGATATATATATAATCGGGTTCCCGATCGGGTAGGACCTCCTACCCGAAACCCGTACCGATTTATAATAATCGGGAAATCGGGTTTCCCAAAACCCGGAAAACCCATAATTTTTTGTTTTTTTGATAAAAACCCGATCGGTACGGTTCGGGTTCCCAATTCCTGATACCAAATGCCCACCCCTATTGGGCACTATCCTTTCAATCTCCAACTTGCCTTACATTTCTAAGGCCCATCTTCCCCAAGATGTCCGTCGAACTCTTTTGTGACTATGGCTTCCATTAGTGGATCTGCTAAGTTGTCTATTGACGTTATCCATATACACGTCTTTTCTACCTATGATTTCTCCAAATCATATGATATACTTTCATATGTGTTTAGATCATAGGTGAGAACTCAATTCCTTTGCTTAAGCAATTTCCTCATTGTTATCGTAGAAGATAACCATAGGCCTTGCAATGCTAGGTACCACTTCCAACTATTGGAAGAAGTTTTCATCCAAACACTTTATTTCGCTGCATCCAATACTGCGAGATATTATGTTCTAGTTGTTGAGTTGGCATCAGCTCTCCATTTGAACCCCTTCAAATCATCGTTGCCCCATCAAGACAGAATATAGTATCCACATCAGACAGTAAACTCGAATCACCAAATCCTTCGAGTTTCAATTCTTCAATATTACCGCTGACCAGCAATATATCCTTAGAGCTTTGTTAAGTTATTAAGGGTTGCTCTTATCGGTAATCCAATACTCCTCACTGGCGTTCGACTAACGGTAGCTCATGAAAATCAGAGCATGTGTCCAGTCCGGTCTTGTACATGACGTTGCATACCTTATGCCACTTTTTTCTTAAAAGGGTGGGTGTATAGAGACAATCTCTTCTTTACTCATCACATGTAGGGCACATTGATTTTGAGAGAGATTCTATGTCTCTATGGAACCGGTCCTCTCTAGGATCCTTTCATACTGAATCCATTCAGTTTTTGTCGATGTACTAAGATTTTGGAATTCTAACATCTTCTCTAATCTACTATCGCCAATACGTGAGATGTATCCTTAAATATTTTAACGAAGAACTGGGTGATCGAACACGTTTTCATCTACGTTTTAACATTCTTACATCTCTATGTCAACTTCAATGTTATTATCATGTTATTTTACGAACCGCACAACTCCCACTGATTCTTTTGTACATTCAAATTTATATGAAATTTTGATGAAGTCAACTACCTTGACTGTCTCATCTAGACGCATGTTCCAGGTTCAGGATACTGGTCTAGAGCCATAGTTTTACCTTCGGAAAGACATCCAATGGTTTCGCAAGTCCTTGGATCACCATCCAACTGATCATCTTCGTGAAGGAACAAGTTCTTTACGAATTCAATCGGATCCTCGAAATATTGGTGTACAAAATTTTGGTTCAGTAGGTTTGGAAAAAGATTCCCACTATTTGTAGGGATGGGTCCGAGTCTAGAACTTCATCAAGTTCTATTATAATCCCATTTCTATTAGCGATAGAACCACCCTCTAAGAATTGGGTATTCCTAGAAACAAACTCCTTTCGTTCTTTTAGGATCGTAGAACAGGTATCCAATAGATTTCGTTGGATATCCTACAAATTTGCTCAAATCGGATCTACTATACAATTTATTATTCATAGGTGATACACCATACTTTATTTAATACAGTGTTGTAGGAATTGACTTTAAAAGGTACTAGCTTAAGTATCGTAGAAGAGTCAGAGGGTTGAACCCTAGAATTAAGTGAGGAATTTTAGCAATACTAATAATGGAATGAATCTAGTCTTACTTAGTTCGATTCCTTCTATTAGATTCAACTTGCTATTCAAGAATTCTATTCTTCATTTAGATAATCGAGTAATTTAGGGCTTATGTATTTACCACTTCGATCATATCGAATGATCATACGTTAATGCCCTTATTTGCTTCGGTTTTGGAACTCCTTTGAACCCTTTCTACATTTCCATACTTGTATTTCACCAAGTACCTATATGGAACCCTTTTGAACCCTTCAACATTTCCAGAACAATTACTTCATAAAGTACCTGTTTCCTTAAAGCCTCCAGGATATTTCAGGAAGCAATTTATTTCTCACACTAATGCTTTAGTGATCCACATGTGTCTTTGTGGATCAGATCCATTGATCACTTGGTATGCTTAAAATGCCTGGCAAATTGATCATTTTCCTCTTTCCAGACAGGATTCGCAAGCTATGAGTTCATCAAGGTTCTTTATTTCAAAAGCCATAAATGAGAACAATCCATTGAATCCTTCTTTGGGGAATATGCTCGGTTTAAGCATGCCATAATTATAGATGATTATCTAGTTTGTTTTACTTTTCTCGATTTAGCATAAATGTCATTAGGTTCTATCATCGTTCATTTCTTTTCTTTAAATACATTCCATTCATAATGGTAAATCAATTTTGTACTTAAATAAATGCTTTAATTAAAATAACTCCATTTATAATGGTAAAGCAAAAATTGTTTCGTACAAAGTTCAAAATAAATCTTAAGTAGATAAAAACTATAGCAAATGCTTAGTTCGAAAAATTCAGTAAAATATTTGCTAAAAAGAAAAATCTAGGTGCGTCTTGACCCAGCTCCGGAAGTATTTTTCCCTTATTTCTCGAAGCACCTCTTTCCTTCGTCTTACAAGGTATGCCCTTCTTTCCAAGGGCAAGGGAATGCCATCATCACCTGCAAACACTTTTACAGATGTGAGTGACTAATTTAGATGTCATACATCAAAAAATAACTAGGTCATAGCTTTTCAGGAATTCCTTTCCAGCAAGTACCCTCAAATCTTTGTCTTTCCCACACAATGGGCAATCCTTTCCTTCACTCAAACCCTCTCCTCTTTCGGGGGCTTTCTCATATTTGTCCAACAACTTATGCAAATCATTGGTCTTAATTCCATCACACGGAATGTCACAATGATCCATAAATGAGTCAAACAAGCCATTGATGATAATATCTATTTCATCATTTTGATTCAAATCAGCTCCAAGCTTTTTGATTCGTTTCATCATCTTGATTAGATAAAAACAATATTCACTAACATTGTTAAACCCAATCATTCTTGTCTCATGGAGTGAATTCATCATGAGTTGTGTTAATGTCTGTTCGTACATGATTGTGAATTTTGGCATGGCTAAAATAAATAAAAGACAATTAATTGTTCGGGAAATCCTATTTCCTAATAGGTCTTGACGTCCCAGCAGACATTAATTGCACCCACGACTCGCGGCCATACAATTAATTCCCTAGGTAGGTATACTTTTACCAATTGTGTCCCTACACAACCTTCAAGCTATTTTGCCTCGATTTTCACATTTATCTAATACTGCTACCTCATAAATGGTACTACTCGTTAAGTCTAATCCATCAATCGCGATGAACAAAGGGTCCGAACATGTCAACCCCTGGGACTCCCAGTCGATCCCATGCCCCGACCAATCCCCACCCTTGTCAAGTTTATTTAAAAACAAGAATCTAGATATTTCGTGTATTTTCCCTTTCTTCGCCTCGGGTGCCAGATTCTGGATCACCTTCAACGATAAGTAGACAACCTACACTAGTCCCTATTGCTGGAAGGCTTGGATTTATAAAACTTCATTTTATAGTTAACCCAATATGACTTAATATTTAATTCAATAGAGGATTTTCGGTTTTAGAAAGTTTGAAGTAACTCTCCTCGAGATCTCACCGCATAAATTATGATTTTTCTTTTATTTAATATCTAATTTCTAGCGCGCATCACATACGAGCCAAAATAAATCAATAAATAAAATAAAACATTCACACCTAGCATGCATGCTACCACAATATGTTTTCGATTGGGTTCTTAAAGGATCTAACATGTTATATAAATAACCATGCATACATGACCTTCATTCCTTCTTGGGCCTCCACTTTGCTTGTAATGGGCCTCCATCCTAAACTAATTAAAACAGTAAAACCCTAATCTATTACAAAAGCTCAAAGTGGCCCAAAAGCTTAAGGCACGTAGGCCTAATAAAAACCAACATAATTAAATTAAACCAAACACGTTGAGCAAGAAACAAACAAAACACATTTTTCTTATTTCTTATATTATTTTAAAAATCCCTTTTAAAATAACCAAAGATTCCAATTTTAAAATCCCTTTTAAAACAATCTTTAACTTTTTAATTTAAAACCCCTTTTAAAATAAACCACAATATTTATTTTAAAACCCCTTTTAAAATAACTCATGATTCTCAATGTAGTCTCCACTAATTATGATAAAATTAATCTTTCAGATAATTAAAACACCTTTTCAGCATAAAACAAATTCTGGAATTTCAACTTTTGAAAATTACTGTTTGGTCCCTCAATTTTCGAAAAATACATTTTGACCCCTCAACTTTTGGAAATACCAATTAACCCCAAAAATTCCAGAACATGCAAATCGGCCCAGAAAACATAAATTAACAATTTAACTACAAAAACTTTTGTTAACTGCAAAACTGACCCCTCAAGTAATGTAAATAACAAAACAGCCCCATAACTTTTGCAAACAGACCCCAATTTTCCAGAAAAAATAGAATTAGAGTTTCAGCCCAGAAATTGCAGAAAAACAAAATTTCAGATTCTGTCCAAATTTTTGAAAAATAATAATTTGCAGTTTAGTCCAATAAGTTTCGAAAATTGCAGATTTTGCTCAAATCGAATTATGCTATTTACCCGAACACATAATATATCATAACAAGCAAGAATCCATGCATAGAACACGAAGAATAAATATACACATATATTTTGAAGTGTTCAGGCATTTTTCGTATGAGCGTAATGACTTTTACTTTGATACGATTGTCGGGTTTTTTATTCGTGTACGATTGTCAAACAACATGCAGAATTAAAAAATTTCATACACATAAACCCGAAGCCAGGAAAAGTACATCTAACTCATACGAAAAAGGGTTGAATCAAAATTCAACAACATAAATAAATAGGTAATTCCGAAAATTACCTCACCATAGGCAAGGTGGTGGTTTTCTCCGGTCTTCTAATCGTTCACTAAAGCACCCCAAATGTTGTGCCTCTAGAGATAGTCCACACTAGATGGATTAAGCAACTCCTTTAAACCTCAGGCTTAGAAATAGGATTAAAGGATTGTCAAAAAGAAACTGGAGATCCAGATCTATATGGAGAAGAAGCGAGGAAAGCAGAGGGGGCTGCTAGGGCAGGGTTCGGCCGATCAGTGTTGGGCGGCTAGGGCAAGAAATTTTCAACTTTTTCTATTTTTGTGTTTGGGTTATGAATTCTTCATTAAAGTTAGAGATATATATCTTTCCTTATTAAATAAGGAAGCAAGATATACTCTGAAAATTTCTCATTTATGCTGGACGATCAAATAAAGATGCTTAGCTGGTGGAATAATTTTTTTCTACTTGAAAATTGATGAACGAATTTGCTAAACAATTGATCGATCGATACAATAAACCTCCTTCAAATCGACCGAACAATCATTGAGCTACCTCAGATAAAGTTGTACTAAATAATTTTGCCGCTAAGTTGTCAAAAGTTCGTGTAGTTGCACTGTGTGTGTAAACTGTACAATGTGCTCCTCCGGATCTCCCTTCAGAGGAGGAGTTATATTGTGTGCGGGTGGGGGCCGCAACCCCCATCAAAAGAAAAATTAGTAGCACCTATCCATTATTATTATTTTAGTAGTACCTCATGTATTCTTAATAGTACCTCTAAATTCCTAATAATTCCTAAAGCAAAGAATCGGTGTAAATCAAGACTCCTTGTCTAATTTAATTTAATATGTAGTCAGATCATAGGGAATAGAGTCCCACTAATAGAGTTACCTAGTATAAATAGAATATATAAGGAAAATTTTGTTTTATACTTAATATAGATCTCTTTGAATAAGGAAAAGTAAAATTATGTTCTTAAAAGGACTTTCAATCTCTGGTCAAATTAACTCTACTTCAACTTTTATTTTTTAAAAAAAGCTTCGCAAATCGAGTGAATCACTCAACATCATTACCAAAAGGTATTTTTAAACTTTTATGAATATTTAAATTATTCTTAATTTTATTATTTAGACAAGCCATAATTGTATATTATGTTTAATGATTTGCTTGATTCTTATTTGTTTGAATATCTTGAGTCTTACATGTGTGATTTGATATTATGACCAAACGGAGAGCACAGTTTAAGATACCAAAACAAACTTTTAGTTACTAATTTTTCCATTTAAATGTATATTCAACTCTCTTATTAAGTCGATTCATATTTTTCTTATGTCCATTGATTTTTTTTTGCATATTATTTGTCATATATTTCGCAATAGATTTTTTATTATCTTATTTGATTAGATACATTATTAGTATCAACTATCATAAGAGTTATCAGCATATTAAAAAATAAATTTTGAAAATTACAAATTTTTAAATAATTTAATTATATACTTTTTATTTTAATCTCGCCCCCCGCGACTAAAATTCATGGCTCTGCCCCTGTCTCCCTTCCCATCGTATCTAGGCAAGCTACTTGGCATTTTCTGTGTATGTTGTCATCTTTCATAATATATTTCATCGCAAAATGGTGATCTTTTGTTTGTTCGAAGGCATGGACCTCTTTCATCGATTTTTTTTTCTCCAATTTCTTCATTTAACATTTGACCTGGAAGACAAGTTTATTCACTTCGACAGAAAACTCCAAAGATTTCCTCTGTCTCCTTCTATTGGTCGATTTGCTTGCTCTCTTTGTCTATTGTATACTACTTCTCTTGAAATGGCTTTTTCTTCCCTTGCATTTCTTGCACGATTCTCTGGTTTTTTGGCTTTCTGACCTTCGATACCTTGAAGTTTCAATATGCTCACCCATTCTCTGCGTGCATTATGGATGAGCTCCTTTAACTCCTCTCAAGTAAATTTGTAAATTTCTCCATGCGATCGTGAAGCTCCAGCAACTACTCCTTTCTCATCGTGTATGCTGATTTGATCGTCTCATATGTTATCTCCTTACTGCTCTCGTTCACGTGTTGCGATATTTCCCATTGTTTTTTTAGATTTAGTTGTCATTCTCGCTCGAGCACTTGTTAGGGGTTCCCACAGACGGACCTAACTGATGAAGAGATTTTTTGTCTAAGTATCTAGTCCACGTCCAATGTGTGACGTAACGTTGAATTCCACTCCACAGTATAGAATTCTAAGCCGGACAAATCGAGTTGAACTCAACTTCAAAGAATCTAACCATGTGCTCAAGGAAAACTCGACAGGTTGTGCCGATTGTTGATCCGGCGGAGACCCTCCATTGCCATAGTCAGATCAATTCAATGTTATAGCAGGTAGCAGTAGCAAATAGTAGTTGTAATATTTATTGAAATCGCACCTTAAATTGGAATAAATGTAGGGTATTTATAGTTTTCGGAAGTAGATCTTTTTGGGTCAGATCTCAATTGGTTTGATCCAATGAGATCTTATGGTCGATCCGCTAGGCACATAGGTCGAATTGAATGATCAAAGTTGATTTGGAGATCTACCATAGGATGTCTAAGTCGATGTACCAAATATGTCGATATAGACGTATCAGGTTCAGTGATGTAATCATTCAAAAGGACCTAGATCATCTTAGTTCGAAATATAGGGAATGTCGATATACATAAGGTCGATAAATTGGAGCATATTTGATCATAATAGCTTAATTTGGTGTATGTCGACTAAGCCATGGTCATGTCTTAGTTTGAATTAATCTTACGTGTAATGTGCAATATCATTGATAGAATATTTGGTATATCATGCCCCAACAGATGAAGATGGGAGTGCAAACCTCAATTTACATCGATAACAAATTTGCAACCGTCTTCGAGCAAAATATTCTTCCAACCTCGTGCTATACCGAATTCAAGACACTGAATCACATCTATAGCTTCCGCAACTTAGGGTTCTATGACATAATCAAACATTTGAGTTTCCCAATCAAAACAAGAGCCTTGATGATTACGTGCAACAAATCCAATTCCAAAACCACCTAAATCCATATGAATATCAACATCAAAATTAAGTTTAACATACCCGTTAGGTGGGGGAATTCACGTGCAATCAAATTTGTTTTGAATTTGGTTAGAAATAGTACTTTTTAAGATTTTAAGTAGATATAACATTATTAGGCGTATAGTTTAGTAGATTATTTTGTGCGTACGGAAAAAGCTAGTTGATCATTAAACTAAAATAAAAAGTTCAAAATTTCCAAACTTAGACCAAATATTTTGTAATAATTTTGACTTATTTGTTGAGTCAACAAGCACATTGATTTTTGTGTGTGTAATGACCTGGAAGTAAGAATATCATTCAACAGGACAGACAAAAAATGTTTTAGTAATAGCACAAAAATTAATTTGTTTATAATTTTGTTAAAAAAACATCTGAAAGTCATCATAGACGTTTCCGTTAAGTATTTGTCAACTTGTTTTATATCTTTTATATATTGTTGCCTAATTTCTAGAGTCAATAGTCAAAGCCCAAAACAAATTGCGTAATTACAAAAGATGACCTGGCCCTGTCGTACATACTATATCATTTTTTCACTTAATAAGACATATTAGTGTTAGGTTGACTTTCTCAATGAAACCAAAATTCTTAATTGTACCTCATATGAACTGTATCTCTCATGACCAATTGACCTAGTCATATATATATTGAGTAAATAGCACTTTTGATATTTTTATGGGCAATTTTTTCAGAAATTTGTTCCTCCTAAATTTTTGTAGCAGGTTCATGTATGTTATCAATATAGTGTATTATATTTGTTCTTCTTAAATTTTTTGTAGTAGATGCGTCCCTCTTATCAATGTAGTGTAATAGATTTGTCCCTCCTAAATTTAAAATAAATTAATTTTCGTTCATTTTAGGATGTATTTTAGTTCCAAATAATATATTTTGAATTTAAGAGGAAAAAATATATTACATTATATTGATAAAAGGAATGCATCTGGTACGAAAAATTTAAAAGAGACAGATGTGTTACACTACATTGATAAGAGAGACAAATTTGCATGCTATGAAAAATTTAAGAGGGATGAATATATAAAAAAATTGCCCATAAAAAGGAACAAAAATGTTGTTTACTCCATATATATTTTCCTATAAGGTACTTCACTCTACATTTATTATAATTTTATTGGGAATTTTGATAGAATAATTAAGTCATCTTCAACAATACCCGTAAAATTCAAATTTTAAGAAAAAAATAACATTTTCGTAAAAGTGGACCTCCAACAGCTTATTTAAATATTGAGGGACTTTTAAATATATGGTTTGACCTCCCAAATTTGAAATAACAAATCGAAATGTATCTTGTATATTTTGCAAGAAAGTACAAAAGTTTTTGTTTTGTACATTCATGTAGAAATAATAAAATATCATGTTTCTCTTTAACTCAATTTGCATAAATATTAGCTTGTTAAAATATAAAATAGTTCCTAAAGTGTAGTGGTGTGGTTGTTTATAGCAGTTCTTAAATTATAAACTAGTTGATGTAGTGCCGATGAGACCGTGACCTAGTGGCAAAAGTTGTTGCTCCATAACTATGGGACAAGAGATTCTGGGTTCAGTTTCCACTAATGATTAATGTAATGATGTCTAATGTTTCTCCAAAAAACTAATTGTTGGAGGGAGTAGTAAAAAGTGATGATATATAACAATGTTCCTCACCTATATAGCGATTTAAAAGTTGATAGCTATTGAGTAGATTTATTATTCAATGACTGATATAATGATGTACTATTGTTTCTAAAAATTATTGGGACTGTTTGTTTGGCGTTTCCCAAAAAAAAATTTGTGTTTGGGAAATGCCAAACAAATATGTTTTATATTTTTTGAAATAAATTTTTTAATCTTTCAATTTTCTCAAACTACTATCTCAAAACTCAAACAAACAACAATTTTCTTATCTTTAAATAAAACCTATATAAACTCTACTCTGATTTGACATAAAGTAACATTTTTCCAATTTATCTCACAACAAACATGATTTGATATAAAGTCTTACACCTACAACTTAAATCTTCAAAAAAAACATATACCTGCTTTATTTTTCAAACAGCTCTCTCATAACATTACGCAAATCGAAATTATTTCACAAACCTCTACTACTCTCCCAAACTATTTTCCCAAAACACCAACCAAACAGTAAAAATTAATGATATATATAAGATTGTTCACCACTTGTATTTAATAATTAAGATAATCTAGTAAAAGTTTTATGTGATGGGGAAATAGAGTGTCACACGTGTATTCAATTTTCAATTCCTCAACTTTACTTGGAAGTAGAGGATTAAAAAGCTTTTTAGTAACTAACTTGCACTTTTTGTACCACTTAATTTTAAAATGTACATTTAGTACTATATGATATATTTTCATTGTAATTTTGGTATCAAACTCAATTTTTCTATAATTTTTATGGCAATTTACTCCCTATGAAATGCATATTGTTCAATTTACCCCTCTATAATTTGGAAAAAAATCAATTTACTCCCTGTGAATTTTTTAATGAGGCAATTTACCCCCTTCAAACGGAAAGTGTAACTCACTTACTAAAATTGAGAAAGACATGCAAACTATTTTAGAACATAGGAGAATAAATTGTAATGTCCAAATTTATGACGAAATATGATCTAAAAAAAGATGGAAAATTCTAAGGTGCCGCTACGTCACATGCCGCTAATTATAACCAACAAGAATATGACACATCATTAATTAGTAACCTGCTCAACAAGTTGCCAACAGGTCATAATAATTTTACCACAATAAGAGGTACTATACCACAATAAATGATACTATACTATATATGTACTCACATCGAATAGTAAATTATTTTCAAATAAATTATTATGAAAATAAATAAATGAATATTACAATAATATTTTAAAATAAATAGTATGTAATATTTTTGTTGAATAATTAATATTAATTAAGGAAAAATTGAATAATACACATGTGAGTTATAAATACTACGTGATGTGGGATCATACTAATTATATGGGGTTAATACTGCGTAATGTGAGTCAGTACTGTCACATGTGAGTTATATCGTAGAATGTGATCCACATTGCGTGGTAATACAACGTAATGTGGAATAAATACTATATGATGTGGGTCATACTAGACATATGTGGTTATTACTGTGTAATGTGAGTTAATTTTCATTTAAAGTGATGCACATTACTTGGTAATACCACATAATGTGTAATAAATATTATATGATGTGGGGTCATACTAAACATATGGAGTTAATACTATTAAATGTGAGTCAGTACTATCACATGTGAGTTATACCATATAATGTGATCCACATTACGTCGTAATACCACATAATGCGGAATAAAATACTACATGCTGTGGGTTATACTAGTTGTATGGGGTTAATACTGTATAATGTGAGTTATACCATAGAATGTAATACACAATGCGTGGTAATATCATCTAATGTGGAATAAATACTACATTATGTGGGTGTTATATTAGATATATAGGGTTAGTACTATGTAATGTGAATCCGTACTATCACACGTGAGTTATACCATATAATGTGATCCACATTGTATGGTAATATCACCTAATGTGGAATAAATACTACACGGTGTGGATTATACCCGTTATACCGTATAATGTGATGCACATTACCACCTAATGTGGAATAGATATTATATGATGTGGGGTCATACTAAACATATGGAGTTAATACTATTCAATGTGAGTCCGTACTATCACATGTGAGTTATACCATATAATGTGATCCACATTGCATGGTAATACCACCTAATGTGGAATAAATATTACACGGTGTGGATTATACTAGTTATACCATCTAATGTGATGCACATTGGTTGGTAATACCACCTAATGTAGAATAAATATTATATGATGTGGGGTCATACTAAACATATAGAGTTAATACTATGCAATGTGAGTCCGTACTATCACATGTGAGTTATACCATATAATGTGATCCACATTGCATGGTAATACCACCTAATGTGGAGTAAATACTACACGGTGTAGATTATACTAGTTATACCATCTAATGTGATGCATATTTGTTGGTAATACCACCTAATGTGGAATAAATATTATATGATGTGGGGTCATACTAAACATATAAAGTTAATACTATGCAATGTGAGTCCGTACTATCACATGTGAGTTATACCATATTATGTGATCCACATTGCATGGTAATACCACCTAATGTGGAATAAATACTACACGGTGTGGATTATACTAGTTATACCATCTAATGTGATGCACATTGGTAGTTAATACCACCTATGTGGAATAAATATTATATGATGTGGGGTCATACTAAACATATAGAGTTATACTATGCAATGTGAGTCCGTACTATCACATGTGAGTTATACCATATAATGTGATCCACATTGCATGGTAATACCACCTAATGTGGAATAAATACTACACGGTGTGGATTATACTAGTTATACCATAGAATACATACACAATGCGTGGTAATATCATCTAATGTGGAATAAATACTACATTATGTGGGGGTTATACTAGATATATAGGGTTAGTACTATGCAATGTGAGTCCGTACTATCACATGTGAGTTATACCGTATAATGTGATCCACATTGCATGGTAATACCACCTAATGTAGAATAAATACTACACGGTGTGGATTATACTAGTTATACCGTATAATGTGATGCACATTGTTTGGTAATACCATCAACTCTTTTTTATTTAGACTTAGGTTTTTATACCAAAGTCTGTCTAACCGTTAAAGGTAGATTGAGGAGCGTTTATTGTGCGGATAAATTTATACTCAACTCTTTGTATTGCTAGATCGAGGAGCGTTTATTGAGCGGATCAATTTATACTCAACTCCTTGGTTGGTAATACCACCTAATGTAGAATAAATATTGTATGATGTGGGGTCATACTAAACATATAGAGTTAATACTATGCAATGTGAGTCCGTACTATCACATGTGAGTTATACCATATAATGTGATCCACATTGCATGGTAATACCACCTAATGTGGAATAAATACTACACGGTGTAGATTATACTAGTTATACCATCTAATGTGATGCATATTTGTTGGTAATACCACCTAATGTGGAATAAATATTATATGATGTGGGGTCATACTAAACATATAAAGTTAATACTATGCAATGTGAGTCCGTACTATCACATGTGAGTTATACCATATAATGTGATCCACATTGCATGGTAATACCACCTAATGTGGAATAAATACTACACGGTGTAGATTATACTAGTTATACCATCTAATGTGATGCATATTTGTTGGTAATACCACCTAATGTGGAATAAATATTATATGATGTGGGGTCATACTAAACATATAAAGTTAATACTATGCAATGTGAGTCCGTACTATCACATGTGAGTTATACCATATTATGTGATCCACATTGCATGGTAATACCACCTAATGTGGAATAAATACTACACGGTGTGGATTATACTAGTTATACCATCTAATGTGATGCACATTGGTAGTTAATACCACCTATGTGGAATAAATATTATATGATGTGTGGTCATACTAAACATATAGAGTTATACTATGCAATGTGAGTCCGTACTATCACATGTGAGTTATACCATATAATGTGATCCACATTGCATGGTAATACCACCTAATGTGGAATAAATACTACACGGTGTGGATTATACTAGTTATACCATAGAATACATACACAATGCGTGGTAATATCATCTAATGTGGAATAAATACTACATTATGTGGGGGTTATACTAGATATATAGGGTTAGTACTATGCAATGTGAGTCCGTACTATCACATGTGAGTTATACCGTATAATGTGATCCACATTGCATGGTAATACCACCTAATGTAGAATAAATACTACACGGTGTGGATTATACTAGTTATACCGTATAATGTGATGCACATTGTTTGGTAATACCATCAACTCTTTTTTATTTAGACTTAGGTTTTTATACCAAAGTCTGTCTAACCGTTAAAGGTAGATTGATGAGCGTTTATTGAGCGGATCAATTTATACTCAACTCTTTGTATTGCTAGATCGAGGAGCGTTTATTGAGCGGATCAATTTATACTCAACTCCTTGGTTGGTAATACTACCTAATGTAGAATAAATATTATATGATGTGGGGTCATACTAAACATATAGAGTTAATACTATGCAATGTGAGTCCGTACTATCACATGTGAGTTATACCATATAATGTGATCCACATTGCATGGTAATACCACCTAATGTGGAATAAATACTACACGGTGTAGATTATACTAGTTATACCATCTAATGTGATGCATATTTGTTGGTAATACCACATAATGTGGAATAAATATTATATGATGTGGGGTCATACTAAACATATAAAGTTAATACTATGCAATGTGAGTCCGTACTATCACATGTGAGTTATACCATATTATGTGATCCACATTGCATGGTAATACCACCTAATGTGGAATAAATACTACACGGTGTGGATTATACTAGTTATACCATCTAATGTGATGCACATTGGTTGTTAATACCACCTATGTGGAATAAATATTATATGATGTGGGGTCATACTAAACATATAGAGTTATACTATGCAATGTGAGTCCGTACTATCACATGTGAGTTATACAATATAATGTGATCCACATTGCATGGTAATACCACCTAATGTGGAATAAATACTACACGGTGTAGATTATACTAGTTATACCATCTAATGTGATGCATATTTGTTGATAATACCACCTAATGTGGAATAAATATTATATGATGTGGGGTCATACTAAACATATAAAGTTAATACTATGCAATGTGAGTCCGTACTATCACATGTGAGTTATACCATATTATGTGATCCACATTGCATGGTAATACCACCTAATGTGGAATAAATACTACACGGTGTGGATTATACTAGTTATACCATTTAATGTGATGCACATTGGTAGTTAATACCACCTATGTGGAATAAATATTATATGATGTGGGGTCATACTAAACATATAGAGTTATACTATGCAATGTGAGTCCGTACTATCACATGTGAGTTATACCATATAATATGATCCACATTGCTTGGTAATATCACCTAATGTGGAATAAATACTACACGGTGTGGATTATACTAGTTATACCATTTAATGTGATGCACATTGGTAGTTAATACCACCTATGTGGAATAAATATTATATGATGTGGGGTCATACTAAACTTATAGAGTTATACTATGCAATGTGAGTCCGTACTATCACATGTGAGTTATACCATATAATATGATCCACATTGCTTGGTAATATCACCTAATGTGGAATAAATACTACACGGTGTGGATTATACTAGTTATACCATAGAATACATACACAATGCGTGGTAATATCATCTAATGTGGAATAAATACTACATTATGTGGGGGTTATACTAGATATATAGGGTTAGTACTATGCAATGTGAGTCCGTACTATCACATGTGAGTTATACCGTATAATGTGATCCACATTGCATGGTAATACCACCTAATGTAGAATAAATACTACACGGTGTGGATTATACTAGTTATACCGTATAATGTGATGCACATTGTTTGGTAATACCATCAACTCTTTTTTATTTAGACTTAGGTTTTTATACCAAAGTCTGTCTAACCGTTAAAGGTAGATTGATGAGCGTTTATTGAGCGGATCAATTTATACTCAACTCTTTGTATTGCTAGATCGAGGAGCGTTTATTGAGCGGATCAATTTATACTCAACTCCTTGGTTGGTAATACCACCTAATGTGGAATAAATATTATATGATGTGGGGTCATACTAAACATATAGAGTTAATACTATGCAATGTGAGTCCGTACTATCACATGTGAGTTATACCATATAATGTGATCCACATTGCATGGTAATACCACCTAATGTGGAATAAATACTACACGGTGTAGATTATACTAGTTATACCATCTAATGTGATGCATATTTGTTGGTAATACCACCTAATGTGGAATAAATATTATATGATGTGGGGTCATACTAAACATATAAAGTTAATACTATGCAATGTGAGTCCGTACTATCACATGTGAGTTATACCATATTATGTGATCCACATTGCATGGTAATACCACCTAATGTGGAATAAATACTACACGGTGTGGATTATACTAGTTATACCATCTAATGTGATGCACATTGGTAGTTAATACCACCTATGTGGAATAAATATTATATGATGTGGGGTCATACTAAACATATAGAGTTATACTATGCAATGTGAGTCCGTACTATCACATGTGAGTTATACAATATAATGTGATCCACATTGCATGGTAATACCAACTAATGTGGAATAAATACTACACGGTGTAGATTATACTAGTTATACCATCTAATGTGATGCATATTTGTTGATAATACCACCTAATGTGGAATAAATATTATATGATGTGGGGTCATACTAAACATATAAAGTTAATACTATGCAATGTGAGTCCGTACTATCACATGTGAGTTATACCATATTATGTGATCCACATTGCATGGTAATACCACCTAATGTGGAATAAATACTACACGGTATGGATTATACTAGTTATACCATTTAATGTGATGCACATTGGTAGTTAATACCACCTATGTGGAATAAATATTATATGATGTGGGGTCATACTAAACATATAGAGTTATACTATGCAATGTGAGTCCGTACTATCACATGTGAGTTATACCATATAATATGATCCACATTGCTTGGTAATACCACCTAATGTGGAATAAATACTACACGGTGTGGATTATACTAGTTATACCATAGAATACATACACAATGCGTGGTAATATCATCTAATGTGGAATAAATACTACATTATGTGGGGGTTATACTAGATATATAGGGTTAGTACTATGCAATGTGAGTCCGTACTATCACATGTGAGTTATACCGTATAATGTGATCCACATTGCATGGTAATATCACCTAATGTAGAATAAATACTACACGGTGTGGATTATACTAGTTATACCGTATAATGTGATGCACATTGTTTGGTAATACCATCAACTCTTTTTTATTTAGACTTAGGTTTTTATACCAAAGTCTGTCTAACCGTTAAAGGTAGATTGAGGAGCGTTTATTGAGCGGATCAATTTATACTCAACTCTTTGTATTGCCAGATCGAGGAGCGTTTATTGAGCGGATCAATTTATACTCAACTCCTTGGTTGGTAATACCACCTAATGTAGAATAAATATTATATGATGTGGGGTCATACTAAACATATAGAGTTAATACTATGCAATGTGAGTCCGTACTATCACATGTGAGTTATACCATATAATGTGATCCACATTGCATGGTAATACCACCTAATGTGGAATAAATACTACACGGTGTAGATTATACTAGTTATACCATCTAATGTGATGCATATTTGTTGGTAATACAACGTAATGTGGAATAAATACTATATGATGTGGGTCATACTAGACATATGTGGTTATTACTGTGTAATGTGAGTTAATTTTCATTTAAAGTGATGCACATTACTTGGTAATACCACATAATGTGTAATAAATATTATATGATGTGGGGTCATACTAAACATATGGAGTTAATACTATGCAATGTGAGTCAGTACTATCACATGTGAGTTATACCATATAATGTGATCCACATTACGTCGTAATACCACATAATGCGGAATAAAATACTACATGCTGTGGGTTATACTAGTTGTATGGGGTTAATACTGTATAATGTGAGTTATACCATAGAATGTAATACACAATGCGTGGTAATATCATCTAATGTGGAATAAATACTACATTATGTGGGTGTTATATTAGATATATAGGGTTAGTACTATGTAATGTGAATCCGTACTATCACACGTGAGTTATACCATATAATGTGATCCACATTGTATGGTAATATCACCTAATGTGGAATAAATACTACACGGTGTGGATTATACCCGTTATACCGTATAATGTGATGCACATTACCACCTAATGTGGAATAGATATTATATGATGTGGGGTCATACTAAACATATGGAGTTAATACTATTCAATGTGAGTCCGTACTATCACATGTGAGTTATACCATATAATGTGATCCACATTGCATGGTAATACCACCTAATGTGGAATAAATATTACACGGTGTGGATTATACTAGTTATACCATCTAATGTGATGCACATTGGTTGGTAATACCACCTAATGTAGAATAAATATTATATGATGTGGGGTCATACTAAACATATAGAGTTAATACTATGCAATGTGAGTCCGTACTATCACATGTGAGTTATACCATATAATGTGATCCACATTGCATGGTAATACCACCTAATGTGGAGTAAATACTACACGGTGTAGATTATACTAGTTATACCATCTAATGTGATGCATATTTGTTGGTAATACCACCTAATGTGGAATAAATATTATATGATGTGGGGTCATACTAAACATATAAAGTTAATACTATGCAATGTGAGTCCGTACTATCACATGTGAGTTATACCATATTATGTGATCCACATTGCATGGTAATACCACCTAATGTGGAATAAATACTACACGGTGTGGATTATACTAGTTATACCATCTAATGTGATGCACATTGGTAGTTAATACCACCTATGTGGAATAAATATTATATGATGTGGGGTCATACTAAACATATAGAGTTATACTATGCAATGTGAGTCCGTACTATCACATGTGAGTTATACCATATAATGTGATCCACATTGCATGGTAATACCACCTAATGTGGAATAAATACTACACGGTGTGGATTATACTAGTTATACTATAGAATACATACACAATGCGTGGTAATATCATCTAATGTGGAATAAATACTACATTATGTGGGGGTTATACTAGATATATAGGGTTAGTACTATGCAATGTGAGTCTGTACTATCACATGTGAGTTATACCGTATAATGTGATCCACATTGCATGGTAATACCACCTAATGTAGAATAAATACTACACGGTGTGGATTATACTAGTTATACCGTATAATGTGATGCACATTGTTTGGTAATACCATCAACTCTTTTTTATTTAGACTTAGGTTTTTATACCAAAGTCTGTCTAACCGTTAAAGGTAGATTGAGGAGCGTTTATTGTGCGGATAAATTTATACTCAACTCTTTGTATTGCTAGATCGAGGAGCGTTTATTGAGCGGATCAATTTATACTCAACTCCTTGGTTGGTAATACCACCTAATGTAGAATAAATATTGTATGATGTGGGGTCATACTAAACATATAGAGTTAATACTATGCAATGTGAGTCCGTACTATCACATGTGAGTTATACCATATAATGTGATCCACATTGCATGGTAATACCACCTAATGTGGAATAAATACTACACGGTGTAGATTATACTAGTTATACCATCTAATGTGATGCATATTTGTTTGTAATACCACCAAATGTGGAATAAATATTATATGATGTGGGGTCATACTAAACATATAAAGTTAATACTATGCAATGTGAGTCCGTACTATCACATGTGAGTTATACCATATAATGTGATCCACATTGCATGGTAATACCACCTAATGTTGAATAAATACTACACGGTGTAGATTATACTAGTTATACCATCTAATGTGATGCATATTTGTTGGTAATACCACCTAATGTGGAATAAATATTATATGATGTGGGGTCATACTAAACATATAAAGTTAATACTATGCAATGTGAGTCCGTACTATCACATGTGAGTTATACCATATTATGTGATCCACATTGCATGGTAATACCACCTAATGTGGAATAAATACTACACGGTGTGGATTATACTAGTTATACCATCTAATGTGATGCACATTGGTAGTTAATACCACCTATGTGGAATAAATATTATATGATGTGTGGTCATACTAAACATATAGAGTTATACTATGCAATGTGAGTCCGTACTATCACATGTGAGTTATACCATATAATGTGATCCACATTGCATGGTAATACCACCTAATGTGGAATAAATACTACACGGTGTGGATTATACTAGTTATACCATAGAATACATACACAATGCGTGGTAATATCATCTAATGTGGAATAAATACTACATTATGTGGGGGTTATACTAGATATATAGGGTTAGTACTATGCAATGTGAGTCCGTACTATCACATGTGAGTTATACCGTATAATGTGATCCACATTGCATGGTAATACCACCTAATGTAGAATAAATACTACACGGTGTGGATTATACTAGTTATACCGTATAATGTGATGCACATTGTTTGGTAATACCATCAACTCTTTTTTATTTAGACTTAGGTTTTTATACCAAAGTCTGTCTAACCGTTAAAGGTAGATTGATGAGCGTTTATTGAGCGGATCAATTTATACTCAACTCTTTGTATTGCTAGATCGAGGAGCGTTTATTGAGCGGATCAATTTATACTCAACTCCTTGGTTGGTAATACTACCTAATGTAGAATAAATATTATATGATGTGGGGTCATACTAAACATATAGAGTTAATACTATGCAATGTGAGTCCGTACTATCACATGTGAGTTATACCATATAATGTGATCCACATTGCATGGTAATACCACCTAATGTGGAATAAATACTACACGGTGTAGATTATACTAGTTATACCATCTAATGTGATGCATATTTGTTGGTAATACCACATAATGTGGAATAAATATTATATGATGTGGGGTCATACTAAACATATAAAGTTAATACTATGCAATGTGAGTCCGTACTATCACATGTGAGTTATACCATATTATGTGATCCACATTGCATGGTAATACCACCTAATGTGGAATAAATACTACACGGTGTGGATTATACTAGTTATACCATCTAATGTGATGCACATTGGTAGTTAATACCACCTATGTGGAATAAATATTATATGATGTGGGGTCATACTAAACATATAGAGTTATACTATGCAATGTGAGTCCGTACTATCACATGTGAGTTATACAATATAATGTGATCCACATTGCATGGTAATACCACCTAATGTGGAATAAATACTACACGGTGTAGATTATACTAGTTATACCATCTAATGTGATGCATATTTGTTGATAATACCACCTAATGTGGAATAAATATTATATGATGTGGGGTCATACTAAACATATAAAGTTAATACTATGCAATGTGAGTCCGTACTATCACATGTGAGTTATACCATATTATGTGATCCACATTGCATGGTAATACCACCTAATGTGGAATAAATACTACACGGTGTGGATTATACTAGTTATACCATTTAATGTGATGCACATTGGTAGTTAATACCACCTATGTGGAATAAATATTATATGATGTGGGGTCATACTAAACATATAGAGTTATACTATGCAATGTGAGTCCGTACTATCACATGTGAGTTATACCATATAATATGATCCATATTGCTTGGTAATATCACCTAATGTGGAATAAATACTACACGGTGTGGATTATACTAGTTATACCATTTAATGTGATGCACATTGGTAGTTAATACCACCTATGTGGAATAAATATTATATGATGTGGGGTCATACTAAACATATAGAGCTATACTATGCAATGTGAGTCCGTACTATCACATGTGAGTTATACCATATAATATGATCCACATTGCTTGGTAATATCACCTAATGTGGAATAAATACTACACGGTGTGGATTATACTAGTTATACCATAGAATACATACACAATGCGTGGTAATATCATCTAATGTGGAATAAATACTACATTATGTGGGGGTTATACTAGATATATAGGGTTAGTACTATGCAATGTGAGTCCGTACTATCACATGTGAGTTATACCGTATAATGTGATCCACATTGCATGGTAATACCACCTAATGTAGAATAAATACTACACGGTGTGGATTATACTAGTTATACCGTATAATGTGATGCACATTGTTTGGTAATACCATCAACTCTTTTTTATTTAGACTTAGGTTTTTATACCAAAGTCTGTCTAACCGTTAAAGGTAGATTGATGAGCGTTTATTGAGCGGATCAATTTATACTCAACTCTTTGTATTGCTAGATCGAGGAGCGTTTATTGAGCGGATCAATTTATACTCAACTCCTTGGTTGGTAATACCACCTAATGTGGAATAAATATTATATGATGTGGGGTCATACTAAACATATAGAGTTAATACTATGCAATGTGAGTCCGTACTATCACATGTGAGTTATACCATATAATGTGATCCACATTGCATGGTAATACCACCTAATGTGGAATAAATACTACACGGTGTAGATTATACTAGTTATACCATCTAATGTGATGCATATTTGTTGGTAATACCACCTAATGTGGAATAAATATTATATGATGTGGGGTCATACTAAACATATAAAGTTAATACTATGCAATGTGAGTCCGTACTATCACATGTGAGTTATACCATATTATGTGATCCACATTGCATGGTAATACCACCTAATGTGGAATAAATACTACACGGTGTGGATTATACTAGTTATACCATCTAATGTGATGCACATTGGTAGTTAATACCACCTATGTGGAATAAATATTATATGATGTGGGGTCATACTAAACATATAGAGTTATACTATGCAATGTGAGTCCGTACTATCACATGTGAGTTATACAATATAATGTGATCCACATTGCATGGTAATACCACCTAATGTGGAATAAATACTACACGGTGTAGATTATACTAGTTATACCATCTAATGTGATGCATATTTGTTGATAATACCACCTAATGTGGAATAAATATTATATGATGTGGGGTCATACTAAACATATAAAGTTAATACTATGCAATGTGAGTCCGTACTATCACATGTGAGTTATACCATATTATGTGATCCACATTGCATGGTAATACCACCTAATGTGGAATAAATACTACACGGTATGGATTATACTAGTTATACCATTTAATGTGATGCACATTGGTAGTTAATACCACCTATGTGGAATAAATATTATATGATGTGGGGTCATACTAAACATATAGAGTTATACTATGCAATGTGAGTCCGTACTATCACATGTGAGTTATACCATATAATATGATCCACATTGCTTGGTAATACCACCTAATGTGGAATAAATACTACACGGTGTGGATTATACTAGTTATACCATAGAATACATACACAATGCGTGGTAATATCATCTAATGTGGAATAAATACTACATTATGTGGGGGTTATACTAGATATATAGGGTTAGTACTATGCAATGTGAGTCCGTACTATCACATGTGAGTTATACCGTATAATGTGATCCACATTGCATGGTAATACCACCTAATGTAGAATAAATACTACACGGTGTGGATTATACTAGTTATACCGTATAATGTGATGCACATTGTTTGGTAATACCATCAACTCTTTTTTATTTAGACTTAGGTTTTTATACCAAAGTCTGTCTAACCGTTAAAGGTAGATTGAGGAGCGTTTATTGAGCGGATCAATTTATACTCAACTCTTTGTATTGCCAGATCGAGGAGCGTTTATTGAGCGGATCAATTTATACTCAACTCCTTGGTTGGTAATACCACCTAATGTAGAATAAATATTATATGATGTGGGGTCATACTAAACATATAGAGTTAATACTATGCAATGTGAGTCCGTACTATCACATGTGAGTTATACCATATAATGTGATCCACATTGCATGGTAATACCACCTAATGTGGAATAAATACTACACGGTGTAGATTATACTAGTTATACCATCTAATGTGATGCATATTTGTTGGTAATACCACCTAATGTGGAATAAATATTATATGATGTGGGGTCATACTAAACATATAAAGTTAATACTATGCAATGTGAGTCCGTACTATCACATGTGAGTTATACCATATTATGTGATCCACATTGCATGGTAATACCACCTAATGTGGAATAAATACTACACGGTGTGGATTATACTAGTTATACCATCTAATGTGATGCACATTGATAGTTAATACCACCTATGTGGAATAAATATTATATGATGTGGGGTCATACTAAACATATAGAGTTATACTATGCAATGTGAGTCCGTACTATCACATGTGAGTTATACCATATAATGTGATCCACATTGCATGGTAATCCCACCTAATGTGGAATAAATACTACACGGTGTGGATTATACTAGTTATACCATAGAATACATACACAATGCGTGGTAATATCATCTAATGTGGAATAAATACTACATTATGTGGGGGTTATACTAGATATATAGGGTTAGTACTATGCAATGTGAGTCCGTACTATCACATGTGAGTTATACCGTATAATGTGATCCACATTGCATGGTAATACCACCTAATGTGGAATAAATACTACACGGTGTGGATTATACTAGTTATACTGTATAATGTGATGCACATTGTTTGGTAATACTACCTAATGTGGAATTGATATTATATGATCTAAGTATACATTACCTTAGGTCAATTAACGATTTGAATTACGATTAACCTAATTATACATTATCTTAATATAAACAATATTGAGAATTGTCAATTAATCGAGCCAGTTATCGATTTAGATTTCGATTAACTTAATTATACATTGTCCTAAGATTAACAATGTTGATTAATAAGTCGAGCTAATTATGAATTTGAGTTACAACTAACCTAATTATACATTACCCTAAAATTAATAATGCAGACTTTGATCAACTACTCGAGTCAATTATCAATTTGGATTACGATTAGTCCAATTTTACATTATTAAGGTTAATAATATTGACTTCGATCAAGTAGATGAATCGACTATCGATTTTGATTACAAGTAACTTAATTATACATTACCTTAAGATCAAATATTTTGAATTTCATCAATTAATTGGACCAATTATCGTTTTGAATTACGATTGACTTAATTATACATTACTTTTATCGATTGCCTATATTAATATTACGCCGGTCATTTTGCAATTCTTCCAAGTTTATGAAATTTAATCAATAATCCCTTAACCTAACTTACCAAACAACTATTATTAAATTTTGATTTTTGAAATTTTCCACCCCAAAATAGGCTAAATAAGAAATTAAAATCCTCAAAACTAAAGAATAACACCTAGCACCCTTGAATTTTTAGAAAAAACAAAGAATTTGTACCCTCCTAGAATTATGTCTATATTTTGAAAACGCTTAGAAAACCTACGGCTAAATCAATTTTGCACGTTGCTCTTCTCTTCATCAACTCCGCCTTTGTTCGATGCTCCATTGATTAATGAGGTAAATATAGTTCTTATTAATATTTCTCTTCATCAGAACGTTATTTGTGTACCATATACATGTGGTGTGTACAAACAGAAAATCAATAGATTATTTATCTGCCATTATAAGAGTTATTCAATTTGTTTCGAATTGACATATTCACATCCAAACACTCGTATCCCTTGCACCAAACAGATATTATGATACAATGGATTATTATAGGAGATATTATGATAAATTAGAACATCCATTTATAGGAGATATTATGATAGGCAAACAGAAAATCAATAGATTATTGACATATTTTTTGTTTGTTGCCTTTCTCGTATCCCTTGCACCAAACAGTCAAATACAAGATGTGCTAAATTTATTTCAGCAAGTTTGTTAATCTCCATGACAATGGACAAAAAACACTTATCCACTTCAAGCTTTGCAGCCGGACAAAAAAAAACTCCAAGCATATAAAGAGCAAATTTACATTTAAATTGCTCATCCGCATCTTCCATATTTAATAGGTCATCCTTCAATTTGTTTAGTTTCAGAAAATTGGAATCTACTGCAGTATCATTAGATGGCACACATGTACTAACTCTAACCCCATGATCTTTTAAGCCCAATACATGACTAATATCACGAGGACCAACACTAATCTTCCTTCCGTTAATGTTTAGCGTACAAGTGTCACAATCAAATTCATTAACCAAATATAGACACAATTCTCTACAAATATTAAAAGGTCTTAGTTCCAAAATACCATCTAACCCTATCAACCTCACATAATCTTTTTGTTCTTCGGTTAGCTTCGAAACCACATCGTATGCTCCTATTACTGACATACGAGTGCAAATTGTGTCCTGAATATTGATTTATAGAAAAAAAAATTAATATAAATACAATACTTCAACAACATGCATGCAAACATGATATCTCGCTAACCTTTGAGACTCCTTGGGGCAACTTTTCTTTGTACTCCTTGTACATTGCCTTTTTGTCGTCGTTTATTTTGATAAAAGGTAATCTTTCACTAACTGAAAGTGAATGGTATTTCTCCTTGATACGCTTAATTAAGTCCCTTTTTCCAATTGTATTCAAATCATTTCCTCCATCAATATTAGCATTCTTCATTTTTTCTAGTTCGTGCTTGCTGTATAACCAAAAAATTCAGTTTAGGAAGAGAAACTTTAAAGTCTCACACAATCACAAAATTGAATCAAGTTGTGGAAACAGATTTCAATCAAGGCCAATGGAAGCTAAAGACTCTCACAATCACATCTAGCATGATACAAATATAACTTACTAGAACCAAATCCATGCAGATCCCGGCCTTTTCACCTTTTCTTCTTCAGATTTTGCACGAACATTCCTATCATTTACTACTGAAGTTTTTCTTCTTTTCGATCTACGCACAGAGGTATACATTGTAAATAAATTGGAACAACATGACTTGTTCAAAACATAAGAAATATTAACATGATCTCTTAACTAAGTTCAATTCCGTCAAAATACAAATAATGCGTCATTTAAAATATAGATTTGAAACTTTGATCCACAGATTCAAATTTCTGTAACTATTAAATTAACATGAGAAACAAGTGCATATACTACTATTCAAAGGGGAAAAAGTTTAATTCTACTAAAAGTGGGATAAGTTACCTCATCTTCTGCTGACCAGTAATTGAATATGTCATCTTTGAATCCTGCAATCATGTTATAAAGTTTAATAAAGATGTTAATTAAATAATAAACAGGAAAAACTTTTAAACACATGTGATTCTGTGATTTTTGCTTGCAAATCAAGGTATAAGTTAAAACAAATTCATAGAACGTGGAAAATATGTTATTTAGTCATCTTAACCTGCTGAATCCTTGTATCTATTTACACTGTCTTGTTAGTCAAAGTCCTAGAAAGAAAATTAATTCCAGTAGTATTACTTATAGGAAGCTAATTAGGCTTCATCCAAATCGAAATAACAGGTGGGCACAAAGCGTGACAAGACTACTGTGGATGCCACTACAAATAAGTTCAATAGTGTTGGTGTAAATTAGAGAAGGTTTTGAAGATGACAAAAAGGCCATAAAGGTTTTGAAGATCAAAAGGTTAAGTCATCAACTAAGAACAGCTTAGTGAAACCTATCTCATGGTCTGGAAGCTATGTGACCGAATCAGTCGAGTGGGATATCAGATTAGTAAAGATCAGATTGGTGATCATCAGCCGAGTCAAGATAGATATGCTCATTCTTGAATCAGCCGAGTAGCCATCAGCTTAGTACTCCCATCAGTCAAGTGAAGACGGTCATCAAGCTATCCAACGGTAACCTGCTGAGTGCATTAAATGCGACTGACAGAAAGTACAGCAGACTGTACTGTAGCAGTTGCAGGGAGCCGTTCCAGAAAATGGGGACCAAAACTCGAGGACTGTAGATTTATGTCTCATCTTCAACGGGCAGAAATTCAAATTCGAGAGTATAAATAGAAGACTAACTGAAGATCTAAAGAGACTTGCACAATTCAAGATCACATCTTAAGAGCGAGATCCATCAGTTGAGTCGTCTGATCACAAGCCCAGTCATCTGTTGACGAAGCTTTTCGTTGAAGAACAGAGAACTTGCGTTGTCTGTCTGAGTGACTTTCAACTGAGAAAAGAAAGGAGTGTATATCCATCTGTGTGAAGTGATATAGCTTCTTAGTGTAGGTTTTCTTTGTGAGCTCCTATACTGAAAATAGCGTGAGGAGTGTAGATCCATCTATGTGAGTGATCTAGCTTCGGAGAGTAGGATTTATGTGTAATTTCTTACTACGCACTTGTGGCCTGTTTATTTGTTGTTCGGCGCAAGCAGAGTATATTGTAAACTGTGTGTTTATAGTATAACCCAAGATCTGTGTGACTTGGAAGAGTGGACTAAAGGATTTTTATCCATATAACCACTATAAAAATTATTTGTGTTGTTTTTGCATTTAAGTTCTCCTGCATATTTCAAAATTGCATAAGTAAACACTTTGAATTGTTTGAAAGATTTTAAAGGAGTTTTTAAACTGGGGATAAAATCTTTTAAAAGACTTAGTCTACTTGTGAAAAACACTTTCAAATTATCTGCTGCAAGTATACTCTTGAAAAACTGATTTTGCTGTAATCAGCTAAGTTGCTATAAGATAAGTGGTCACTTTGCTGTTCAAGATTTGTTCACGATCAGCATAGTCAGCTTACTGATCTTCATCAACTTAGTCTGCTGACAGAAGACTGAAAAGTTTTTAAGTCTAAAAATTTTCAGAGGTCTATTCACCCCCCCCCCCCCTCTAGACCTCATCTGACCACTTGGGACCAACAAATAGCTTGCTCTTCAAGGTTATTCATTGACGGTCTTGTAATAGTTTTTCAAAATTTCTTTTATTGTTTGCGGAAGGTAAAAATTAAATAGCTTATGGGCATTAATTCTCTTATTGTCAGGTTCGTTCCCTTCGTATGAGTGGCTCTTGTGCATTAAATATGTGTGGGATTGCCTGTGGAAGGCTTGATCTGTTCTATGAACTTGGGTTTGGAGACCCTTGGTAAAATTATTTCTGTTAAATGTTTGGTCTATATTATGGCTCTTCATAAGTTAACGAAAGTTGGGTCTTAATTTCAGGTATGACAAGTTTCGGGTTGAATTGTATACTTGAGTATGTCGAATCTAATTATAATATTCCCATTTGGGTCCAAAGGGTCATAGGTATCTGCAGCCATAAAAGCTCAAATGAGACTAAACAAAACAAATTAATTTTTAGTATGCAGAGCTTGAGAGAAGTAAAGTATGCCTAAAATTCAGCATTTTGCCATTAACAACAGTAATATTAGCATATAACACAGTCCACGAGAATTTAACGAAACCATTTTTGAAACAGACAGAAGCTCTTATAGCTGAATTGACAAATTGGATCTTCAAGAACAGTAATGCCAACGCAAAATAATTCTCTAACCCATTAAAGAAACCAGCTACATATTTTTTCTACATGATTGAAGATTAGAAGTTGGAAACTAACAAGTATAAACATTGGAAACATCAAACTGAATGAAGGAAAAGACAAAATGACAAAAATAAAGTACCATACAATTTCAAATGGTAGATTCTCATATGACATATGTCAAAGAGTAGATTATCCTATGTAGTGTGTAAGATAAGTTACAAAACTAACTAACTACTACTGTTTTGGGACTACTCTTGCCACATGAACCATTTGCAAATCAATTCCTTTTCAATTACCTCTACTCAATAATTTCCTAAAAATTTGCAGCTTTAGTCTCATCATGTTTTTAGGATCAAAAGTACTTAAATCAGACAATCTTATGGAACCAAAGTAGTAACCTTTTTGTTGGACCATATAATTATTATAAAACATAATACATATACATGAGACTAAATAGCTAAATGCAAAAATACTTAATTCCATCTCTTATGTCAAAACTAACTAACTAACTACTAAAATTAGTACACGCAGGCTAAATACTCAATTCAGCGGGAAGCTTGTTGAATCAGTTTCAATGTCAAAACTAACTAACTACTACTGTTTTGGTACTACTCTTGCTACAGGAACCCTTTGCAAATCAATTCCTTTTCAAGTTAAGAAAACAAATACTCCTAAATAATCAAGTTAAGAAGACAAATGCCAAATCCATCTCTTAAATAAACAAGTCCAAAAAAAAAAAAAACATTATCACTTGTACCTGTAGTTTCCCAGCTGCAGAATGTTCTATAACAATGATTTATAGCATCTGAAAAACAAAAAAAAAAATTGAATAATGTTAATAATTCTGGGGTTTGGGGTTTACAGAACAACACACAGAAAAAAGAACAATTTAAGATCGATTTGAAGTGATTAACGCAAATAATGTCGTGTTCAGAGATTCAGAACCAACGCGGAAGCGATTTTTTCTGCAATGGCACCTGAAAAGAGGTTGAACTTCGTCAGATGCAAATTAGGGATCAGTCGATTTTAATGGGTGTTTTAACGATACATGGGGATCAGTCGATTTTAATGGGGATATGGGGTTTTTGAGGGAATAGAAAGAAGGGGAAAGAAGCGTTTGGGGAGAAAAGAAAGAAAGGGGAAAAATTCATAAAAATTAGATTAACAGGTTAAACAGGTCACCTGTTGTCATTTTATTTTTCATATTTTTAATAAGTTGAATTTTATGTGGTATTGATTACATAACTAAAATC
The DNA here is from genome assembly GCA_003313485.2 of Penstemon barbatus. Lineage (NCBI taxonomy): Eukaryota > Viridiplantae > Streptophyta > Magnoliopsida > Lamiales > Plantaginaceae > Penstemon > Penstemon barbatus. The sequence goes on from CM064881.1 coordinate 46,259,678, forward strand.
TAACGGTTCAAATTAAACTTACGGCACGTGACGTAGCGTCACCCTAGAATCCTCCTGAACAGCTTTTGACAATTCCACACTCATAAATGAAAACGCGTAAAGATTCTCATATTTTACTAATTTATAAATTCTGTCCTACGTACAACAATGTACTTCATTCCCTTCAAATTTACGTGCAGATTTAAATAAAAGTTGAAATAATATTAATATTTACGATTTAGATTATTTTAACAGCTAGTTGTTTTTTCCACTTAAATTCAAGAGCCAGCAAAATAAACAACAGTCACAACGGCACAACCAATGTCGGCTCTTTGGGACCAGGGGTGTAAACGAGCCAAGTAGTATTGAACGACACGTTGTTCAAGCTTGGTTTGAATTTTATCGAGCTTGAAATTTTGTGTTTGAGCTTGGTTTGATTTCTTAATGAACCGAGCTCAAACGAGATTTTATCGAACGAGCTCGAGCCGAGTATCGAGTAACTTGATATTTTACACGTGTTTTTTCAATTTTTAGCTTATCGAGTCGAGCTCGAACCGAGCTTCAAAAGTTATTAAACGAGAAATCTTGTTCAAGCTTGTTTGATTTGTTTGATGAACCGAGCTCAAATGAGCTTTTATCGAACGAGCTCGAGCCGAATATCGAGTAGTTTGATTTTCAGCCCTATTTGGGACAGAAGAAATATTCAAAAGAAAAAAAATTACTTAACAAGAGATTTCCAAGTGACATTTTCTTTAATATGTCGATAAATTTTATACTGATATATATATATATATATATATATATATATATATATATATATAAATAAAATCAAGTAAGCATTTCTATATTATGAGATAAGCAATCATTAGAAATAAGAAAAATATGAAGATCTAGATGAAATGTAAATATCAACAACTAAAATTTTACATGGACATGTTAAATTACGTTCTACGCTCTTTCATGAAATCTGATAAACGATTTCTACCATATATTTTGTCAATAAATAAAAAAATTAGATCAAGCAAGTCATCTAACACAATATTAAATTAGAGATATAAAATTTATATCCTATGTAATAAAAGTAAGAATAAATTTAAATATTCATGATTTAAAGTTTTAGAATAACAACATTTTTTTTATAATATTTTGATGATTAACATACCTACTTTTGTGAAGAAAAGAGGAAAGAATAACTATCTAACAAGAAGTTTAAGAAGGAAATTAGGTCTTTGTATAGGAAAATTTTCTTAATCATCTAAAATAATTATAGAAGTTTATTCTTTGAACAAATTGTAGTAACTTTGTTATTAAATTTCTACTTGAATAGGTAAGTGAATAATGAATATTGTAGGCTCTATGTTCAATAACCAGATTCAACATTAATCACTTTGGAGACTTGAATATTAGGCTTAGGCTAGGACTAGATGACCAATTTATAAAAAAACTAATGTTGAATGAGGAATTAGGTAATTATTGGGAAGTGATACATTGAAACTAGGAAATAAGTCACGGGTTGGCCGGTTGGGGTCCCTCCGCCCTGCTTTGGGTACCTAGGTAAAATCTAAAATTCGGGTCCTATACTGTAAAAGGATTTATTCATGTAAATTTTAGTTTTTTATTTTAGTAGATACAAAAGTATTGGTTAAATTTTCATATTTCAATTTTTGTACATATTTTTTTAATAGATAAAATAACATATTGACTTACTGTTTCTTAAAACATAGTGTTTGTAAATAAGTTTTTATCAATTTTAATCTTCAAAAAGAATTTAGCAGACTCCGTAATATATATATATATATATATATATATATATATATATATATATATTTTGAGTAGGAATCTCCGTAATATCAATCGACTTAGATATATGGACATGCATATCTTTGGATAAAACTTATAACTCATCGTATAAATCGGAATCATCTATCTCAGGTTTTTGACACTTTACAATCTGGAATTACAAGGTTTTGGTACTTTGCATACTAACTTAGAAGTTTTGGCACTTCGCACCCTGTAAATACAATTTAGATGACACTTTGCACCCTAGTGTGTTTTGAAGAAAAATTTCATTGATTGAAGGGTATAATAGTTATTTTCGAATAGGAATCTCCTATTCGAAAACACACTTTACAATCTGGAATTACAAGGTTTGAGTAGGAATCTCCGTAATATCAATCGACTTAGATATATGGACATGCATATCTTTGGATAAAACTTATAACTCATCGTATAAATCGGAATCATCTATCTCAGGTTTTTGACACTTTACAATCTGGAATTACAAGGTTTTGGTACTTTGCATACTAACTTAGAAGTTTTGGCACTTCGCACCCTGTAAATACAATTTAGATGACACTTTGCACCCTAGTGTGTTTTGAAGAAAAATTTCATTGATTGAAGGGTATAATAGTTATTTTCGAATATTTTTGGCACTTTACACCCTAGAAGTATAGATTTTGACACTTTGCACTCTGAAATTTAAAATATTGGCACATTGCACCCAAAAAATATAATTTCTGGCATTTTCAACCCCGACTTAATAAGATAATATAAATAATGTAAATAACATGTAATATAATAATATGTTAGATATGTAAACGTGTTCATTATATATAAAGTAAATAATCTAGAGGTTACTTAAAAATAAAATGAAGACAATGTCTTTTATTAAATCTAAATTTTACTGAGAGAAAATGTTAAAATAAGTTATGATAAATTAAAATAAATTTATAATTTAAAATTTATGATTGTTGTGCATAGAAATGACCATTTGATCTCTACATCGCTGACATTCATGCCTTTTATTTTTTAAAAGAAAAATATATTATGGTGCAAAATTACATACAAATTACATTTTTAGGGTACAGAGTGCCAAAAAATTTAAATCGGGCTGAAAACTACTAATATTTTATAATTTTAGGGTGCAAAATGCCAACATTCTTTATTTAAAGGGTGCAAGATCTATATTGCGAAGGTGTAAAAATAACTATTCTACCCTTGTACCAATGAATTTCTCACTATAACAGACACTAGGGTGCAATGTGCCAAATAAATTATATTTTCAGGGTGCAAAGTGTCGAAACTTTTAAGTCTGAGTTCAAAGGCTAAAACCTTATAATTCTAGCGTGCAAAATGCCAAAAACCCATCTATCTCTGATTAAGTTGTATTTAAAAGAATTTTCATGATTGATACAACATTCTTCAACAAATTTATTATCTAAAGACTTTAGAGTTGTAAAATTCCAAAAAAATTATAAATTCTCTTCATAATTCTTAAACGGTTCAAAAATAAATTTAATAGAAGAAATAGCTTGATTTATAATATGTAAGAAATACTACGCTCTAAAAGATTGTACAGGTACCAATGTCATTAAATATTGATTCAATTTTATTTTTAGAGCACTTTCTTTGAAAACTTTCATGTCAAAATTAAATTTATTTCCTCTATATTATCCTAAAATGATATAAAATCTTTAAATTGTCCCACGACAGAATCAGTATATATGCACATTATGAAATAGACATTGATGTGGATATATAAATCATAAGGGTATTTTAGTAATTACCAAATTCCTGATTATTAAAATACTTAAACAAGAATTACATTTATGACGTTAATTAAAATGACCATTCTACCCCTCTTTAATTCTAAACTTAGTGGGAGACTTTTCCTCTCCACCTAATTGATGGTGGACTTCTCATCTCCCCCCATTTAATATGGTGACCCTTCACCTCCTCACTTTTACCTATAAATATTGCCCTCATTTTCATTTGAAGGACAAGTTGCAAGAAGTGTGAAGGCTAGTTGAGTAGTTTCCTCCAAGTCCGTCCCGTGACGTCAGAACGAGAGGTGAAACGTTCAAGATTGGAAGAGGTCATCCCGTAGATACCCTTGATCATTTTCACGCAACATCATTTTTGGCGCCGTCTGTGGGAAATTTCTGATTGGCACGTTGAGATGGCGGACGAGAATGAGGAAAACCGATTGATGGAAGAACCAGAGGGACCACCTGAAGGAGGTGAAGACGTGGTAGAAGGCGCACCAGATCCAACATATATCCCGGAAGCAACCCCTGATGCGGCAGCCGTAGCACCCACAATTCAAATGACTCAGGAGAGGCTCGATGCAATGGCAGCAACAGTTGCTGCACGAGCAGTCGCACAGTATGTGGCTGAACAGCGACGGACACGCATTTCACCCGTATTCCATCACAGGGAATCAGGAGCAGCAACCAGAGAAGAACAAAGACCGAGAGAGCAGCAGACTTCAGGACAAACTTGGAATGAAGAAGGAGCTGATGGCAGAGATATAGCAGGAGAAGATGAGGCCCTTAGAGAACCCCGCTTGGGGATTAACCGAGATGCTGCTCCAGCAGAAAATGAAGGAAGAAGGGAACGTCAGGATCAGAACTATGAGCAACCGAGGCGGGGAGAAGTAGGAGAACAAGTTGCAACCGCAATTCCAATGAGAAAAAGTCCCTTTGCTCCGGCAGTCCTTTTAGAACCCTTACCACAAGGGTTCAAGATCCCCAGCCTCACAGAGTATGATGGAACGGGAGATCCTCAAGAACATTTGGATAAGTTTGCGGCCGAGGCAGACTTATATGCAATGAGCGACGAAGCCACTTGCAAAATTTTCCGCACTACTTTAGCCAAAATTTCCCTTACATGGTTTAACCAACTACCAACAGGCACAATTACCAATTTTGAGCAAATGAGTCAGCGCTTCCTTCACCACTTCTCAATGAATAGGAAGACTCAGAAGACTGCAGCGTATTTGTTTACCGTGAAACAAAGAATAGGAGAATCGCTGAGAGAATACATACAACGCTTTACTAATACAGTGTTAGAAGTACCTCAGGTGGATCTAGAGCTCCTCGCCAGTATACTCCAGCAAACACTGTTGGATGAGCGACTGAAGGAATCCTTAACAGGAAAACCCCCAACAACTCTTGATGTACTCTTAGCCGGATCAGAAAAATTCATCAGGATTGAGGAAGCATCAGAGGTGAAAATGGAGAAAGGAAGCAAAAGAAAGATTAGAGAAAAAGATAAGAATGATCACTCAAAGCGAAAGGAGAATAGAGAGGAAGAAAGAAGAATTGGATATGTTCCCAGATATGCACAATACACACCCCTAAATGCTACCAGGGAGGAGGTTTTCTCGGCAGCAGTTAGACAAGGGTTACCACAATGGCCGCAACCACTGAAGGAAAATCCAGATCATCAAAGATCGAACAAATATTGTCGTTACCATAGAGCTCGAGGGCATAATACCAAGGATTGTTATCATCTTAAGGATGAAATCGAAAGATTAATACAGAGAGGTAACCTACAAGAATTTGTGAAAAGAAGAAGAGGAATAGATAGAAGAGATATTGCACCAACCAACTCGGATTCTGGAAGAAACCCCCCACAGGAACGTAGTGGAAGGCAAGAGCCTAACAGAAACAGCTCAGTACAAGGAATATGTGATGAGAATATGCTTGGAGCAGGCGTTATCAACGTAATATCAGGAGGACCAGCTAGAGGAGATTCAGCTAGTGCTAGAAAAGCTCTGGTAAGGGCAGCAAAGGCATTTCCAGAACTCCCACCACAACCCGAGCATCATATTCAGCAAGCTGCAGAAAACATTCACTCTATCACATTTCATGATAAGGATTTAGAGAATGGGCAGTTACCTACTCAAAATGATGCTCAAGTGATCTATGCTACACTTGCGAACTACTGGGTAAAGAAAATATTGGTGGATAGCGGAAGTTCTGCTGATATAATCTTTTACAATGCCTTCAAGCAGTTGAACATTCACAACGCCGAATTTAAGAGAGTTAATACAACACTGTCAGGGTTTTCAGGGGAGACAATAGAAGCATTAGGAGAGGTCGTGTTGCCTATTTCATTAGGAAGTTTTTCGAAAAGGGCCACGAGAATGGTCAAGTTCTTGGTGGTTAAAGCACCTTCCACTTATAACATAATACTGGGAAGGCCTAGCTTAAACCTCTTCAAAGCGGCGATCTCCACTTATTACATGAAGATGAAATTTCCCACGGCAGACGGAGTGGGAGAGGTAATAACAGATCAGATGATGGCTCGCGAATGCTATGCCAGTCTCCTTAGAAATTGTAACAAAAGAAGAAGATCTCAAACAGAGCCCATTGATGTAAAACAAATACCGAATGAGAAATCCATCATCAAAGAAAAGGAGGTCCAGAGTAAAAAACGAAAGCCTGAAGACTTAAGAATAAAGGCCGTGGAAGAATTAAAGACTATAGAGTTCATTCCAGGAGATCCAAGTAAAACAACGAGGATCGGGACAAGGATTGAGTCACATGAAGAATTTCAGCTGATCCAATTCCTGCGAGAAAACATGGAAATATTTGCATGGGAAGCAACCGATCTCCAAGGAATAGACCCATCAGTTATGGTACATAAGCTCAGTGTCGACCCAAAGACAAAGCCAGTAAAATAAAAGAAGAGGACGTTCGAACAAGAAAGAAATGACATCATTAAGGAGGAAGTGGAGAAATTACTCCAAGCTGGTTATATTCGAGAGGTGCAATACCTAGAGTGGTTGTCCAATGTAGTGTTGGTTCCAAAACCCAATGGCAAATGGAGAATGTGCATTGACTTCACAAACTTGAACAAAGCCTGCCCAAAGGATTCATATCCTTTACCAAGGATTGATGTGTTAGTAGATTCCACGTCAGGATGCGAGTTGTTGAGTTTCTTGGATGCATTTCAAGGATATAATCAAATTCCAATGCTACCTGAAGATCAGGAGAAAACTAGTTTCGTTACTGACCAAGGAATTTATTGTTATAAAGTTATGCCATTCGGTTTGAAAAATGCTGGAGCCACTTATTAAAGATTGGTGAATCACATGTTTGCGAAACAAATAGGTCGAAACATGGAAGTTTACGTAGATGATATGTTGGTCAAGAGTTATAAACGGAACAATCATCTCAAAGATTTGGAAGAAACTTTTGAAGTACTAAAGCGTTATGGAATGAAGCTGAATCCTAACAAATGTACTTTTGGCGTTCAAGGATGGAAGTTTTTAGGATTTATGATCTCGAAGAGAGAGGTGGAAGTCAATCCTGAAAAAATTACAGCTATACAAAAGATGTCTGCTCGCACGACTGTTAAAGAAGTACAACGACTGACGGGACGACTGGCGGCATTGAACCGATTTATATCCAGATCAGCTGACAAAGGATTACCGTTTTTCAAAACACTTCGTAATATGAAGGAATTTGAGTGGACTAGAGAATGTCACAAGGCGTTTGAGGAACTTATAGAGTATCTGACTTCACCTCCCCTCCTTACCAAACCAATTTCAGGAGAGACGTTATACCTCTACCTAGCGATTTCAGATTTTGCAGTCAGCTCGATTCTAGTCAAAGCTGAAGGAAAAGAACATCGACCCATATACTATGTAAGCAGAATGTTACAAGGTGCTGAGACAAGATATCCCCCGATAGAGAAACTGGCGTTAGCTCTAATTACGGCTTCTAGGAAATTACGACCGTATTTTCAGTCACATCAAGTCGTAGTACTCACAAATCATCTACTCAAGCAAGTTTTGTCTAATCCAAATGTATCAGGAAGAATAGTTAAGTGGACAGTAGAGTTAGGAGAGTATGGATTAGAATTTCAACCACGACCGGCGATCAAAGCCCAGGTGTTAGCAGATTTCATAGTAGAAATGAAAACAGATCAAGCAACTAGTTCCTTGCCTGCATGGGAAGTGCGAGTGGACGGTTCCGCCACATCAAATGGGAGTGGAGTCGGAATTTTTATTGAAAGCTCTCAAGGAGAAGAATTCGAATATGCACTAAAGCTGGACTTTCCAACATCTAACAACGAAGCAGAATACGAGGCTTTGTTGGCGGGAGGAAGATTAGCCCTAGCAGCCGGGGCAAAAAAGTTGGTGGTATATAGCGACTCGCAATTAGTTGTGAGTCAAATTAAAGGATCTTACGAAGCCAAATGAACAAACATGATTCGATATCTGCAGCATGTCAGAGAATTGCAAGAAAAGTTTGAAGAGTTTCAGGTAAAACAAATACCACGTGAAAAAAATGCCAAGGCAGACGCGTTGGCCAAAATAACCAGTTCCTTGGCAGCTGTGAAAAGCAAAAGGATCACATTTTTAACAGCAATCAGGCCCAAGATCGAAAACAACGAACATGAGGTCCTACCAGTAGTACCTGAGGAGCCGAGCTGGAAGGATGAAATCATTCAATATATCACATCTGATATTTTGCCTGAGGATAGGAAGAAAGCCAGGTTGATAAAGTTGCGAGCAGCGCGTTTTGTAATGATAGAAGGAGAATTGTACAAAAGAGGATTCTCTCAACCTTATCTCAAATGCTTAACTCCAGAAAAGGCGGATTATGTCCTGAGAGGGTCCACGAAGGTAGCTGTGGAAATTAACTGGGAGGCAGAGCTTTGGCAAATAAGACACTGAGGCACGGATATTTCTGGCCTACAATGAAGAAGGATGCATTTGAGCTAGTTCAAAAATGTCATAAATGTCAACAGCATGCCAATTCCATACATAGTCTAGCAGCATTAATGCAGCCACTTGAAAGTCCGTGCCCATTTAGCCAATGGGGGATTGACTTAGTAGGTCCTCTACCACCCGCACCTGGACAAAAAATATATTGTTGATAATAGCCTTGATGAATCACATGCTTTTAAAATTAAATCAACACCATGACTAATATCATATCGTTGCAATACAAATAAGATGCCTGATTGTGGCTGTTGATTACTTCACCAAATGGGTGGAAGCTGAACCGCTGAGAACTATAAAAGAAGACGACGTCACGAATTTCATATGGAAAAATATTGTTTGCAGGTTTGGGATACTGCAAATTCTAACTTTGAAAACTATAAAAGAAGACTACGTCATGAATTTCATATAGAAAAATATTGTTTGCAGGTTTGGCATACCGAGAATTATGGTGTCTGATAACGGAACTCAAATCCGAGGAAAAGAATTGAAGAGATGGTGTGAAGAAATGAGGATTACTCAAGCATTCGCTTCTGTAGCGAACCCCCAATCAAATGGGAAAACAGAAGTAACCAACCGCACTCTGCTTCAACATCTGAAAACAAGACTTGCCAAGCAAAGGGAGAATGGGTTGATGAATTGCCAAACGTCCTGTGGGCCTATCGAACAACTCAGAGGGTCAGCACAGGGGAATCGCCCTTCAGCTTGGTTTATGGAACCGAAGCAGTGATACCGGTGGAAATCGGGGAAATAAGTTTGCGTGTGAAATGTTATGATGATATGATCAACGAACAAGGGTTAAGAGCAAATTTAGATTTACTGGACGAATGGGGAGAAGCAGCTGGTGCCAGAGCAGAACGTTACCGTACAAGAATGGTGAAAGCTTATAATGCACGAGTACGACCTCATGGTTTTCAAGTTGGAGATTTGGTGCTTCGAAAGGCTACTGTCAACACAAAGAAAGATAAGAAGAAGAATAAAGTGAAGAAATTACAACCTAAATGGATTGGACCATTCAGAGTGTAAGAACTTGTAAGTTCTGGAGCGTACAAATTGCAATATTTAAATGGAGAAGAAATTCCAAGGACATCGAATGTGGCAAGCTTAAGAAAGTATTACGAATAAAGTAAATAGTTATCATGTAATAAAAAACTCACGAATATCGTAGAGCATGTTATCTTGTGATCCGAAGAAGTTCATACAAACTCAAGAAGTTTTGATAAGTTATAAAAATTGCTCAGTAAAAGAGCAGTATACCTCAATCAGAGGCCAAAATGATCGCTCATCAAAAGAGCATTACACCTCTAATAGGGGTCAAAAACTTCTGCTTTACATCTAAGCAAAATAATATAAATAGCTCCACAAGAGAGTATTGTACCCCCAAAAGAGGTCAATAAAAACATCATCATCTCAAAGACAAAAGGCTAAATAACTCTTCAGAAGTCTAACGCCAATAAAAGAACACAAGTTAATTACTCAATTCAAAAGAAAATATCATGCAACAAGTATCCTTCAAAAGAAAGGCAACAAAAAATAAGATATCAAAAGAAGCCTAATAATAATAATAGTCAAAGAAAACAAACTAAGTCTTCCAGCAAAGATAAAGAATGTGAAAATAGAAAGGATGATTACACATTAATCAACCTATTAAGCATCTATTGATAAAAAGAAAACGAAAATAACTATTTCCCTCCATCAGTAGGAATCGAAGTATCATCCTCTTCAAAATCAGGATCTTCGGAGACATCAACATTTAAAAACATAAAGTCTTCGCCAGGATAACGTCCAGATTCCCTAAGAACCCTGCGACACTCGCGGATAGTACGATCATACACTAGAAGAGACTCTTTCATTAAGTCTTCTCTATATGCGTCAGAATTCTTGTAGTTGCGGACTAACTCTTTCTCCACCGAACTTTGATACTTGGTGACCAACTCCTTCTCTAAATCTCTGAAGTATATTTTCCCTTCCTCAGACTTTCTGAATTTGTCCCCAGTCAGAACTTCATGTTTCAGATCCTTAGAAAGTCTGGCATTCTCCTTTTCCAGTTTCTGCATCTGAATAGTCATCTGAGCAAGTTTCTCCTTAGCAGCTTTAGCTTCCCCCTCAAAATGGTTGGCACGTTGACTGAGTAAATGAGACATCAGTGGTATCTGCATAATAATAAAAGATTTAAAAAAAAAAAAGGGGGGAGCAAGCAAATGTATTATAGACTACAAATAAATTTTACCCTAGCCAAGTTGGCACAAAGCATTTGATATAAGGTGCTCGAGGAAAATTGATCGAAGCGAGCGGCGTCATATGAAGATATCAAAGCCCTTGTTTTCTCGTACCCTATATCGAGATTAGCGGAATCCCAAAATGAGTTAACATCTTGATCTCTGTTAAGTCCATATATAAATAGTCCTTTCCCCGCACCAGGACGAGGAGAAATCTCACTCAGTTGCTCCCTAGGACGCTTATTTGGGGGGATGAGGCACGACTCTTCCCAGAGGTTGCAATGGTACCAAATGTTTCTGTAGGACTACTTCGCGATGCAGGAAGCACGGGTCCTCCATTTCCTCCCTTAGAGGAATTCCCCTTCAGGTGGCTGGTGGAATTTCCTTTGGGAGGGGGGAGGGAGGAGGGTGGTGAGAATCAGAACGGTTGGATTGAGCTTTTTTCGCAGCACGAACCTCACTAAGGGATAAACCTTTGCCTGCATCCAAAGAGAAAATAACAAATCAGTAAAATAACAAAAGTGAACAAAATTAATAGTCTGAGAAGACAAAAAATAATTATACCCTTAGAAAAAATATGAGTTACATCAAATTTATTTCTAAAAAGGCCAGCATACTCAAACTTCTCAGAGATATCATCTACATTCATTGAAAGATCATCAGAAAAAGAATTATCGCTCCAACTATCACTCCACTCAGTCAAGAAATCCCATCCATCGTTTCTCACATAAAAAAACTTAGATTTCCAAGGACCTTTAGAACCTCTCCCTGAGCCACAACCTTCTAAGAATTTACATGTTTTCTGAGGAAAGAAGTGAAAGTATAATTGGTTCGCGACCCTTCTCAGATTAAATAGAGTCCTAAAGGAAGCCAGTGTAGGAGAAATGTTCAAATTAGCACAACATTGTAGGAAACCCTCGTACTACATAAATGAGTTGGGAGTAAGTTGGCTAATGCAAATATTGAAACTCTGAAGAATTTCCACCAAAAGAGGATCAGGAGGAATCGAGAAACCACAATAAAAATACTCTTTATAAACAGTAAAATATCCAGAAGGAGGGGACCTAATTCTCTGACCCTCAAGAGGAAGCAAAAATTCATGGAAAAAGGATAAGCTTATGTTACTTTTTAAAATTTCTAACTCCCTAAAAGACATTTCACTGTTTGTGTATCAATATTCACTATCCGACTTTTACGCTTAGAAGATTGGACAACTCCTTCATCTTCGTCCATCACCCAGCTACTTGCCTCATCAGGCCTAGTGCCTAAAGGAAAAGAAGACACATCAGAAATAGATTCATCAAAAAACGAAACATCAGAAGACTCTGGGGGTAGTTCACGAATAGCTCTAGCAACTTCTTCCTCAATAGGAAGATCAAATCCTGACTCAAAACCCAAAAAATCAACTAACACATGGAAATAAAAACTACTAGTTCAACTATATATATAAAAAAAAAAAAAAAAAACTTTAAAATTAATTGCACAAAAGTGTATGAAAATTACATATATTGATATAAACTAAATCCGCTTCAATTATACAATAGATAAAAGATAAAAATCAAATTGTCACATACTTATATAACATTTTAGGTCCACAAGTTATATATCTACAAACCTCTAGATCCAATCAACTTTGTCAAACCAAATGTAACAGCTATAGCCAGGGCCGAACTCTGCCGAGGCAGCAGCCCTTCTGCAGAGATCTGTCGAGGCAGCAGCGCCTCGGCAGGGCTCTGCCGAGACAGCAACACCTCGGCAGAGATCAAAATAACTAATAATGATAGAACATTAAAAATATGTTAAAGATGGAAAAAATTTAGAGCCAAGTATCTAATAATTTTGTCTACTTTACAGCCTAGTGAAATTCTAGTTTAGAGCTATTATGTATGCCTCTATATGACCAATGAATCAGGTAGCTAGGCAGAAGGATTTATATATGTTGCTAACTAATAAAACTACTCCAAATCCAATCCAATGTCTGTACTCGGTAGTGTGTATTGCAGAGTCTGCATTATTTATAGTTGTATCACCTAATAGACGGTGATATGATTGATAGCATAAACGAATAAAAGGGAAAACTACATAAACAATACAGCAACACCTCGATAGAGATCTGCCAAGGCAACAGCACCTCGGTAGAGGTCTGCCGAGGTAGCAGCGCCTCGGCAGAACTCTGCTGAGGCAGCAGCTGCCCCGGCAGAACTTTGCCGAGGCAGGGCTACCCCGGCAGAATTCGGACGAGATATTAAATAAAAAAAAAAAATATATATATATATATATATATATATATATATATATATATATATATATATAAATTAATTAATTATTATAGGGTTGTTTTAAGCAGTACAAATGAGGAAATAATGATAAAATATTTCATACCTCGCGAAGACATTCTTAGAATTGAGCGCTTTAATGATTATAATTTCTAAGATGTTAAAAGTTTGATTAAAGCGCATGAATAAATAGCTTATAATTACCCCAGAGCAAATTTTAATTATGGAAGTGTCAGATCTCCAAGGAAAATAATCCTCCCTAAAGATTTTTCCATAACTAAGGTGCAATCTTAAAATAAATATGCTTATTCTTAATTATGGGATGATCCTTTACTTAAAGATTATTAAATTCCACAATTGAATATCTCAAGATATTCATTTATGGAATTGGGGGGCTTATGATGTGGATATATAAATCATAAGGGTATTTTAGTAATTACTAAATTCCTGATTATTAAAATACTTAAAACAAGAATTACATTTATGACGTTAATTAAAATGACCATCCTACCCCTCTTTCATTCTGAACTTAGTGGGAGACTTTTCCTCTCCACCTAATTGATGGTGGGCTTCTCATCTCCCCCCATTTAATATGGTGACCCTTCACCTCCTCACTTTCACTTATAAACATTGCCCTCATTTTCATTTGAAGGACAAGTTGCAAGAAGTGTGAAGGCTAGTTGAGTAATTTCCTCCAAGTCTGTCCCGTGACGTCAGAACGAGAGGTGAAAACGTTCAAGATTGGAAGAGGTCATCCCGTAGATACCCTTGATCATTTTCACGCAACATCAGACATTAAACTCCCTTTTTTTTTTTTTTTTATTTATACGAACTCCATAGCTAAAGTGACTAATGTTGCAAGTTAAAAGAACGGGCTTACGTGGTCAGTGGAATTTGTGGCCTGGGTGTGAATTTTCTGAGACTTGTGTTAATTTCTTTTCTGTGTAATTAATACTATGTTAAATCAATCTGATCCAATTGAATAGAATTTTTATTAGATTAAATATTTGATAGATCTTATCCGATTAAAAAGATTCATTATCCAAAATAAATTGAGTGAACATAAATCTTTCCGTCTTGATGCATTTAGTAATGAACCTCTTAATTAATTTCTCTTGGCCATTCTGGACATCAAAGGAAATTTGTTAACTTGTGACGATTCTCGAAGGTAATTTCTCATTTTTGCGGCTATTACTCTTGATTCCCATTGGATGAACCGTAATCTCATCACTCACGACAAACTTCCTTCTTCGGTATCTACTTGTGTCAAATGAATTGAGTTGAGAGCAACTGAGCATTCTTTGGCCCAATCCCGCCTCTCTTTCATTAAAAAATCTTCACCTCTTTGCTCAGTTTGGATTCCCCAAAAGCTTGGTTGGTTTAAAGTTAATTCGAATGCAGCCTTTCAAGATGACAAAGCCTTTATTGCGGTTTTGATCCATAATTCTTTGGGCTCTATCATTTTCGCCTCTCTCTCTTGCTCTTGTTCTTGTGCTGCAGTGGCTGAGGCTTTCGGGATTAAGGAAGCTTGCTCATTTGAACGAGCTAAAGTGCTCAAATATGTTTTTGAAAGTGATTGCGCTCAAGTTGCTTGTGATTTAAACAACCGTTTCAAGGAACTGAACAAGTATTTTATTACGTCTTGGTCATCAACTAATGGATTGCAAGGTGTAGAATCCAATTCATCGACATTCTCATCTTGACCCGTTGAATCAATCATTTCTGAAGTATCACGACTTCTCTTCGAACCACCACTAAATTCCAAAACCTTATACTCGAGAGTTTCTTGTCTAATGTGAGACCTAGTTTTTGGGGTATGATGTTTTTCTTCCTGGCTACTAGGTCATTTTGTTGATTTTGAACAAGAACCCTGATTATTTAGGCATGGGGTACGATTCATTTCCCCGGATTGCAACGTCAACAAAATTTGGAAGGTCTTGCGAAGTGTTGATCCAACTAATTGTGGTATCAGTCTAGACAAAACTAGATATTTCTATCTATATTCTCAAGTGGTGAAAAATCTTTCACACCCGAAGACATCTGTTTGATAGTTTGCTGAATTAGTATTCCATTTAAAATGGTTGTCATTTGGGCGACTAGAAACTCAAGAACATTAATTCGGTTCACCAAAAATGCATAAACCTTTGATTCTTCTGTATCACCTATGACATTGCCAAAGTGGTAAAGCATGGGATTATCGAAATGGTCGTACATTCCCATATCATCTTAACTGTTTCGATTGTCCCAAATTGGTGATATTCTATTAGAACTCTTAATCTTATTGGCTTGCAACTTCTAAATCATGAATCATCTGCTTCCTTGATTTACCTGAACCAATGGTCATAGTCTGAAACTCGAAAAGGGTGTTTGTATTAGTACATGTCACTATATAGATTTAGAAAGTATATGATCTACGAGAAACATTTACCTTAGTGTTCCAAGAACTGCCACTGGGTTGCAGTTCTTTAAACAACGATGTTGATCGTTCATTTGAAAGATACTTTATGAAAGGTACTTCCGTTTACAAATCAAGTGTATATTTTGCACGCGGTGTATGTACTCATCCGTAGAATATTATCTACATCATATTTAGATATTAATAAAATTTTGAATATCCAATTATAACCAAATATTAAGCTAATACATCATATGATAAAGAAAATAAACTGAAACTCGAAAAGGGTGTTTGTATTAGTACATGTCACTATATAGATTTAGAAAGTATATGATCTACGAGAAACATTTACCTTAGTGTTCCAAGAACTGCCACTGGGTTGCGGTTCTTTAAACAACGATGTTGATCGTTCATTTGAAAGATACTTTATGAAAGGTACTTCCGTTTACAAATCAAGTGTATATTTTGCACGCGGTGTATGTACTCATCCGTAGAATATTATCTACATCCTATTTAGATATTAATAAAATTTTGAATATCCAATTATAACCAAATATTAAGCTAATACATCATATGATAAAGAAAATAAACTCTTTAGTACCTGTAGTAATAATAAACAACCGGGTATATAACCCTAGTCTTTTCTTTGGAATGTCGGTTGTCCCATATCTAATTTACTTATCACAAGGCTCGCCCAATTCATTTTGGGAACTTCGTCCAGGTCCTTAAATCAATCATTTATGAAGTATCACGACTTCTCTTCGAACCACCATTAAAGTCAAAAACCTTACACTCGAGAGTTTCTTGTTTACTGTGAGACCTAGTTTTGGGGTATGATGTTTTTTCTTCCTGGCTACTAGGTCGCTTGATTGATTTTGAATAGGAACCCTGATTATTTAGGCATGGGGTACGATTCATTTTCCCCAATTGCGACGTCAGCAAAATTTGGTAGTGTCTCGCTTGTGGTATCTGTCTAGGCGCAAAACTAGATATTTCTGTCTATATTCACAAATGGTGAAAACTCTCTCACCCCTGAAGACATCTCTTTGATTGTTTGCTGAATTAGTATCCCATTCGGAGTGGTTGTCATTTGGCGACTTGTAACTCAAGAAAATGAATTCGGTTCGCTAGCAATTAATGCATAAACCCTCGAATCTTCTGTATCACAAATGAGATTGTCAGAGCTGGAAAACATGGGATTATCAAAATAGTTGTACATTCCCATAGCATCGTAACTATTTCGATTGTCCCAAATTGGTGATATTCTACCAAAACTCTTAATCTTATTGGCTTCTAATTTTTCTAATTCACTTGCAACTTCTAAATCATGAATCATCTATTTCCTTGATTTACTTGAATCAATGGTCATAGTCTCAAATTCGGAAAGGATGTTTGTATCAGTACATGTCATTATATAGACTTAGAAAGTATATGATATACGAGAAATATTTGGACGGAAACATTTACCTTAGTGTTCCAATAACTGACACTGGACAACAGTTTTTTAAACATCGATGTTGATCGTTCCTTTGAAAGACACATTATGAATGGTACTTCCGTCTTCAAATTAAATTTATATTTTGCACGCATTAATTGTATTCATCCGTATAATATTATTTACATCATAACTCGATATAAATAAAAATTCAAATATTCAATTATTTACCAAATATTAAGTTAATACATCAAATGATAAAGAAAATGAATTCATTTAGCACCTGTAGTAATATCATTTCGAAAACTTCGTCCAAGTCCTTATATAGGGTCAAGTAATCACCCAATATGTGACATCAGGTACTCGAATAGAGAAACACACCAAACAAAAATATCAAGTACATCACCTTGAATTCATCTCCGTGAGTAGTGGTATCAAGCAATGAATTGTACAATTCTTTAAATGACTTTTATTTTTCCATGCCAATCCAGTATGTCCAAGAGTGATACAAACTATGACCATTATATGGAATTCCTAGAGCCTCATAAACCGCGTAATCTGTCAACTCAAATTCTTGTCCATGTATTTTGAGGATTCTTGCGCTAAGGTTATACGGATCAAAACGGTTGTACATTCTCATATCATTGAAACTGTTTCGATTGTCCAAATTGGTGATATTCTTCAAGAACTCTTAATCTTATTGGCTTCTAATTTTTCCAATTCACTTGCAACTTTTAAATCATGAATCACCTGCTTCCTGGATTTAATTGAATTAAAGGTCATAGTCTGAAACTCGGAAAGGATGTTTGTATCAGTACATGTCATTATATAGATTTAGAAAGTATATGATCAATTACAAATATTTGGACGAAAATATTTACCTTAGTGTTCCAATAACCGCCACTGGACTTCAGTTCTTTAAACAACGATGTTAATCGTTCCTTTAAAAGATACTTTATGAAAGGTACATCCATCTTCAAATCAAGTGTATATTTTGCACGCGTTGTACGTACTCATCCGTAGAATATTGTTTATCTCAATGAGTAGTGCTAGCAAGAAATGAATTATAAAATTCTTTAACATCAACTCTACCCCATTGGATTGTGATGAATGACCTTTATTTTTCCATGCCACTCTTGTCTGTCCAAGAATGATATAAACTATGACCATTGTATGGAATTCCGAGAACCTCATAAACCTTGTAATCTGCCAACTCAAACTCTTGTCCACGTATTTTGAGGATTCTTTTGGTACAGTTATACGAATCAATTAACCAACGCACCATAATGCGGTAAGTATCCTCACAATTCAATCTTGAGGCCTATATGATTGAGTTAACAAATAATAATATTTTTACGATTATCGAACTTATGCACATTCGGCGGGTGCTCCTTTCAGGTAGAGAATCAGAAACAGATACTGTATAAGTGTCGATGTTTATTATAACACAAACCCAATGATCCATCATGTCGTTAATTCTAATGACCCAACTAACTTTGCAATAGAATATCAAAAAACTCCTTAATCGATTGGAAACTATATTCATTATTCAACATTTGTTGCTGCATCAATAATCCAATTAACTGTTATTTCATTATTATTATATCTCCATATGTTCTAAATTGTATTTTACGAACAACTTTATATTCACCGAAAATAAACATGGAAAGTACCATCGTGGCTGAGAATGTTCCTCGTCAATAATATTTAGACATTGCATATACGCGACACAATCGATCACCTACATCAATGTAATAAACATTCATCAACTTACATAGATTAATAAACTAAGTAGATATTTGCACTGACATATCACCCAAATTTAATAGCAGGCACCAAGCACCGAATGTCTGTCCTATTGAGATACTAATTACCCAGGTCTAGAACAAGTTCACTACATGCAATATATGATTTGTCCTAACTTTAGTTACAAAATAAATATAATTAATATTAAATTCTATTAATTTAGAATGCTATTTTACCTTTGATTGAGATGTTGACTGAACAAGTGTTTTATTATGTCTTGGTCATCAACTAATGAATTTCAAGGTGTATAATCCAATTCATTGTCATATTAATTGATATTCTCATCTTGTCCAGTTAAATCAATCATTTCCGAAAGTATCACGACTTCTCTTCGAACCACCATTAAAGTCCAAAACCTTATACTCAAGACTTTATTGTTTGTTGTGAGGCCTAGTCTTAGGGTATGGTGTTTTTTTCTTTCTGGCTACTAGGTTTCTTGGTTGATTTTGAACAAGAGTCCTGATTATTTATGGATGGGGTACGATTTATTTTCCCCGATTGCGACGTCAGCATGTTTGGCAAGGTCTCGCGAAGTGTTGATTCAACTAATTGTGGTATCTTCTCTAGGCAAAACTAGATATTACTGCCAATATTCACAAATGGTGAAACCTCTTTCTCCCCCGAAGACATCTCTTTGATTGATTGTTGCATTAGTGTCCCATCCGGAGTGTTGTTATTTGGGCGAGTTGTATCTCAAGAACAATGATTCGGTTCATCAACAATGCATAAACCCTCGAATCATCTGAATCACCAGTGAGATTGCCAGAGTGGGAAATCATGGGATTATCAAAATGGTTGTACATTCTCATATAATCGTAACTGTTTCGATTGTCCCAAATTGGTGATATTCTCCCAGAACTCTTAATCTTAATGGCTTCTAATTTTTTTCAATTCACTTGCAACTTCTAAATCATGAATCAACTGATTCTTTGATTTACTTGAATCAAAGCTCATAGTCTGACACTCGGAAATGATGTTTGTATTAGTACATGTCATTATATAGATTTAGAAAGTATAGGATCTACGAGAAATATTTGGACGAAAATCTTTACCTTAGTGTTACAATAACTGCCACTGGACTTCAGTTCTTAAAACAACGACGTTAATCATTCCTTTGAAAGATACTTTATGAAAGGTACATCCATCTCCAAATCAAGAGTATATTTTGCACGTGTTGTACGTACTCATCCATAGAATATTGTCTACATCATATTTTCGTCAATAATATTCAAACATGGCATATACCCGACACAATCTATCACCTGCATCAATGTAATAAACATTCATCAACTTAAACCTTGCTACATAGACTAATATAATAAGTAGATATTTGCACTTACATATCACACTAATTCAATAACAGGCATCAAGCATCGAATGTCTGTCCTATTGAGATACCAATTATCCAGGTCTACATCAAGTTCATTACATGCAATTATGATTTATCCTAATTTTAGTTTCAAAGTCAATACGATTAATATTAAATCCTACTAATTTAAATACTATTTTACCTTTGATAGAGATGTTGACAGAACAAGTATTTTATTATAGCTTGGTTATCAACTAATGGATATCAAGGTGTACAATCCAATTCATTGTCATATTCATCAACATTCTCATCTTGACCAGTTAAACCAGTCATTTTCGAAATTATCACGACTTTTCTTCGAACCACCATTAAAGTCCAAAACCTTATACTCGAGAGTTTCTTGTTTGTTGTGAGACCTAGTTTTGGGGTATGATGTTTTTTCTTTCTGGTTACTAGGTCGCTTGGTTGATTTTGAACAAGAATCCTAATTTTTTAGGGATGGGGTACAATTCATTTTCCCGGACTGTGACGTTAACAAGTTTGGCAGGGCCTAATTTGTTCATTCAACTAATTGTGGTATCTTGTGTAGGCAAAACTAGATATTATTGGCAATATTCACAAATGGTTAATACTCTTTCACCCCCCAAAGACATCTATTTGATTTGTTGCTTGATTAGTATCCAATTCAGAATGGTTGTCATTTAGGCGACTTGTAACTTAAGAACATTAATTCTGTTCGTCAGCAATGCATAAACCCTCGAATCATTTGTATCTCTAGTGAGATTGTCAGAGTGGGAAAACATGGAATTATCAAAATGTTTGTACATTCTCATATCATCGTAACTGTTTACACTGTCCCAAATTGGTGATATTCTACTAAAACTCTTAATCTTATTGGCTTCTAATTTTTCCAATTCACTTCCAACTTCTAAATCATGAATCACCTGCTTCCTTAATTTACTTGAATTAAAGGTCATATTCTGAAACTCGAAAATGATGTTTGTATCAGTACATGTCATTATATAGATTTAGAAATTATATGATCTACGAGAAATGTTTGGACGGTAATCTTTACCTTAGTGTTCCAATAACCGCCACTGGACTGCCGTTCTTTAAACAACGATGTTGATCGTTCCTTTGAAAGGTACTTTCTTCTCCAAATCAAGTGTATATTTTCACGCATTGTATGTACTCATCCGTATAAATTATCTACATCATATTTAGATATTAATAAAAATTCGAATGCCCAATTATAACAAAATATTAAACTAATTTATCATATGAAAAAGAAAATGAACTATTTAGTACCTGTAGTGATAATAAACAACCTGATATATAAACCTGGTCTTTTCTCTGGAATATCCATACCTCATCTAATTTACTTATCACAAGGCTCCCCCAATTCATTTTGGAATCTTCGTCCAGGTCCTAAATAGGGTCAAGTAATCACCCAATATGTGACATTGGGTACACGGATAGAGAAAGACACCAAACAAAAATGTGAAGTACATCACCTTGATTTCATCTACGTGAGTAGTGCTATCAAGCAATGAATTGTACAATTCTTTAACATCAACTCTACCCCGTTTGATTGTGAAGAATGAACTGTATTTTTCCATGCCACTCCTGTCTGAGTATTACAAAACAATTCAAACCTACTTAACGCATCTTCATATCCAATACACACCAAATACACGTCATATCCAGTTCACACTTATATACTGCATAATACCTTTTGAAAAATGCCAAAAAAAAAAAACCTAAAGAAGTGCAAAACCCCCCCTCCCCCTCGAAACGATTCAAATATACTTCAAACTTGAAACTTATACACACCAAATATACTTCATATCCAGTACATAGAACCATAATGCACTTATACACTGTAGAACCCCTCTTGAAAAAAATGCAACCCCCACCCCCACTCCTAAAAAGTGCAAAACCCCCTTAAAAATTCAAACATACTTCAAGTATCTTCATATCCAACATACCCCAAATTTACTTCAAATACACCAAATACATTTCAAATACACTTCATATCCAGTACACATAACCATAATGCACTTACATACTGTAGAATGCCTCCTAAAAATTTGCAAACCCCTCCCCCACCCCCAAAAAAAAAAAACATACTTCAAATATCCAAACATTTCTTTATATTCAATATCACCCCATTCAAATACACTAATGGTACTACAAATACATATTATATTTATCTTAACTACAAATATCAAATTGATGTTGTCAAGTCCATCTTTAGATATATATGCTACCTTATCTTCGGAAAGCATAACCATAGAGAATACCTTATTTGAGCTCATTTGAACTATAGCGATATTGCTCTTGCTTTTCTTATCATCAATTTTGCACTTACCATCATCAAATAATACCGAATAACATTTTTCCAATAGTTGTCCTATACTTAGCAGATTACTAGTTAAGTTGGGCACATAAAGAACACCGCTTATGAGATTTGGATTATTTCTTTTAGTTTGAACAATAATTGTTCCCTTTCCTTCTGATTGGTGGAGCTTTCCATCACCTAACTTGATTTTTGAGTTAAAACTCTCATCAAGGACAACAAAAATGTTTTTGTTCCCGTCATTTGGCTGCTGCATCCGCTATCCAAACACCATGTATTTTGATGTTGTTGTATTGTCATGCAAGAAAAAAGTTGTTCACCTTCTTATTCAATGAATTAACTTCATCATCCTGATTTTTGTTTTGATGTCAATAATTCCTTTGTGAGTGGTTGGGATTTTTGCATTTTTTTCATTTATAATAACAATTTTTTGCCTTGTGGTTTCAATTGTGCTAAATTTTGCAATGAAGACTCGATTGGTCGTCTTCTTGATTGGAATATCCATCAATATTTATTGTTTGTTTTGACCTATTCCCCTTTCTCTATCTTGGCAAGATCTTTTTCCTAGTTGGGACGATCCTGGTCTTCCTCGTTGTTGCCATTTGGAACTTTCATTATTTGAAAATTTTACTTTTGACTCGAAAGCTTGCTCTAGTGGCTGATTTGAGGACTTGTTTCATTCTTTCTTCATGCATTTGAAGCGAACTTATTAATTCACGAAAATAAATACAAAGATAAATTTATAGATTCTGTAACGACACCAACCTGTAGTAGGCCTGAAATGAGCCTCACCCGAAAGCACATCAAAGAACTAACGATTTAGAAAACAATCCACATGTAATTACAACCACTAATACTAGTTCACATATATACAACAAAAAATATTTACATCGGATACGACTTACAACCAGTATCAAAACATTCTAAATACAGATTCACAACTATAACATTTACAGACACACTATATTCTTCGATAATAATTTCCAAAATTAGTGTAGACAACCTGTGTAACATCTAGCCCATCTCTCCGCCTCCCATAGTCCCACCAACAAGATAGAAATCTGAAAATAGTTAAATTTGAAAGCGTAAGTTGCAAAACAGCTTAGTGAGGCCTGTTTGGGAAGAAATTAAATTTTTATGCAGGAAATTGGCTTCCAGAATTAACTTGGATGAATGCAATTATCATATAATTAAAAATTACGAGTATATGAAAATAAAATATATTCGCACTTCAACTTGGGTCATTCATCAAATATTGGCGCTTTATTCGTCTTTAAATATCTCATCACTTTGGTATGGGTGGAATTGGAAAATGGAGGATTCGTCTTTTACCAGGGGATCCTTTATACCAGAACCAGTTTCTGCAGAAAACTGGTCAGTTCATTAAAAGGGGCAACAATTCCCTAACTAGGTACTTCCTTCGATGAAGACGGTTACTTTGTAAGGGTTAGGTGAAGTGTTGTTTTGAAATTTTCTCCGTCTGACATCCTTGCAAAACCCCTTGTTGAATATGCCGTTTCTTCCCGATTGGGGATGAATGTATGTGATTAAGGGGTAGTGTCCTCTGATCAAGGAGGATACTTCATAATCAAGGAGCCTGTCTCGAGAAGTACATGCAACAACTCGGAGATCGACCATCAATTTTCACATCTCAATCGGAAAATGTAATTTAGCTTTCTCTAGTAGCTGTAGACCCCAATGTAATAGGAAAGTGACTTCATTTTGTAACCTTGTTCTTACGAATGTAATAATTTATCAATAAAATGTCTTTGATATGAATCTTTTATTTCCATTCTTATCAAGCATTATGAATCCAAAATGTCTTGTCGAAACACTCAAATCTTTATATATGCCTTGTCTAAATACATTTTCCGTAGGTCGGAGATTCCCGACACGATATAGCCGTTCATTTTTTACTTCTGAAAATCTATATAAGGGCCTTCATACTTTACTCAAATTCCTTAACAATGAAGTTGTCCGTAAACATCCACCCCCTTTAAGACATAAAATTTATAATGAACGATCTTTGGTATGGGTGGATTTGGAAAGTATTGACTTGCCCTTTTGCTCTAATGTCCCCAGATCTCTCAATGTGCTCTTCTGGGATGTGAGGCACTGACAAGTTCAAATAACTATTTGGGAAACAGCTGTTGCTCCTTATACTCTGGGAGGTTTTGTCGAGCTTAGAGGAAAGCTGGATTCTATTCTGGCTTTCCTGATATAGATGTCGAAAGTCTTCTTCGAAGCATGTAATTATCTAAAGTAGGTTGTAGACTTTGCTTGTAATTCATCTCGTAATAAAATGTTCTTTTGTTCCAAGATATCTCATTGCCCAAATGAATGTTGTTATCCATTCTTCGTCTCATTTCAATCTTCTTGCATCTCGAGTAGATTTCACATCATTCTTTGACCTTAATCATATCTCTCACAAGGAAGTTTTAAGAAAGTATTTCGACTAAACAGTTATATTATCGAGGATGGATCTTGAATCGAGAAAACATTCCGACTAATTTCTTAGTTTATCGAGATAAGCTATCAACTTTGAATTCGACTGTTCAAACTGTCTTGCCATAAATGCGGGAAGTTAATAAGTCAAGTGTATTTATTTATCAACATTGATCTAATCTTTCCTTATATGTAGGATCACCCTAATTCTGCCTATAAAAGGCAACAACTCATTTACCATTTTCATCCATTACTCAAAAATGGGAAACACACTTCCGTTTAGATTGGTTCTGCAAACTGATCCGATAATACGTTAAAAAGCACATTACTTTGATTATGCTAGTCAGGGTTACCTTGCCCTTCATCTTGCCTAGTGCTGATGAGTCCCAGTAACAACCTACCCTAGTACTGACAAGTCCCACATTGACCTCTGCATTAGTCTTCTATAGTTAGGGTCGAAGGGATTTGATCAGCACATGGTGGGTTTGGATCTACCTAGCATCTTCGTTCTTTGAGGTTACTTTCGGGCTGCCCCAATGTCGGGATACACTGGTATATTTTCACTTTTGCGACGATCCAAACGGGATCTCGTTTTGGACGAATAACTACAACAAGCTATTAGGATTTTTGGAGGTTTGTTCGATCAAAGAGGGAATCGATCTTCCGAGCCTGGCCATCGAACCAAAGAAGTCGACCATCCTGAGCGGCATGCTCCTTAGGTGGTCGTATTATCAATCGAGGTACTAGGGAGGAAATTGATGTTTCCGTGGACATTGTCGTGAAAGCTTCAACCTGTTAGTTAAGGTTTCATTTTTGTTCCGTTGTAGGAAGTAAAGCAGTGGTGTATTTCTTGTATTTGTAAAACGATTCATATTTAATAAAAAATTCATTTATTTTGCATCTCCTTCGCATATAACTTTTATTGTTTCAAATGTAGATCGATGAGATTTTACCGACCCAATCGGTTTTTACTCAACCTTTAATTTGTACTTAGGTTGTCTAACAATTGTTGGTTTTAACATTCTTTACTTGATAACTGGAGATCGATGAATGTATTACAAAGTATATAGAATATGTAGGTCAGTGTATGATCTCTGTCCTGCCCTAATACAATGTAATTGAAGGATTTAAATAGATCTTCTTCCCTAGTTTTAGAAGGAAACATAATCATAATAGGATTCAGACTAATGTCCTCCTGGGACTCGGACTACTGAGCTAGGTTGGCGAGACGTGCCTTTTTGGTCGAGACGACTTTTACGAATGATCCGCGTTTAAGGCTAATTATCAAGTTGGAACGACCCAATTCTTTTCGGGCTCTCGACTATCTTTTAGGTTCTAAAATAGTCCCCATCAGTACTCCCTCACTTCTTCGAGCGAAAATGTAGTTGAAGCTCGTAGAAGTAGTCAATCTCAGTGATTGGTTTATGAATTGTGCCTTGTTAAAAACCTTACTCGAAAAAAATACTTTGGGAAAAATTCGAATAAAGAAAAGAGTGCAACTTTTCATAAACAGTCACAAACTAGCCATCGTTGACACGCATCGTTTAGACTAGTGGGGTCCATACACTTCCTCTGGTGGCGGGAAAAGAAAACGTCCCGAAGGGGCTAAAGTGTCTTTTCAACCTTGTATATATATAACCGTCTTAGGTTTCACAATTACTTTTTACTTTCTGCCTTCCATCTCTTTGCAGTAAAACTTTAAGTCTATAAACTCTGTAATTAACATACTTGTCGATCTTCATTTATAAACTCATCGAGATGGCCTCTTCTTCCAAAGATCCCAACTCTTCAAGTCGAGATGATGTAGTCCCCATCATCGTCCTAGAGGGTTCTCATAACCCTTCTTCCGAGCAGAATGAAATTTTGGATATAAGCCCCGTTGAGAAAGATACTATGTCAGTGAAAATTCTTACCGACGAAGAGGTAGCCGCTAATGCTGCTACCAAAACCAAAAGTGCCAACCCCGAAATTTCTGAACCAATTGAGTTCCTTGCCTGTGGATACAAGGAGGATGACTTGGCTACATTGCGAAAGAATTATGGTCGGTTCTTTCCTGAGGGTTTTGAAATATTCCTCCCTTCTCCAGAGGAGAGGGTCAATTCCCCTCCCAAGGGATGTCGTGCCTTCTACACGTCCCATTTTCAACATGGTCTCCGGCTTCCCCTTTATCCTCTTTTTCTTGAAATTCTAACCCCTTGCACTGTCTCTTTGACTCAGTTGGTCCCCAATTTTGTTGCTTTTATTGTTTCTTTTGCTGTTTTAATGGTTGCCAAGGGTTTAAAACCATCCTTTCGCAACTTCTTTCAATTGTTTCGCTTTAGCATTTCCACTTCCTCGAACCACGGATATTTCTTTGTGAGCCAGAGGTCTGGCTGTGCTATCTTTGATCCTCCCATTTCTAGTAATTCTGCCTGGAAATCCAGCTATTTCTTCGTTCGACCTCTAGCCCATCAAACATTGGCAGACGGATCTACCGTGCCTTCCGAGTTTACCTGGGACCATGATTCCACTTGGACATTTGGTGGTTGGAAGATTAAAGACGACCTGATTCCTGACGACCCTTTGTCTTTTAAGTATGATAAAAGAAATGAGGTCGGACAAATATCAGTGTGCTGTTCTCGTGGGAGAGGTTTTTCTTCGGAAAGCCGGATTAAGCTTCCTGAATTATCCTACTTCGGTCAATGATCAATCTTTAGGTAAGTTTCCTTATTTGACTTGTGTACCTTTTATACTACCTTCGTATTTGGAATCTTCTGTAATTCATTCTATTTCTCTTACAGCATCTATGGTCGAGGGTTCCAGATATTAAAAAACTGGAAAAATAGTTCTCTCCAAATCTACCAAGACTACTGACAACCAGGCCATAGAACAAAGAAATTCCCTTTAGAGAAGAAGGGATCAAGGCCAGGATTCTGAGGACAATAGGGAGAAAACTCCAGAAGTTCCTGACCTTACTGGGAACTTCCCTCCTGAGTCTACTTCTGCTCAAGCTCAGACATCTTCATCAACTACCGGAGCGGGCCAAGGATATCCTTGAATGAATCTCAGAGTTGCGTATGGTATCATAGGTTGCAAATCATGGCCCGAGCGCAATTATACTGGTCCCGTGATGAAAAGAAAGAAGCATTTCTATGATCGCTCTAGTCAAAATCTTAAACAGGACGGCGACACAAATCATAAGGCTTCTTTGGTCGAGATGGTAGAAAATCATCTCGTGGGGAGAAGAGCGGCAGGATATTCTGAGCGTGAAGCATTAGTATCCGACGATAAGGAAAATGCCGCTGATAAAGCTGCTCGACTTCTTCTCTCGACCGTTTTCACTAGGGAAATGCAACGTTTCCTGGACAATGATCCTTTCGAAAGGCTAACCAAGGCTGCCCACTCCCATATTAAAGTAAGAGGAAATACTCTACTATCTTTAATCTTTTTTCATTTATCTTTCATAACCCTTTTAATTTGCTAAATCAGTTCTCTTAAGTATGGAGCATACACGGTGTCTTCTATGTACGAATCGGCATTGTTGAAGCAACAATGTCAGTTTCTAGATGAAAATAACAAGATTCTTCTTCAAAAGGTAGCTGATTTGGAGCAAAGGTTAGCAATGGCTGGGTCTGCTACATCCTCCTCCCATCAAATCGGTCCTAATAGTAACCCAAATCTGGAGATAGACAATCCTCATATAATCAATACTGTCATGCAGGCCACCCGAGCTCAAGAGCGAGCAAACCAATTGGCTAAAGAGATAGAAGATCAACAAATCCGACATGTAACCAGAGTTAGTGAGCTTGAGTCTCAGGTTGCACACCTTCAAGCTCGCCTCGACGAGCAGGATGAGGATGAAGATCTCGAAGGTTTGATTAACAGAGTTGTTATTGACCCAAATGAGAAGGTAATTCAGGAATTCGTTGCATCTCCGGTTCATACTGCCCTGGTGCATCAGATGATCGGACCGCTTTTAGAGAACACATTCAAGAAAGTTATTCATCAATTAGTGGCCCTCAAACTGATTGAAGATCGTAAGAAAGAATATTTCAATGCTATCCATGTCCGTAAAGATCAGAATGGCCAGGAGTATTCTTTTGAGGGTGTTCTAACAGTCGAGTACGAGCATATTCGTTGGCACATTTGGTGAAGAAGCTTGGGGTTCCTCTGCCCGTGCCTCCTCCTGACAGTGACCCTCCTAACGTGGATGGTGAAGGCGCTTCCGGCTCGAATCTTTCAGATAATCCTCGAGACGAGCAGGAGGAAGATGCAAATCACGAGGATATTAACGGCAAAGAAACTTGAGAAAAATAGGTGAATTAATTTAGAATATGTTGGTTTTGTATAATATAAACTTTTTTGCTAATTTATTTCCTTCTTTCCTTTGTGCCTGTAATACATTATTTCTTTAGATGATTTAGACATAAGTCTTTTACATCATAATGAGCAATTTGTTTTCTTTCATCGAAATTATTTTGTCGAGCTGATAAATCGATTTCATTAACTTCCTTTTTTTAATATTCTTTTCGCGCCTCCTCCAGGGACCGTCCTATCTTTTCCTTTACTATAAATACTGGGGTCAAAAGTTCTCACTATTTTACCGCGCATCCCCACTTAGATAAAATATTCTCTCAAGTTGTTCGAGCAAGCCTTTCGATTTTCCAATTTACACTATAATTTTTCGAGAATGAGGTCCCTCTTTTCGAATACCTTAAAACGTTCTTCGCGTGATCCCCCGAGGAATACTGTTCCGAGGAAGAAGTCGCATACTGGGGGTGCTTCTTCTAAGCCTTCACAACCTCCCAACTCGGACATTCCTACCCCTACAATTTCTTTGACCACCGTACATAATCCTTCGAGCCCTTTGACTCGCTCGTCGACCATTCAACAAGATATTCCGTCAAGCTCCCCTCGCATATCGAGTATCCCAAGACGGGATTCTCCTGGGCGAATAGCGTTTGGAGACTCTGTTTCTGGTGATCGATCTTCGGAGGTCAAAATTCCTACTACCATTCCTTTTACCGAACATGGTCCTTAAGAACATGTTCAATTAGAGATCCCGAGAGGGAATTATGCTATTGACCTCACTAACGATCAGACAAAGGAGGTCAGTGGGAACGTACTGGTCGGAGGTGCATCTGGAAGCCTTCGGGGGGGGGGGGGGGGGGGGGCGCTTACTTGATAGGTCCATGGTGGACAATCTCACAAACTATATGTTTACTGATACCACAACCTCCATGCTCGTTTCTTCAGTTGAGGAGGCTGGAACTTCTTCACAGGGTCAGACAGATCCTCGGGTTGAAACCCAGGTTGTTTATTCTGCCTCGGGAAAGACCCGCCTGGCGAGTCTGATCTCGACAAGTTCTGTAGTGATATCCTGGATTCCAACGCTCCTCGCCCTGATGGGATCCTGCCCAACTCAGTTCTTCCCGGGTTTTGTGATCCCGACCCCTTATCCTGGAATCTTGGATTCAGTTTGATTCTTCCTGGCGAGCTGAAGAAGTATGAAGATCAACTAATCTCCGCCTGGTTCAATCCATCTTCAAGCACTTTGAGCAGGTACTTCTTTCTTGTTTTTTATCCTCGATGTTTCACACTACGACTTCTCTACTAATTTGTTTACTTACTTTTTAGGCAAAACATCAAGTCCTGCAATTAGGCTTCAAAATGATGATTCTTGGTTTAGTAAAGAATCTTTGAAATCCCGGCTAGAGAGTGAGACCAATTCTCATCGATAAGTGAAGATAGATGAAATTATATTTTAATCCTGAGACACGGTCTTCTTCTCGACGGCAGCTTTTGCAGACTGTTATTGTACACTCTGCTGTACGGATCTGAACATTGTATCAGTCGCATTTAATGCATTAAGCTTGTTACCGTTGGAGAGCTTACTGACTGACTTCACTTAGCTAATGGGATCACTCTGCTGAATCAAGAATGGACACATTCATCTTGACTCGGCTAATGATAATTAATATGATCTTCACTAATCTGATATTTCTACTAAGTTGATTCTGTTTACACGTCTTCCAGACCGTGAGAGATGTTTACTAAGTTTTTCATTTCTTAGTAAATGACTTCTATTTTATGCTTTTTGTCATCTTTAAAACCTACTACTCAAACCTTCTACTCAATTAACCTAACTGATAAGATCACTTATATGTTCTTGAGTTAATAAATTGTTCCAACCTAATTCTAACATAACCTTTTAACTTTTTTACAGGTTGAAAACTAATATTTCCAACAAGGTATATGGATTGAGCTATTGAGTTTATAATTCACAAAATAAATGTATAGATAGCACTTGTTTTGAGCACTTGGTCTATTTCGGAAAAGATTTATTTGGGTTCCGTTTGGTTTGGTCTCAAAAATTGGTTTGAGATTTTTGGACGGAACTTTTGAAACTTAATTTGGAGTTTGGTTTCAAAAATTATTGAGATGAAAAATATTAATAAAATAATAGTTAGCCGGTTTGAAAGTTTGAGATATGATTTGGATTGAGGTTTATTTGTTGGCGTTTGAGAGAGAAAAGTATATGGTAAATGTCAAATCAATAATATATGTGATAAAAGAAGATGATATTTTTTCATGTTTTCAATCAATAATTTTATAGGTCTCAAGTAGGTTTATACGTATTTGACCTGGTTTGAAACCTGGATTTTGAGCTGAGACCTACCTAGACCCATTCCAAAATGAGCTTTGACCCAATTTGAGTAAGCCCAGACTGGGCATACCATTTCCAAAATACGTCTTTGATTTTGGATGGTTTTCAAAATGAATTCATTTGTGTTGTGCTTTAACTCAAATTGAGGATTTCAAATCCACCCACTATAAGAGCACAAGATCACAAAACCGAGCACATAAAAGTTTCCAAATAACTTAGAACTCGGTTATATTTGAAACATATGAAGCAATCGAACAACTTCTACTATGAAATGAAGTTTAGGAAATGAGATCTTACAGTCCCTCAAATCAATGCAACACCTATTTTTTATGTCACTAGGGTACTAGTAAACATATACATGTTACTAGTAAAAATTTACGTGGTACTAAAAATATAAGCGGAGATTTTGTAGAATAATTTTATGATATGCGCAACATTTGTGTAAATAAATCTAACCTATAAAAGTTTGGACTATAAAGTAATTCTTGTATTTTTTTTTTCTTGAGATGATGAATAGATTATTACATTAATCATTACATTAAAAATTCTATTCGAATCTATTTCAATTATTATTGAAATACAAAGATAAGTTAAATAAAAATAATAGCATTAAACTAGATAAAATTGAAAATATCCACATTAATAAGAGTTGAATTTATGACCCTTGGTCATGGGGCTTCAATTTCACCATCTGGCTAAGCCTCTCAACAATTATTGTAATATATATATAACATTTGAGAGTAAAAGTTATCATTAGAGATCACAGACCATCATCAAATCTCAAGTATATGAGCTAATGCTCTCATATGCATCATTAACAAAAACAGAAAAAAGGCGTGGATTTATCCATATGTTGCTTTTTTCACTAACCCACACACATAATCTGGATGATAATCTCATATTAAATTAATGGACTAATTAATTAATTAAAAAAAGCGCACCTTTTTTTTTTTTTGATAAATTACAACTAGGTTAAGTACTAGTTGGAGATGACTTTATATATTCACAGATGGGAATGCCACCTAAAGCTTGCCAACTAATGCGACTTTACCATCTCCTCACCAATAAAAAACGCTCATCTGAGCACGTTGAATATGTAAAAAGGCATCACAGAATCTTTGATTTTTGTTTGGCCTAAAATAAATATTAATATTATGGCCCTCTAGTTATATAAATAAATAAACATTTTTATATTTTGAGTTGTGACAATAAAGCATTGCGCCAGCAAATAAAGTTTTGACGCTTGACTCACCGTATTAAAATAAGTGATCATATGGATATTGGATAATCATAATTAATGGGGAATATAAGATATTTTGTGTTTTGCGAAACAAACATGAAATAGTAATATTAAATAAATGTCAATCTCGAAGAATTTTGATATATATATATGAAATAAATTATACTATTAATTAGAATTTGGGTCGTCCCGAATCCAAATGAAACCAGACTATGAGAGAGCCGCTATTTTCTGGAGCTGATATAAGTTGCACCTTGCATATAGTATTATCCGATTACAAAATTGACACAATAATAGTGTTGTCTACTACATTCCTCAAATATAATGACGTCAGAGAAACTCAAAAAAATAAGAATAATATCAAATTAAGTTATAAACAAGCATGAATCCATCCTTGAGAGCAGTAAGGGAACATTCCCATGGTACACATGTGCTAGCAACTTGGATATTTTGGGTACGTACCCTAAGTCAACCCCTCATACATAAAAAACTAAGAAGAAAAATTAGGGATAAAATGTGAAGGGGATTATTGAATTTTTGGTGTCATAACTATAGTCCACTGGTGTTTCTATCTCGTTGCTTTTTGGACTGGTACATGTGTCACAACTTCAACATCAGTGGCAATTTTATTGTCAATTGATGCCAAATTTCAAAATTGGCCGGAAATTTATGTGACATGAAAATTGAGAATTTTGACCATTCAATGCCTTTTTATTAAAAAATAAATCCATCCACCAAGAACAAGGCTACTTCGATTTTTTTTTTTTTATTTGAGGAAGATGAAGAAGGCGGGTAACAATTTAATAGGTTAAGAAAATGTTTGATAAATTTTATAGGAAAAGTTAAGATTTTGAATTTTGGTATTTTTTTTTAATGAAAAATGCATTGAATGGTCGAACTCCTCATTTTTCATGTCACATGGCTCGCACATGGAGGAATTTCGGGCCAAGTTTGAAATTGACACCAAAATTACCACTGATGTTGAAGTTGTAACAGCAAATATGCCAGCCCAAAATGTTACAATGTAGAAACGCCAATGGTCTATAGTTGTGACACAAATAATAAGTGACAAAACTAAAATTGTCATTATTTATTATATTACTTGACAAATATTAATAGTTTGTCACTAAAATTATTTTCTTAAACTCATTAGTGACATAATTGGAATTAAGTTGTCAGTGTTGACATTTCGTGTTACTTCAAAGTGACAATCATATTGTTGTTACTAAATCATTGTAACAATAATTATTGTCACTAGAAAAGGGTGTCACGCTGATGAGACCTTAACATGTTGGTTAAGGACGAGGCTCGACCAAGAATCGGTTCAACTAGCACGGATGTGAGTTTTTTCTCTAGTTTAATATATACTAGCATTTATTATTTGTTTATCTTTATACTTTGTTACCATTGTAATTGATCTGATAATGTGATTGGTGATTGGTGTAATAATGATAGATGTAAATGATGTATTTACCGTAAAAAAAAAATTTTTAAAAATAATGGTGTCACTATTCATCAATAATGACAACTCAAATTGTCACATTACTCTAGTCACCAAATGATATTATTGACAACTAAAAAAGAAGTTATTTATTTAGAATTCATACTCTTAATTTCAATTATTTTGTCAAATTTCAATAATTAATATTTAGTTACACCTTTGTATATATATACTTGTGAATAGTGTTCAATATTCAAATTCGGAAGATCATACGCATTCTCAGAATATATGAAATATTAGTCACATGGGAAGTATTCAAAATAATTTATTCATAAATCCTAACTCAATAATTGACAAAAAGTATCGTCCAAATTAATTTGATAATAAGTTGCCGACATGGCACACACAAACAAGATTGTTACGAAGTCAACATCTATATTTGCAATTTGGGTATGTTATTGTTACTCCTTTTATTTTTCTTTATTTGCCGCTTTGAAAAAAAAATTATTTAATTTTATTTATCGTTTAAAAATTTTAATATAAATTTAATGGGTTTTTTTTAATCAATTTTGCCGTTCTTACTAATACTTATTATTAATACTAATTAATGCTAAGATTATATATTATTGAAAGGGTATTTTGATATTTTTACTTCAAAAAAATGGATATATATGACATTTCTTAATTCGTGTGCAATTTTTCTGACAAATAAAAAAAATAGATGGACTAATTTGTTAGCAATTTATTTAGGTAAAAAATGTGTATTTGACAAAATATATTTTATGACAACACATATTAAATGATAATATCAAGTATACTTCGTAAGTAGTTGATTGATAAAACATTTTTCTCATAGTAATTATTTAAGATAAATGTAATAATTAATGATAAAATTTACTCTAGGTTATCAATAGTAAATAAGTATCTAATAATTTAAGGTGTCATGACTATTGACAATTAGTACAATATTATTTATGTGAAAAATATTCATTTTAGGAAATAGTAACTTTTGTCACAGTACATATGAAATGCTACATATGATTGTTCAAAATATAAATCTCGAAAAAAATTAAATTGTATTTAGTATTTATCTACAAGTACTCTATAAGTTAAGAGAACTTGCAAGAAGGTTCTTCAAAGAGAGGTAGAGTCTTATCTATCCAAAATAAAAGACAATGTACTAATTATTGACATGCAAGAAATTGGATTCACATTTAATTAATAGGTCAAAGATGATATAATTATTAAACATTTCCAAGTTTGGATTATATGTTATACGCATTGCAATTAGCATATAAAAACTTATCTGCAAAATGTCACGACCCTTAACTAGGAACAAGATATGATCGAGGAGACTTTGTTACGTATAACGAGGTCCACCATAGCCAAGTAGCTGCAAACTGGTATTCAATAAATATAGTTGTAATAATATATTTAATGTTCGAGATTTGATTTTCAACGATGTAATAACATTTGTACAACTTGGTACTTTAGTTCACCTGGTTCACTTTGCATGCAACAAATTGGGTCAACCATTATTTTCCTTTTCAATTTTAACTGTATCGAACAAAAAATAAATTCATCTTGTATGCTAACCATTGAGATTATTTTGCAGCGTGTGAATCTGCGTCCTTAATTTAAAATTACGAAATAATGATTTATATGTGACAGTAAGATAAAAAAAATCGAAACATGGTCCAATTTTAATCCAGCTCCATTTGAACTAGGATCAAAATAGAACAGATCGACCCAAACTAAAACTGGTTTAAGAGACCTCCACAATTCTCGGGCCATGAAGGTTTGCCACGACCTTAGCTAGGTAGATTTAGGAGAGCAAACCTCCTCCAGTGAACCCCCTCAGATAGATGGACGAGAAAAAAGTTCTCATGGCCTTGGCAAGACATTTGAGAGCTTAAATGTTGATCCTCCTCAGCTCGATAAATAAGGAAGGGTGCATTGTCTCCCCAAAGCCCGAACATTGTTAGGATTGTCACTTTCTGGAGGCGCCGAAAATCCTATATAAAAAGCGGTTTCGTTACTTTTTATCATATTAGGGACAACACTGACTCCAATTTCAGTGTTATCTACTATATGCCCTATAATGATGTCAATTGTTTTGAACCCCAATTTTATTTTTTGGATTTATTTCATGTTTAGTCCCCTCGCCCGACAACCACCCCAGTTTACACATTTCAATTTACCATTGCTTTTCATGCTCAAAACTCCTCGGACAGGAGTCCTAGTCGTTGTGTTTGGGTCTACATCCCGAATACGCTTCACAATTAAAATTGTTATATACATCCCCAACCTTAATGAATGGATCACTCAACACCTATCAAATTAGAGTCACAAGAAATTCTATAACAATCATGAGAATCGTCATTTGTATAGGAGAGGAACATTCCCTTTAGTATACCCATGCCACCAAGCTAGATTATCTTAGCACAAACCCTAAATAAGTTGATTTGAGAAGCAAAATATATTGCTCCGAAAGAAGTAGTTTATTTGGCCTAAAGATTTTAGCACTGATTCCGCACAGGATATCCATTGTCCCGATCTGAGTCCCTACATAAATGGCTCTAATTGGCAACCTCCATCACTGAATTTCATCAAAATAATGTCGGCGCTATTGCAATTGGAAGTTCGGGAAGCTTTGGAGTAGATTTTCTTGCTAAAGACCACTTGTGCGTTTATCTATATTGGGATGCACATCATTATGACTATCCACTCATTCCCGAAGCAACGAAAGCTATGGCGGCTGCCCGTGGCCTCGAGTTTGGAGTTGCTATGGCCATGGAGATGGCCGAGTGGGATGGGGTGTGTGGAGGGGGGGCTGAGGGATGGGCACTTCGGCGGTCTCCAGTGGGCGGGGCTCGGGGGCGGGGTCGGAACGGGCCTCAGCCTGGGCTCGCGCGAGCCCCGTCTGCGGCCCGAGGCTAAGTCAGGGGATGCCAAGTGGCGTACCGTGAATTAGGGATGGGCGTTGGGTTCGGGTAACCCAAACCCGACCTATCCCATTTTTAAAATACCCGAATGGGACGAGTTTTTTTTGGGTTTGGGTACCCGAACTTGAATACCCGTATTTTATTACGGGAATATGGGACGGGTTTGGGATTGGTTTCTCCAACCCCGAATACCCGAACTTATGTAATATTATTGTTATATAATTTATACACTTTACTTATACCCATATCTCTAGCCCCGAACCCGTCCCAAACCCGCCCCGTGCCCACCCCTACCCTGAATGGTCCCTTTTTTTATTTCTTTATAAATTAGTTTTTTAAATAGGAAAAATTAGTTATTTAAATAAATAATTAATAAAATTAATTTTTCCTCCTAAATTATATTAAATTTGTAGAATTGATGTTTTTAATAAAATTTGTTTCTATATTTGCTAATAATTGATATATATATATATATATATATAGTCACCAATTTTTAATTGAATTATTTAATATAATAAAATTTAATTTTTTAAATTAAAGTCATTAATAATTTATTAGAATTGTATTAAATTTATTTATGGAAAATCACTAAAAAATAAATTCAATATTTTATTTTAATTTCTTTAATTATGGTTAAAAGTTTAATCATTTAATTACAATATTGGCGGTGACTATATATTTTTAAAAATATAGAATTAGTTAAAAATATAATTAAACATTTATACAAATAATTTAAATTAATAGTTAAATAATAAAATATTTAAATACGTACTAAAATTAACAAGATAATTAAATTCAAACAAGTACATTCATTATTAACCCTATTTTCTGAAGTCTACGGTTGGTTTCTTTGGAACATATTGCTTCATGACGCATCATATAGTTATCCAAAGTTTATTTTCTTGGTACTATATTTTTCAACGTTACTCCATCATATGGATAAATTTCATTGCGTGCTGTACGAGACGTGCTCATTTCAGTATCATCGTCATTGTATTCGTCACGTTCATCCTCTACAATTATATTGTGAAGTATTATGCAAATTAACATGATGTTGGACAAATCCTGTGTATGCCATTCCCTGATGGGTTGATTTACGATTGCGAACTGAGTTTGGAGAATTCTGAACGCTCATTCAACATCATTGTGGAATGATTCTTGATACCGCGAGAATACCTATTCAGGAAGGGTTCTCTTGTTTCTGATAGAGTGGATTATGGTTCCCCACTTTGGATATATACCATCTACAAGGTTGTAAGGCATGTAGTATTTTCAATCGTTCACCTCATACTGAACATTGGGAAGTTTACCAGAAGTGAGGTTGTCGAACAGAGGTGCACGACCAAGGACAGTAATTTCGTTCAATGCTCCTGGCACCCCAAAAAAGGCATGTCATATCCACGTATCATGTGAAACAACAACTTCAAGAACAATTGTGAGTTTTTTCTTCCTTCCAGAAAAATTTCCTTGCCATGCGCTTGGGCAATTTTTCCACTCCTAGTGCATACAGTCATTGTTTTTTGAGAAACTAATTTTAATTTTTGAAGAGTGAATATTTTTTGAAAAAGTGAATGTGAAATACTTGTTAAATAGGCAAAAATTGTAACATATATGCACCATTCGATTTCTTCATCAGATCATAACCATTCGATTTTTGCACCAGCTCTGCAATATTCAATTTCTGCACCAGCTATGCACCATTCAATTTTTAGGAAATTACATAATACACCCTACAAGTTTTTCCTATTTAAAGGGATATGTGCTTACTTCTGAATACACACATCTCTCAATATATTCCAATCTAAATAAAAAAGAAAGCAAATATTTTAAGGCAATGTCGGCAAAGTGGACTTAGGCTGAAGATGTAGCCTTGACAAAGGCAAAGATAGATGTTTCGGAGGACAATGTGGTTGGAGCAAGCCAGGAAAAAGATACATAATAGACAAAAACCATATTCATAATGTATGCCTTTCTTGATAGTACTGGACATCAAATATGCACGAAGAACAAAAGATTCAATCACTAGTAGATGAAAAAAACACATTTTCAGCAAGATGCAAAACTGGAACGAAGAAATTCAAAGGGTCTCAAGAGAGGTGGGAAGTGGCGGCCAAATCATGGACAAGGTAAATGTTATGTTAATACTACGTTAAGATAAATTTACGTTATTAACATTTTCATTGTATCACCACATATTAACTATTTTTTGTAATTTTTAGCATGACTAGGCATTGCGTCTGTGCAAGGAAACGAAGCAACATTGCCTCCAGCACACATAGGAAGTTGCTAAAGATTGGATCATGTTTAGGTCAGGATCTCATGCTTCTCAAAACCGCCTGTTATGACATCTCAACCAACGGAAGATTATTATATTCCAACACCTCTAGAAACACAATTTGAATAGGAACAACTAGGCGACAATGAACAACCCGAGACTCCCCATGTACCCCAATCGAGAGAAATATTTGAAAGACCTATTCGTACAAACAAAAAAAAGCGAATAAGGGAAAATGGAAGGCTTCATCGAGTAGTACATATGTGAATATTTACTTGGAAAGGGAAATAATTCAGGCTATGAGAGAAATTTCACTTCTGATAGAGGCTAGACGAGAGAGAAGGCATATAGAGGTGCTTCAACGTCAACGGGAAGAAGACGCAATGAGAATGTCAAGGGAGGAACGAATTATGTCGACGGACTGCACTTCATTCACTCCAGATACGAAGGCGTATTGGAAGAACAAAACAAGAGAAATACAACAAAAAAATCTTCCTCGGTACTTATTTGGAGGTTCATAGACTGAAAGAAGCGACTGGTTTCAGGGGAAAAATCAGTAAAATGTTATATTTCCATGTGTTTATCGTTTATTTAATCATATTTCTCGTATTTCCTTTCTTGTTTGATGTATTTTCTATCATGTATCAATTTTAACTTTATGATTATTTAGTCTCTTTAATTTTAATATTTAAAAATTATTAATAAATATTAATAAAATAATTATTTTTATTATTAATATTAATATTACAAATAAAATTAAAACTAGAATTATAGGTGAGAGTGGGCAAGGGAAGAAAATATAATTAATTTCATTTTAGAGCCCTGCCATTGGAGACGAACAGGCAGGGCTCGGGGCAGCTCCAGGGCTCCGGAGCCCCTCCCCCTCCCCCCCCCACCCCCCAACCACCATTGGAGATGCCCTAATGGTTGAGCAAAGATCATTCTTATAGGTGATTGTAAAGTAGTTATAGACGGTGGCTTTGACACTTCGACTTTTTTCCATCCTTTGGGGCACATTATCGATAATATAAAACTTACTGCTAACTAAGAATCTATTCGTTTAGATGCTCTCATGTGTTAAGGAAAAATAATTTAATTGATCGTGCTTTCGCTAAAGCCTTCACTATTTCACCATCTATGTTGAGTTCCCAGGATTTATACAGAATTTTGAAATATATAAATATATGAGAATGGTCCTTGCCTCAAATTGGACCAAGTTCTTTTTTTCTAGAATTTTGAATTATTTTTGTAATCTAAAATAATTTAATTAGTCTATAATATACATGTTAATTTATTATTTTATCACCATTATTCATATGTTTTACATTAAGGAGGTTTAAGAAATTGTTACAAGTTAAATGGGTAAATTTGTACAATTAAACATGGAACAACGTATTTGGAACATGGAAATGTATTGTTGTACAATTAAGGGAAGATTTTCTATCTATTAATCATGGAAAGTATCTAACTAATTGCACAAAATCAGCCATTTATTTTGCAATATCTAAATAATTGTACTAAAACATCTAAACATTTTTTTCTATTTATTTAATGCAATTATTCATATTTTTTATTTTATTGTTAAAAGGAAAGAGTTAAAATAACTTTCCAAACAATATATATCATACATTTATATCGTTACGCTTAAATTCTTAATTTAAAAATAATATTTTAATTCAAGAATATTCATAATCTTAACTTCACATTTCGAATATGGATATATATTCTCTTTGAGGTATTACTCGATTGAATCTCTACTTCAATTTGTTTGTTATTACTTTGTAAGTATCTAATCAAATTCATGGTTCCTTCGTTACAGTTCGTTTTTTTAATTTATTTTTATTTTGGTTTTAATTTGTTGGTTGGACAAATATATATCTTGGAGAACTACGTTTTTGTGAATATGTACATCAATTTAGAAGCATTAAAATTTCACTGCTCCATGATGTGATTGAATGATCGAATACACCTTGTTCCTTTTCTCAAATTATTCTATCTCCAATGATCTCGAAATTTTCCTCCTAAAATTTTCACTATCTTATCTTGCCGATCCGTCAGATATCATATTTATCACAATCGAGAACACTAACCTCGATTATTCTGCTCCTGAGTTCACTTTGAGCTTTGATTCTCTTTATCTAGAGATCTTGATCTTTGCCGATCATTTATGTACTTATGATCTTTGATAGCGTGGTATTTAGTATCATTTTCCTTACGTAATCGGTTAAATGCTCTTTCGATATCAACCTTCCGATTTCATCCCTTAGATGGAAGCATTCATTGGTGTCGTGTCCTCTCTGTTTGTGAAATCAACAATACATGTTTAGCTGAAGTTGATCTTTCTGTTGATGTGGTTTTCTCATTATATTTCGATCTTGTATCGCCATTAAAATTTGAAATTGGTTACTTCTTAACAGAGTGAACACATATGACCTTCTATTTGGTGATCTTGATCTTCACTGATTTCTCTGATCAAATCTTCTATCACTTCTCTTAAAATTTCGATCAGGCTGTCTTTCGACATTTTCCTGTTGGATATGATGCTAATTTGCCCTATTGATACCATATAAATTTCCTCTCATGATGTTCATTTCTTTCTGAATCATGTATTGATTAGCAATGTCCATCAACCTCTCGTTTGTTTCAAGATTTTCTGTGACAATAGTGTTGGCGAAATCCCTATTCTTAATATTTTGAAAAAGGACGACTATTGGCATTTCAACTAACCTGCCCTATTCATAAGTCGATTATTGGCATATCAACTTTTAGAAGTTCAATGTTAAATCTTTGCATGAATACTCCAAAAATTTCTCATTTATGTTGGACGATCAAATAAAGATGCTTAGCTGGTGGAATAATTTTT
The DNA here is from genome assembly GCA_003313485.2 of Penstemon barbatus. NCBI lineage: Eukaryota > Viridiplantae > Streptophyta > Magnoliopsida > Lamiales > Plantaginaceae > Penstemon > Penstemon barbatus. The sequence goes on from CM064881.1 coordinate 46,301,829, forward strand.
TTTTCTACTTGCAAAATGATGAATGAATTTGCCTAACAATTGATCGATCAATACAATCGAACCTCCTTCAAATCGACCGAACAATCTTTGAGCTACGTCAGATAAAGTTGTACTAAATAATTTTGCCGCTAAGTTGTAAAAAAGTTCATGCAGTTGCACTATGTGTGTAAACTGTACAATGTGCTCCTCCGGATCTCCCTTCAGAGGCGGAGGTATAATGGGTGCGGGTGGGGGCCGCATTCCCCAGCAAAAGAAAGATTAGTAGCACCTATCCATTATTACTATTTTAGTAGTATCTCGTGTATTCTTAATAGTACCTCTAAATTCCTAATAATTCCTAAAGCAAAGAATCCGTGTAAATCAAGACTTCTTGTCTGGTTTAATTTAATATGTAGTCAGATCATAGGGAATAGAGCCCCACTAATAGAGTAACCTAATATAAGTAGAATTTAATAAGGGAATTTTTTTTTTACACTTCATATAGATCTCTTTGAATAAGGAAAAGTAAAATTATGTTCTTAAAAGGACTTTCAATTTCTTGTCAGATTAACTCTGCTTCAACTTTTATTTTTGAAAAAAAGGGGTTTTCTTCGCAAATCGAGTGAATCACTCAACAACATTATCAAAAGGTATTTTAAAACTTTTATGAATATTTAAATTTATTCTAATTTTTATTATTTAGATAAGTCATAATTGTATATAATGTTTAATGATTTGCTTGATTCTTATTTGTTTGAATATCTTGAGTCTTACATGTGTGATTTGATATCATGACAAAATGGAGAACACAATTTAAGATACCAAAATAAACTTTTAGTTACTAATATTTCCATTTAAATGTATATTCAATTCTCTTATTAAGTCGATTCATATTTTTCTTATGTCTAGTGATTTTTTTTGCATATTATTTGTTATATATTTCGCAATAGATGTTTTATTATCATATTTTATTAGATAAATTATTAATATCAAGTATCATAAGAGTTATCGGCATATTAAAAAATAACAATTTTAAATAATTTAATTATATACTTTTATTTTAATCTCACCCTCTACGACTAAAATTCCTGGCTCTGCCCCTATCTCCCTTTCCATTGTATCTAGGCAAGCTACTTGGCATTTTCTGTGTATGTTGTCATCTTTCATAATATATTTCATCGCAAAATGGTGATTTTTTGTTTGTTCGAAGGCATGGACCTTTTTCATCGATTTTTTTGCTCCAATTTCTTCATTTAACATTTGACCAGGAAGGCAAGTTTATTCACTTCGACAGAAAACTCCAAAGATTTCCTCGTCTCCTTCTGCTGGTCGATTTGCTTGCTCTCTTTGTCTATTGTGTACTACTTCTTCTGAAATGGCTTTTTCTTCCTTGCTTTTCTTGCACGATTCCGGGAATTTTTAGCTTTTTGACCTTCAATACAATGAAGTTTCAATATGCTCACCCATTCTCTGCGTGCATATGGATGAGCTCCTTTAACTTCTCTCAAGTAAATTTGTAAATTTCTCCATGCAGTCGTGAAGCTCCATCAACTACTCCTTTCTCGTTGTGTATGCTGATTTGATTGTCTCATATGTCATCTCCTTACTGCTCTCGTTCACGTGTTGTGACATTTGCCATTGTTTTTTTAGATTTAGTTGTCATTCCCGCTCGAGCACTTGTTAGGGGTATTTATAGTTTTCGGAAGTAGATCTTTTCGGGTCGGATCTCAATTGGTTTGGATCCAATTGAAATCTTATGGTCGATTAGCTAGGCACATAAGACGAATTGAATGATCAAAGTTGATTTGGAGATCTACCGTAGGATGTCTAAGTCGATGTACCAAATATGTCGATATAGACGTATTAGGTTCAGTGATGTAATCAATCAAAAGGACCTAGATCATCTTAGTTTGAAATATAGGGAATGTCGATATACATAAGATCGATAAATTGGAGCAGATTTGATCATAATAGCTTAATTTGGTGTATGTCGACTAAGACATGGTCATGTCTTAGTTTGAATTAATCTTACATGTAATGTGCAATGTCATTTATAGAATATTTGGTATATCATGCCCCAACAGATGAAGATGGGAGTGCAAACCTTGAATTACATCGATAACAAATTTGCAACAGTCTTCGGGCAAGATATTCTTCCAACCTTTTGATATACCGAATTCAAGACACTCACTACAAGAAAACTGGACTTCACCTACGGCAGATTCCGTTGGTGAAGCCTTGATTTCCGTTGGTATTCATGTGCAGCGACGATTTTTTTTTCCATTAGTTGATTCGTAGGTGAGGCCCCATATTTAAATGCAGCAACGGATTTTTTTCTGTTGGTAAATGTTGCGACGGTTCATTTTTGTTGGTAATTTTGTTGGAAAAAGCGTCGGATGAACGATCGGGCCCGAATATCTTTGCAACTTTTTTGTTGTTGGAAATCCGTAGGAAAATTTCTACCTGATTTCCAGCGGCATAAATTTGTTGGTGTTCTGTCGCCAATCCGTTGGAAACATTATGACGGAATATAGCATCAAAATTATTCCATTGGCTAAAATTTGTCGGTATTTTGTCACCATTCAGTTGGAATCATTCCAACGGATTTAGCATCATAATATTTCCGTTAGCTTATTTTTGTCACTGATTTGTAGGAAATCAGTTGGAACGTAGTGACAATTCTTTTGTAGTTGATTCCGTTACTAGCAATTGACTGAGTTGACTTTGCATTAATTGAGTCGTTCATGGGCGCCTGGGCCTGTCTCGATCGCCTGGGCCATGTCTGGGACTGTCTCGGGCGCCTGTAACCTCGCCTGGGTCTTTCTCGGGCGCCTGGGCCAGCCTGGATATAGCCCAACGCCCAGTACAATCATGGGTTTGTACTGGGCGCCCGGGGCGCTCTTGGGTTTGTCTCGGGGCCCGAGCCACACCTGGGTCTATCTCGGGCGCTTGTGGCCTGGCCTGGGTCTATATCGGGTACCTATGGCCTGGCCTGGGTCTAAGCCAAGGCGCCCGGGCCACGAATGTGTTTGTTCTGAGAGCACGCGACATCGCCTAGGTCTGTCTCGGGTGCCTGGGTCTAGCCCGAGCGCCCAGGACAAGCCTGGGTTTGTCCTGGGTGCCTGGGGCACGTCTGAATCTGTTTCGGGCGCCTCAATCAGTCATCGTTCAAATCTGATTTTGAGAATTTTTTGGCAGCTCATAAAGGTTAATTGTAATGTAATTATAAATATAGCTAACAAAAGGTGACTAATATTTAGATAAAAATTATTAATTTAAAAAACAATTTTTCATGTTTAAATTTCATAATTTTGAGTTCATAAATACTAAACAAAAACCAAAATTCATCACTAGTAAAGACGAAGTAAAGACATTATAATCACTATTTGCGTTTGTCTTTACTACGACTAGTCCTGTTTAATATTTCTTTGCCTCGCTCACTTGGTCCGCTTTTTTCATAGTCCATAAGTCTTTCAAAACTGTCTTCTGAAGTTTGGTCTTCATCACTGGAAGCTTCGTTATTCATGTAATTTGGTTGGTTAAGACCTGATCCCCGACATATTTATGGTCAGTGTAACCCAACTCTTGTAACATGGAACATAAGATGGTACTCATAATTTCGGGCAACTGATCAAACATCTTGTCGGTCTTCTTTATCATCCCTTCCACCTTCTTCTCCAACTCCTCAACTTTTCCATAATCCAGTGGACTAGACTTCTCTAATCTGCTTGCGTTGATTCATTGTTGACTCGGTCCGAAACCATTCATTTTTCCTCTATACATACCACCTGATGATTCGTTCCATATTACTGGGTCAAATTTTGGACGTGTATTTGGGTTTGGATAAGTTTGCTCAATCGTCTCGTCATAAATCTCCTGCATAATAAATAAATTCAAGGTTTGAGTCATCATAGTTTAATGTTAATAAAATACTCTACTAAATAGTATAAAATAAAATAATTAAACTTACCTCACTCATTTGGGTATCTGGCAAACATAATCTCTTTTTCCTTGTCTTTTTCTGTGAGTGAGCTCGAATAACTACACCTTTGTCGGCGTACGTTTAAGTTCGGCTTTCTACAAATATTTTTATGTTAAAGTATTCAAAAGGAATGAATATACATAGAAAAATATATTAAAATGAAACTTACCATCTTTAACTTATGTGCTACATGTGGTATCAATACATCGGTGTGAGTTGATGTACTGACTTCCTTTGGCGTCAACCTATTGCTTGTCCATAATATAGACTTTCTCAACCAATCTTCTTTGGACCAATGTTCATCAATTAATCAATTCCATAAAGTCGAATGAACCCCCCCAGGGTTGTATCCGCAGCACATGATTTGATTTTTTGATTTTGACTCCTCAGCTGCTATTTTACGTTCCGCACATAATACGTCTCTGAATCGCCTGGCACTTGTTTCTCCCATGTTCACCGAATTTCGTTAGTGCTAGACGGATTCCATTTCCGTTTTTTCTGAAATAAAATAAGAAAATCATTTAATAGTAATAATTGTTTTAACTACAAATACAATAACTAACCAAGAGAATACAACTAAGGTTATAATTTACGCAAAATTCTCCCCACAGTAACTCCTTCATATCTTTTGAAACTTTACGCCACGTCGGCCAAGCGTCATTGAAATGACCCTTAAAAGTGGCCGTTATGTCAGAGGTTATTCTAGTTTCCAGAAAATTATTTATCCAAAATGAGATGTTATCATTAAAAAGTTGAAATAACAAAAATCTGAAAAGATAATAATGACCAATACCTGTCTTCATTTGCAACAATGAAATGACGATCCTCTAGATTTCTGGGTGCATCGATCCCATGATTGGGTCCCCGTGGTACATGTTGTGACTCATTTGGATTTACGAGAGAATCAATCCTCTCCTCGCTTTCTCTCCGGTTAGCATTTGTTGGAGGATTGTGCATATTCCTTTTACTTGTATAGGAGAGGTCTCTCCCAAGTTAGTAGTCTCTTGGTTGTCGGATACATCATCATCTATTGGTTGAAATCTTTTTCTAATTTTACGTGGATTGTGCTTCTTCACTTTTTAGCCATCCTATAAATACTTTTTAATATGAAAATTTTAGCCAGAAATTTAGATATCACGTAAGTAAAAAGATTAGTCCCCATCTTATATAATATATTATTTTGGAAAATTAATTTAATGTAATATATCTATAATCTGCCTTTTTATATATCAGAAAATTGAGTCGACCAATATATTGATAAATACAAAAATTGAGTTGCCAAATATATTGACAAATACTACAGCATATTGCCCAATATACAAACCCTAGAATTGATCAGCCAAATAAATTTAGTATATAAACACTACAACATATTGATAAATACAAAAATTCTATAAAATACATTCATGTTCATGCATTCAACCATCAACATTAAAAATAAATAACGTTAGAATTTTTAACACTACAGCATAATAAATTATCCTAGTCTTGGTACACGTTAAAAATAAATCAAGTTAGATTCTCTCTTATTTCTTTCCAAAATTAAAAAAAAAAATAATAACTCGGATATAATTGAACTTCCCAGAAGAAGAAGAAACGCGGAAAATAATTGAACTTCCCAAAAAAAAAAAATGCGAAATAGTAATTCCAAAACAAATAACTCGAAAATAATTGTAGGGGATAAAATAGCATGATGGCCCAGAATTCTAAATTATCGTTCGAGATTTTCTTCTAATGTTAACTTAATCTTAAGGTAAAAAATGAAATATTTTTACTTAATAAGCCAAACATCTTAGAATAAAAAGTGTTAAATTTAAAATGATTGGGATCGAGATAAAAATTACCTTTGCAAATTGTATGTGTTGGTCTCTTCTCTTCAACTCTGTTAAATCACATGCATATAAGAAAAACATCTATATATCAATACATCAGTTAATATAAATAAATCAACTTCTTAAGTTTAAGATGATTACTGATAAATGTAAAATTTATAGAACATAAACAAATCTTTTCCATAAGGAACAAATGAAATTAATTAGAACTAAAACAACCAATAGAGTCGATAAACTTTTGGGTTGAATCCTCCAAAATTAACAAAAATGGAGTTTAGGAGTGATATATCTTTAAGAGTTTATGTTATAAGAGATTTTGACTTGTATAGAGATGAAATAAAAGAGTTCGGAATTAATGGACTTCTTAACATAAGAGTTTGCTTTTGAATGGGAATATCTCCAAATTTTAATATTGTTGGAATCTAGCCTAATTGGCATTGCAATTAAAATTGTATATAATATATTCTCATATATACGTAGCCTAATTACCTCTGCCTTAAATAATTATTTCCTAATTAGCTTTTGCATTGACAGTGCTCATTAGATCCGGATATCTTGTGAATATATAATCAAAATTGAAGTTATTGAAAAATATAATATTCACAAGATGAGTAATAACATAACAAATTGGGGTCGGACATTAATTTTTTATTCTCTATAAGAAGTTATTGAAAGATATATTGTTCCATATCTATTTAATAATTCACCCATGTGAAATGCATAGTGTTTAATTTAGCCTCTTATGATTTAAAAAAGTGCATTTTGACCCCCCTGAAAATTTTAAAGAAGCAATTAACCTTTTTCAACCAGATTGAGTAACTCACCTCCCGAAATTGAGAATGAACATGAAAAGTATTTCGTAACATAAGGGATAAATTAACATATTTATCATAACATTGAGGGGGCGAGGGGTAAAGTGCCACATAAAATATTACAAGGGGGTAAAATTCTCTGTTTCAAATCACATATAATATACTATTTCTTTTTCAAATCTTTTAATTAATGTTTTGTATTTGATAATTATCTTTTCAGTAGATTATGTCTTCCAATAATGTTAACAAATTTCGAGCTAATTCTAACGATCCCACTTGGAAGTATGCTTTTTGGCCAAAAGTGACTGACAAAAATTGTGTGCAATGCGAATTATGTAACAAGGAGTATAATGGTGGAATTTATAGAATCAAACACCACCTTATTGGTGGTAATAACTCGGAAAAAAAATACAAGAAAAGTAACAACTTTGGTACTCCTTATTCATGTTGGTCTGTGATCATAACGGTATATAATTTGTCGCCATGGATGCATATGAACAAATCTTATATGTTTCTGAGTATGGTTATACCCGGTCCTAAAAGCCCAGGAAAAAACATAGATGTCTTTTTACGACCTCTTATCGATGAGTTGAAAATGATGTGGGATGATGGTGTTCAAACCTATGACGTAAGCAGGAAGGAAAACTTTCAAATGAAGGCAACACTTATGTGGACGATCAGTGATTTTCCAGCGTACGCCATGTTATCTGGATGGAGCACTCATGAAAAGTTAGCATGTCCTTATTGTATAGAACTCACGCAGTCGTTCCAACTTAAATTTGGAAGAAAGGTGTCTTGGTTCTATTGTCACCGACAGTTTTTGCCATTGTGACATCGTTTGAGAAGACCTGACAAACACCTCAGAAAGGGTAAAAAAGCGAAAGGTAAGCCGCCTCCTCGTTTATCTGGTGAAGAAATACGTAGAAGAGTTGACCAGCTTCCCAATATTACGTTTGGGATACATAGTGGAAAACAAGAAATAGATGGGTTCAAAGTGTCACTTAACTGGGTCAAGAAGAGGATATTCTGGGAGCTTCCATATTAGCATACAAATCTTATTCACCACACTAAACAAACAATAAAAGAAGAATGAAAAAAAACTTCAGTTCTAAACTCCTTTTTTTACTGTGATTTTTTTGAAGATAAAGAGGTTTGATAAAGATGAGGCCAATTTAGATGTCATGCACATCGAGAAGAATTTTTTCGATAATATCTTCAATACGGTGATGGATGTGAAAGGGAAACAAAAGATATCGCTAAAGCCCGACAAGATTTGGAGCTTTATTGCGATCGCTCTGATCTACATGTGATCTCTGACAATAAGAGAAAATCGTGGAAACCCAAGGCGGCATATGTCCTTAAAAAGGAGCAAATAAGAGATGTGTGTGATTGGGTTAGAAAGCTCAAGTTTTCTGACATGTATGTGTCGAATATAGCACAATGTGTGAGCGAAGACGATAAATTTCACGGGAAGAAGAGTCACGACTGTCATGTGTTCATGTAAAGATTACTCCCAATAGCATTTCACGATCTTCTTCCTAAGCTTGTATGGGAAGCACTGACAGAATTGAATCATTTTTTCAAGGACATTAGCTCGACCTTGCTCCGTGTAGAGGATATGGAGCAGCTTGAATCTAGGATTGCCGAGATATTATGCAACCTAGAGATGATCTTTCCTCCTGGGCTCTTTGATTCAATGGAGCTTTTGCCGATTCACTTGGCATATGAAGCCAAGGTTGGAGGACCCGTACAATACCGATGGATGTATCCTTTTGAGAGGTAATTTCATTTAACTTGCTATTACCAACAATATATTTAGTAAAATTTCTCTGACATTATGTGAATATCAGATTCCTACACCACTTGAAGAAAAAAGTGGGCAATCGAGCCAAGGTTGAGGCTTCCATTGTAAAGTTATACTTGAATGAGGAAGTCTCCAATTTTTGTTCATTATATTTCGAACCTAGTGTACAAACAAGACTTATGTAGAAAATATAAATTTAATTTCATTACTTCAATATTAAGTAATGTGTATTAATTACAAGATAATATAAGGATGTAATTAATTAGAAGTCAAAAAAGGTGGCTAAAGAAGATAAGGAATTAAAGGAAGAAGTAAAATCGAAATAGACTTCCTCAAGTCAACATTTACGGCTAAGAAGATAAGGAAGAAGTAAAATCGAACTTGGCTACTTCAATTGCTTCGTAGCTAAGAAATCAAAAAAGAAGACAACTTGAGATTGTCTACTTGTTAACCTCCTCTTGATCGCTATATATATATAATCTTATCTTTAGTAACATATGATACATGAGAGAAAAGAAATAGAGAGAAACTTTGAGAAGAAAAAATTGTATCTTCCAAGGAAGAAGAGAAAAGGCTTATAGCAAAAGCCAAGAAAATATTTGTATCATCATTTTGCTATTAATATATTGAGAGTATTTTGTCTCCAATAGTACTTGTCTTTGTGAGTTGCTTGAAAAGCATATATCTGGGTCCATTAACAAGAAGTTGCGCCAACAATTGGTATCAGAGCCAATTTCGATCATGGCCTCCAACTCCATTCAATTACAACTTCCCAAGTTGAATGGGAAGAATTTCGACAACTGGGTAATCCAGTTGAAGGTATTCTTTAGATCTCAAGATCTATGGAATTTGGTGGAGAATGGCTACACAGAAGTAGTCGACGCAAAGGCATTCGAAGCCTTAGATAAGGAGGAGAAAGTGTCCTTAGTTGAAACTAGAAAGAAGGACCAGAAAGCTTTATATGCTATCTATCAAGCTATAGAAGAATCGATATTCGAAAAAATATCAATTGCGGAAACATCAAAGGAAGCATGGGATATATTATCAAAATCCTACAAAGGCGATGATCGTGTGAAGTGGGTACGTCTTCAATCACTACGAGGTGATTTTGAATCTTTGCATATGAACGATTCAGAATCAATCTTGGAGTATTTTGATCGAGTTCAGCATATAGTTAACCAGTTGAGGGTTAACGGCGAAGACATTAAAGATGAAAGGGTCGTGGAAAAGATATTGCGATCTTTAACCACAAAGTTCGACTACGTTGTTGCAGCCATTGAAGAATCGCAAGATATTTCAGAAATGAAAATTGAGCGATTATTGAGTTCGTTGTGCTCACATGAACAACGAATGAATAAAAATACATCAAATTCAAGTATTGAGCAGGCCTTGCAAAGTCGTGTAGCTCAACCAAGTGGCGGATTCTATCATGATGGTCAAGGATGTGGATCAAGTAGAGGTCGAGGTGCTAGAAATTCTAATTTCCAAAACAAAGAGAGCTATGATGATAATTTTCAAAGAAATCGTGGTGGTTACTCTCGAGGACGAGGCAAGTCACATATCAAATGCTATAGGTGTAACAAATTTGGACATTTCAAATCTGAATGTCGAACAAAGATGCCAGACAATGAAACAGAGCATGCAAACACCGCGAATGTTGAAGAAAACATGCTACTCGCATGTAAAATGGAAGGGACGAACTCGGAGCACACAAATACTTGGTATCTTGATACTGGGTGTAGTAATCATATGTGTGGTAACAAAGAGCTCTTCACAAAGCTAGACGGGTCAGTACGTGGCGAAGTCAATTTTGGAAATAAAACTAAGGTTCTGGTAATGGGAAAAGGTGACATTGATATTCAATCCAAAGATGGAATGAATGTTACAATTGCTGATGTATTCTTTGTGCCAGTCTGCCAGAGCTTCACTGGAATCTATTAAGCTTGGGACAACTTTCTGAAAGAGGTCATAAAATTGATATTCAAAATGGAGTTTGCACTATCAAAAGCAAAAACAACCAAATGGTCGCAAAAGTGCAGATGACAAAGAATCGAATGTTTCCTTTGAATCTGCACACAAAAACATTGGTGAATTTTTCATCTATGTCAAAGGATAACTATTGGTTATGACATCTACGGCTCGGACATCCAAATTTTCGGAGTCTCAAATTACTTGCTAAACCCAAGATGGTAAATGGATTGCCATTGATTGATGTACCTGATCGTCCTTGTGAAGGATGTATTCTCGGGAAGCAACATCGAGATCCTTTTTCAGATGAAAAAGTCAGGCGTGCGTCACACCCTTTGGAGTTAGTACACACGGACATTTGTGGCCCAATAGAGGTGGAGTCTTTCGGACATAAGAGGTACATTTTAGTCTTTGTTGACGATTTTTCTAGAAAAATTTGGGTGTATTTTCTAAGTCAGAAATCTGAAGCTTTTGAAAAATTCAAAGAATTTAAAGCATTTGTTGAAAAACAAAGTGGCTTTAAATTGAAAACATTGAGATCCGATAGAGGAGGAGAATTCACTTCAAATGAATTCAATAATTATTGCAAACATGAGGGAATCAAGCGTCAGTTGACAACTAGCTATACACCACAACAAAATGGTGTAGCAGAGAGAGAAAATAGAACAATTTTTGAAATGGCTCGAAGTATGTTGAGGGCTAAATCTCTGCCAAAGACTTTTTGGGCAGAAGATGTTGCTTGTGCAGTTTATCTATTAAACAGGTGTCCAACTAGAAGTGTGTTTGAGTAAACACCAGAAGAAGCCTAGAGTAAAAATAAACCAGATGTTTCATTTTTACGTGTATTTGGGTGTGTGGCATATCCTCATATACCTGATAAAAATAGAAAGAAGTTAGATGAAAAAAGCCATAAATGCATTTTCATCGGCTATAGTCCTGTCACGAAGGGTTATACATTATATAATCCAGTTAGAAAAAAGATAATTATAAGCAGAGACGTTATATTTATCGAAGAAGAAGCTTGGGATTGGAATCCAAATGAGAATAAACCAAAGAAAGTCATTGTTGAGACTGAACAATATGATAATTCCGAGGAAGAAATAACCAGGTCTTTACCTAGAAGCTCATCTCCTGTGAGAAGTACACCATCACCGATAAGATCATCAACTCTGTCAGGACGTCCGAGACGAGCTACCAGAATGCCTACTCACTTGAAGGATTATGTGGTTACGAAAGATAATGAAAGCGACGATACTACAAATGAAACTATTGTAAACTTTTGTTTGTTTGTAGATTGTGATCCAGTCTCTTATGAAACTGCAGCAAACGATGAACGGTGGATCCAAGCTATGGATGAGGAGATTCACTCTATTGAGAAAAATGATACATGGGAATTGACCTGTTTACCTCCAGGTAAGAAGTCCATTAGTGTAAAGTGGGTGTACAAGACAAAGTACAAACCCGATGATCAGGTGGATCGCTATATGGCAAGGTTAGTCATAAAAGCATATAAACAAAAGCCTGGAATCGACTATTTTGAAGTATTTGCACCAGTTTCCCGAATGGAGACTATACGAATGATCATTGCGCTTGCAGCTCAAAACAAGTGGAGAATTCACCAAATGGATGTAAAGTCAGCTTTCTTAAACGGTCTTCTCGAAGAAGAGGTTTATGTTGAGCAACCTCCAGGTTACATAAGAAAAGGGAAAGAAAATCAAGTGTACAAATTGAAGAAGGCAATATATGGATTGAAGCAAGCGCCTCGGGCTTGGTACACACGTATTGATACATACATGCTGGAACACAAATTCCATAAATGTCCTTACGAGCATACATTGTATATCAAGTCCAACACTAACGGAGATTTGATGATAGTCTGTCTTTATGTTGATGACTTGATTTTTACAGGAAATTGTGATAGAATGTTTGCAGAATTCAGGGAGGCTATGACATAACAATTTGAGATGACAGATATGGGTCAAATGTCATATTTTTTGGGCATCGAAGTACAACAAAAGGCTGATGGCATATTTATTTCACAAAAGAAATATGCTAATTACGTACTTAAAAGATTCAAGATGGAGTCGATCACTCCAATCCGAACTCCAGCTACAGAGAGATTAGAGTTGGAAAAAAAAGGTAACGGTGAGCTAGTAAATCCCACATATTTTAAAAACTTAGTTGGTAGTCTAATATATTTGACGTCAACTAGGCCAGATATTGTTTATGCTGTGGGAATTATTAGTCGGTTTATGGAAACACCTTACTAGTCACATTTAATGGCAGCTAAGCGAGTTTTGCGGTACATAAGTGGTACTCGTGATCATGGAATATTTTATTCACATTATGATAGTTTCAATTTAGTAGGATATACAGACAGTGATTGGGCAGGTGATATAGAGACTCGTAAAAGTACTTCGGGATATACGTTCTTTCTTGGAGACGGAGTTTTCTCTTGGTCTTCAAAGAAACAACAGGTTGTTGCACTTTCAACTGCAGAAACGGAATATATGGCTGCATCATCAGCAGCATGTCAAGCAATATGGCTAAGAAGAATGTTGAAAGAATTAATGCATGAGCAAGAAGGTCATACAGAAATTATATGTGATAATAAATCAGCGACTGCATTAGCCAAAAATCCAGTTTTTCATGGCAGAAGCAAGCATATCAGCATCAGATATCATCATATTCGAGATTTGATCAAAGAAAGAGAAATTGAGATTACGTTTTGCAGATCAGAAAATCAAGTTGCAGATATACTAACAAAGCCATTGAAGGCAGCAACATTTGAGAATTTGAAGTTGATGATTGGTGTAAGAAAGTTATGAAATTAAATTTAAGGGAGACTGTAGAAAATATAAATTTAATTTCATTACTTCAAGATTAAGTAATGTGTATTAATTACAAGATAAGATAAGGATGGAATTAGTTAGAAGTCCAAAAAGGTGGCTAAAGAAGATAAGGAATTGAAGGAAGGCTAAAGAAGATAAGGAATTGAAGGAAGAAGTAAAATCGAAATAGACTTCCTCAAGTCAACATTTACGGCTAAGAAGATAAGGAAGAAGTAAAATCGAACTTGGCTACTTCAATTTTTTCATAGCTAAGAAATCAAAGAAGAAGACAACTTGAGATTGTCTACTTGTTAACCTCCTCTTGATAGCTATATATATGTAATCTTATCTTTAGTAACATATGATACATGAGAGAAAAGAAATAGAGAGAAACTTTGAGAAGAAAAAATTGTATCTTCCAAAGTAGAAGAGAAAAGGCTTATAGCAAAAGCCTAGAAAATATTTTTATCATCATTTTGCTATTAATATATTGAGAGTATTTTGTCTCCAATAGTAATTGTCTTTGTGAGTAGCTTGAAAAGCATATATCTGGGTCCATTAACAAGAAGTTGCGCCAACAACTTAATCGTGTTCCTCAAAATGATGATGGAGGACAGGTTGATATGAGAGAACAACTTTCCATTTTCGCGCACCCAGGTCGAGCTTTGGGTCCTCCGATACGTCGTTGACTATTAACCGAAAATGAAATAACTACCGCCCATCGATATGTATTGTTGAATTGTGCATAATTGAATCATTTTATTGAGTGAGTGTATCATATAAATTAGTTAATATGGATTTTGTATTATTATGTGTAATTTTACCTTTATAATGTTTATTTCTTTGTAGAAAATTTGATTTGCTTAAGATGGAAATGGATCCCACAATATCTCCTGGTGAACTAGCAAGATTGTGTGACACCGATTTTTGTGGATGGTTCAAAGAATATGTAAGTTCGGTTTAATATAGGAACTTTATCTAATTTTGTAGTGTTAAAATATTTTAAACTATGTATTTTTGAGTTAGCAGGTCAGTAGTAATGAAGTTGACGGAAAAATCAGACGCATGTCACACATGTTGGGATTCTTACGGGAAAATGAGCCTCAAGCAGCGAAAATATAAAACTTTGTAGGCTCCACTTGGGAATCTTGCCAGGATACAATTCGGGGTATATTTAAACTAATATTAAACAAGTATAATAGTCACAAGATTAAGTTATACCCGATTCCTAGCAAATCCAAGCCAAACATTGATATGTAGGAAATCCCCAGAGACGCGAACTCGACTTCTTGCAATTTTAACTTTCAGTCCCAAGCTTTTACTTAGAGCCCCACGTGTTGCGCCTCTACGGTTCAATACACCACATACACACGAAAACCTTGAGATCTCTGATCGGCTAGAACACAGAAGAAATCAAGATACGAAACTCAAGAAGAAAAGACAGAAGTCGATCGACTTCTGTCAGGATAGGGGCAGCGGCTAGGGCTTAGGAAAAAGAGAGATTTTCTTTTTCTTGTTTTGAAGAGTTATACGAAGTGTGTTCATCGTATATTCTTCCAAGACTTAATGAGACTTATTTATAGATCTTGTAATCCTAGCCCTACTAGATAAGTGAAACAAAATATAGTTGAAGAAGCGTTAAATCTTTAAGCACTAGATAAATCTAGAGATCAATTAAATTTGGTTTTAAGGAATCTTTGTCATGTTACTATTATAACATATAATTGTTATATAAGTATTAGTTTTGTTTTTATTTTTGCAGCAATAAGAAGATATGAAGTTGCAACTTTGCTGTGAAAAGTTTTGGGAGTAGTGGGAGCAAAAGATTTAATGGTGAAAGCTTACGAAAAACAATTTAGATTTGGATTAAGAAGTGGGATAATTAGCGCATTGCATTTAATATAACTCAATTTGCAGTTGACAGAAGGTTCCTAAGAGATATATTTAGTTTTTTCTTGTTTATTTATAAAAATCAGCCATGAATCAAAAGTAGCAGCATTTAATTGTAATCCAGAATTGACCTCGTTCATTCATTTTCGGTTGTCAAAGTCCGTGTGAATCTTCGTTTTCAACCGACAACTTAACAACAAATTTTCAACGAAAACTATTTTTTTTTCTAGTTTTTCGTTGGAAATTTGTCGTCATTATTGATGGAATATATTTATGACGTTAGTTCCGTCACTGTTCAGTTACATATTTGGTACTTAAATGAAATAGCGACGGATTGTTTTCCGTTGGAAAGATTTGGTCGATTTGGAACACTTTTTCCTACAACTTAGCTACATAATTCCAACGAAAAATATTTTGTTCTAGTTTTTCGTTGGAAATCTGTCGTTATTGACGTTAATCCCATCACTGTTCAGTTACATGTTTGGTACTAAAATGAAATAGCGACAGATTATTTTTCGTTGGAAACATTTGCTCGTTGTGGAACACTTTTTCCTACAACTTAGCTACATACTTCCAACGAAAAATATTTTGTTTTGACATTCCGTCGGTAATTAATTTGTCGCTATTATTGAAGGTAAAAATTTCAATTGCAATTATGTTGATATTTGGTTACTAATCTGTCACTTATAGCGATATATTTATTTTCGTTGGAAGTCGTAGGTGAAGCCCCTTTTTTGTCAGTATTGATTCACATCCATAGCTTCCGCAACTTCGGGTTCTATGATATAATCGATCTTTTGAGTTCCCCAATCAAAACAAGAGCCTAGATGATTACATGCAACAAATCCAATTCCAAAACCACCGAAATCCATATGAATAGCAACATCAAAATTAAGTTTAACATACCCGTTAGGTGGGGGAATTCACGTGCTATCAAATTTTTTTTGAATCTGGTTAGAGATAGTAATTTTTAAGATAGATATAATAACATTATTAGGCGTATAGTTTAGTTGATTATTTTGTGCGTACGGAAAAAGCATGTTGATCATTAAATAAAAAAAAAGGTTCAAAATTTCCAAACTTGGACCAAATATTTTGTAATAATTTTGGCTTATTAGTTGAGTCAACAAGCACATTGATTTTTGTGTGTGAGTAATGACCTGGAAGTGAGAATATCACTCAACACAACAGAACAAAGATGACCTGGCCCTGTCGTACTTACTATATTATTCTTTTCAATTATCTTAGTGGTTAGGTTGAGTTTTCTCCAATGAAACCAAAATAACCAAAATTCTTAATTATACCTCATCTGAACTGTATCTCTCAAGACCAACTGACCTAGTCATAAATATTGTGAAAATAGCACTTTTGATCCTTTTTATGGGCAATTTTTTATAAATTTGTTTCTCCTAAATTTTCGTAATAGATTCGTGTTTGTTATCATTATAGTGTAACATGTTTGTCCCTCTTATCATCACATTTGTCCTTAATTCTTTTGTAGCAGATGCGTCTCTCTTATCAATATAGTGTAACACATTCATTCATCTTAAATTCAAAATACATTAATTTTCGTCCATTTTAGGATGTATTTTAGTACCAAAAGATATATTTTGAATTTAAGAGGAACGAATGTATTACACTATATTGATAAGAGGGACGCATCTGGTACAAAAAATTTAAGAGGGATAAATATATTATACTACATTGATAAGAGGGATGCATCAGTTATGAGAAATTTATTTAAAAGGGACGAATGTATAAAAAATTGCCCATACGAAGAACCAAAAGTGCTATTTACCCCATATATATTTTCCTATAAGTTTTTTCACTCTACATTTATTGTAATTTTATTGGGAATTTTGATAGAATAATTAAGTCATCTTCAAGAACACCCGTAAGATTCAAATTTTAAGAAAAAAAAAAAACTTTTTCGTAAAAGTGGACGTCCAACAGCTTATTTAAATTTTGAGGGAGTTTTAAATATATGCTTGTACATTTCTGCAAGAAAGTACAAAAGTTTTTGTTTTGTACATTCATGTAGAAATAATAAAATATCATGTTCCTCTTTAACTCAATTTGCAGAAAAATTAACTTGTTGAAAAATAAAATAGCTCCTAAATTGAAGTGGTGTGGTTTTTCAAAAGCAGTTCGTAAATTAAATACTAGTTATTGTAGTGCCGAGGAGTCCGTAACCTAGTGATAAAAGTTGAGGCTCCATAACTATGGGATAAGAGATTTTTGGTTCAACTTCCACATAAATCAAGTAATGATGTCTAATGTTTCTCTAAAAAACTAATTGTTGGAGGGAGTAGTAAAAAGTGATAATATATAACAATGTTCATCACCTATATAGCGATTGAATAGTTGTGTGGTTGTTTAAAAATAGTTATTTAAAAGTTGATAGCTATTGAATAGATTTATAATACAAGGATTGATGTAACGATGTATTACTGTTTTTAAAAATTATTGGGCATGTTTGTTTGATGTTTCTTAAAAAAAATTTGTGTTTAGGAAATGTCAAACAAACATGTATTCTATTTTTTGAAATAAAATTTTCATCTCTCAATTTTCTCAAATTACTCTCTCAAAACCCAAACAAACAACAATTTTCATAACGTCTTACACAATTTATCTCACAACAAACAATATTACGCAAATCGAGATTATTTTACAAACTTCTACTACTCTCCCAAACTATTTTCCCAAACACCAAACAAACAGGCGCAATAATTTTGGAGAGAACAGTAAAAATTAATGATATATAAGATTGTTCACCACGTCCACATGTATTTAATAATTAAGATAATCTAGTAAAAGTTTAACGTGATGTTGAAAATGGAGTGTCGTACGTGTATTCAATTTTCAATTCCTCAACTTTACTTGGAAGTAGAGGATACAAAAGTTTTTTTAGTACCATAGGATAGGCTAATTTGTATTTTTGGTACAATTGAATATGAAAATGTACATTTGGTACTATTTAATAGGTTTTCATTGTAATTTTGGTATCAAATTCAATTTTTCTACAATTTTAATGTCAATTTACTCCCTATAAAATGCATATTGTTCAATTTACCCCTCTATAATTTGGAAAAAAAATCAATTTACTCCTTGTGAATTTTTTAATGAAACAACTTAACGCCTTCAGACGGAGAGTGTAACTCACTTACTGAAATTGAAAGTAAACATACAAACTATTTTATAACATAGGAGAATAAATTGTAATGTCCAGATTTATGATCAAATATGATTAAAAAAAAAGATTTATTACCAAAATATAAGCACATAATATACAAAAACCTTATTTGGGAAACCATGTTCGTAGTACCAGGAACAGCTTTTGACAATTCCACACTCATAAATGAAAACGCGTAAAGATTCTCATATTTTTTTGAGATGGTGAATACATTGTTACATCAAACACTATATTGAATCGCAACTATTCCAATGATAATAAGGTGAACTAATTACTAGTATTAAACTAGAGAAATGCTAGTATGAAACTAGAGAAAATACCCACATTCGTGGGAGTTGAACCCATGACCTCGTGGTCATGGAGCCTCATCCTTAACCACTTGGCTAAGGCCTCATCGGCCAAAGATTCTCATATTTTACTAATTTATAAATTCTGTCCTACGTACAACAATGTACTTCATTCCCTTCAAATTTACGTGCAGATTAAAATAAAAGTTGAATTAATATTAATATTTACAAAGTAGATTATTTTATCAGCTAGTTGTTCTTTCCACTTAAATTCAAGCCAGCAAAATAAACAACGGTCACAACGGCACAACCAATGTCGGCTCTTTGGGACAGAAGCGGACCTAGAAATTTAAATAGAGGGGACGAGTCGTGGGAAACCAAAAAAAAATGTGTAAACTATTTTTATATATCATAATTATTCAAAAAATTAAAAAAATTGCTTAACAAGACATTTTCAAGTGACATTTTCTTCAATATGTCGATAATTTTTATACTGATATATATATATATATATATATATATATATATATATATATATATTAAAATAAAATCTAGTAATTAAGGGTATATTAGTTATTTTTGAATATTTTTGGTACTTTACATCATAAAAGTATAGATTTTGACACTTTACACTCTGAAATATAAAATATTGGCACATTGCACACAAAAAATATAATTTCTGGCATTTTCAACCCCGACTTAATAAGATAATATAAATGTTGGATAAGGATGAAGATGAAGAGCACTGAAGACAATAAGTAAAGGGAGGTTTTGATGAATTCCAAAACTTCAAATCTGCTAAGTATAAACTAACTTAGCTGATATCCCTTTAAAGAATTTTTGACTAAGTAAAGAAGATATCAGAAGAGTCAAAATTCAAGGTCCAAGGCTACTGATCTGCTGAAGGAAAGAAATCAGACTGGTGAAGATCAGCCGACTCAAAATAGATTTGTTCAAGTTTGAGATCAGCTTAGTTCGCCATCAGACTTGTACTTTCGAAAGCAAAGTGGAAAAGATCAAGAAGCCATCCCAACGGTAATAAATGCCCCCGGAAGTAATAAATGATGAAGTACAAGGCTATTAAAGACAAATGATTGAAGAAATGCTTCGCATCAGCTGGGTGCATTTAATGCTGCCTGCAGAAAAGTACTGTTGACAGTACGGTCAGACTGCAGAGAGCCGTTCGCGGAAATTAAGGACCAGTGTCTGAGGTTTTTGAATCTTGTCTCACTTAAACGGACATTTTTCAAACATGCGAGTATAAATAGCTGTAGAGACGAAGAGAAAAATAACAACACAATCTCTGAGAAGAATTTCGAAGCAAAATCTCTTAAGTCTCAAGAATAGCTCACTCATCAGCTCAGTCATTTGTTGACGAAAGTAGAGTTGAAGAACAACGATAAATACATCTTCTGAGTGATTTTGTAATCGTGAGTGTTGTGAGAAGTGTAGATCCATCTTTGTGAGTGATCTAACTTCAGATGATAGGTTTTCTTAGTGATTTCCTATTGTGAGCTTACGGCCAGATTCATTTGTTGTTTTGGCGTAAGTGGAGTGTACTAATTACTGTGTGTTTTTAGTATAACCCAAGATCTGTGTGACTTGGAAGAGTGCATTAAAGGATATTTACATCCATATAACCACTATAAAAATCTGTGTGTTTTTACTTGTATTTTTACTTGCATATTTTCAGTTGCATAAGCACACCTTGATTTAACTGTTTGAAAAGTTTCAAAAGAAAAGGAGTTTTATAAAACTGGGGATCAAACTTTCAAACTACTAAGTTTACTTGTGAAAATCACTTTACAAATCCGCTGCAAGTACTCTAAGTATTAAAACTGATTTTAGCAAAAATCAGGTAAGTGATTATCAGATTAGTGGTCAACAAAGCTGTTCAAAGATTTGTTCGCAATCAGCCTTGAGAACCTACTGTTCGATAACAGCTTAGTCTGTTTAAGTTAGAACAAAAGTTTTAAAGTTAAAAATTGTCAAAAAGTTTAGAGGTCTATTCACCCCCCCCCCCCCAGACCTCATCTGACCACTTGGGACAAACAAGTGGTATCAGAGCGGGTGGTTCATTAGAATCAGCTGTCTGATCAACGAGCTTGATCCGAGTGTTTTTCAAAAGAGCATATTTTGAAAAATTAAAATTTTTGAAAAATGGATCGTATCAGCCATGTTCCCCACATAGCTGGTATGAGCTTTGAAGACTGGAAAATCATAATGGAGATTTTCCTGGCTGTTTACAATGATAACATGTACACATGTATCATCAAAGGCCCATTCAAATTCACCAAGACTATCACGGTTGATGAAGCTGAAATTGTGGTGGAAAAAGATCTTACAGAAATGACAGCCGAAGAAATAAAGTTGTTCAATCTGGATAAAGTTGGATGTTTCATCATGACCAAGGACCTTGACAATGATCGATTTGACAAAGTCAAGCACTGCAACAAAGAGATGTGGGATAATGTTCGTGATATGAGCGAAGGAAACGATGCCATCAAAGAGCATCAGCTGAGTGTTGCTCTGGAAAAGCTAGACAACTTCAAGATGAAGCCTGCGGAAACCATTGATCAGATGGATACAAGGTTTACAAGGACGCGGAATGAAGTTTTAAAGCTTGGAAAACCCTTCACTGATAAGGAGATAACCGTCAGAGTTCTGAAGGCTCTACCTCCGAAGTTCAACATGAAGGTAACAGCCATGGAAGAGTCAAGAGATCTCGGAAAGATTTCACTCACCGAGCTGTTCTCAGTACTCAAGGCGTACGAGTATAAACTGCCAAGAATGGGTGTTGAAGAAACCTCTACTTCAAGTCCCACAGCTGCACTTGTTGCTGCTGAAAATCCTAGAAGGCGAGCCCACAAAAGCAAAGACGTGGATTCATCTGATGAAGCCACACTACTCAACAAAAAGGAGTACACTACTGGAAACGTTGCATTGCTGATGAACAACTTCAAAAAGTTCTACAGACGAAAAATGAAGAACAAATATAACAATGCTTCTACTTCTAACCCCACTTCTTCTTCTCAAGATAAGGATTCTTATAAATCCAAAATGATGTGCTATAATTGCAGGAAAATGGGTCATTTCATCAGAGACTGCCCATATCCTAAAGCTGAGAAGTATACAGAAGAGGAAACGAGAATCGGAAAGGAAAGAAAGCATAAAAAAGGCAAGGTGCTGGTAGCAGAAGCAGAAAAGCTAGCTGCTGTCTACTCATCTGATTCAGATTCAGACACTTCTGATGAAGAGTCCTCTGATGAAGAGAGTCCTGCTCCTGATGGCTAAGGAATCTGATGACTCCGAGGATGATGAGGTAACTACTCTTGATAATGAATTATTTAATTCATTTGAACAAATGATGCTCAACAATACAAGTATTGATGATGCATTTAAAAAACTTAATGAAGAGATGATATTGCTGAAAGAGCAAAATAGTTAACTGAAACTTAAAGCTGAAAAGCCGAGAGAATCAGCTGAATACAAACTGCTTGAGCAAGAGAATGAATCTCTGAAAGCTGAATGTGAAGTTTATAAGGCTAAAATCATTGAGCTTGAGAAAGTCATTGAGTCTCATGATAAGTCATATGTTGCATCCACTCACAAGTCTAGTAAACAGAAGACACCTTTAGATCAGGACAAGTTAGAACTGAACCATACTGAAAAATTTATATCAACTGACAATAGCAAGGTCATTTTGTATGTTCAGACTACTAAACCTGCTTCACCTGAGAAAGTATTAAAGGAGACGAAAACTCCTAAGGCTAAAAAGAGCAAAGAGCCTAGTGTAGGAAAACAGACTGGTAAGTCCAAACAGAAGAGTCCTAGGAAGTCTTCTGATAAGGTCAAAACCAATCAGACAAGTGATAAAACTAAGTCGTCTGTTAATGAGCAAGCATCTAGTAAGCCAAAGAAGCATAAAAACAAGAAAAATCAAAATGCTTGGTATGGAAATGAGTCTTATTATGTGCAACCTGCGGCATATCCTCCTATGTATCATGCACCTCAATTTCCTACTTACTATGCACCATATCCTGCTCACCAAATGCATGCATATCCTCCTTATCATGCATCTTATTCTTCTTATGAGCATTATCCTTATCATGCTGAATATCATCAACATAGCAAATCTGATAAACATGATGAAGATGAAACTGTTCATGCTCCTGCCAAACAACAGAAGCCTAAGAAGCCTAAGACTTCATCATCTTGGGTTGTCAAAGGTGGAACTAATCCATCAGGACCCTCTCAATAAGGGTACCTAAAACAATTTCATTTTGTTTTGTAGGTTAGGATTAGGAGTAGGAGTAAAGTAGAGAAAATCTGGTACTTGGACAGTGGATGTTCAAGACACATGTGTGGAAACATACATGAGCTGACTGATGTTGTTGCTGTGGATGGTCCTAAAGTTACTTTTGGAGACAACAAAGAAGGCAAGATTGTAGCAAGTGGAAAGCTGATCAAAGGCAACATTGAGATATCTGACGTCTCTTATGTTAAAGGCCTCAAATACAATTTGCTGAGCATAAGTCAATTTTGTGACAAAGGATATTCAGTCATCTTCTCAACAGATAAGTGTTACGTTGAACAGATTGGTACAAAGAAGGTAATTTTATCTGGAAGACGACAAGGAAATATCTACACAGTAGACTGAAATTCTGCTGACAAGAATTCAAGTATTTGTTTGGTGGCATCAACACCAAGTGAAGTTAGTTGGTTGTGGCACAAAAGAATGAACCATGTGAATTTCAAGACCATCAACAGACTCATCAAGAACAATCTGGTAGAAGGAATTCCAAAAACAGTCATGAGCAAAGACAAGCTTTGTGACGCATGTCAGAAGGGTAAACAAATCAAGTCATCATTCAAAAGCAAGAAGCATCAATCTTCTGGAAGAATATTGGAGCTGCTACACATGGACTTATTTGGACCTATTGATCCTGTCAGCAATGGTGGAAAGAAATACTGCCTAGCTGTTGTGGATGATTATTCAAGATACACTTGGGTGATTTTCATGAAAAAGAAAAGTGAAACCAAGGAGCATCTTACAAATCTGATGGAAAAGATTCAGAATGAGAAAAGTATGAAAATACTAAAGATCAGATCAGATAGAAGGACATAATTTACAAACTCTACTGTTGAAGAGTATTGTAATGCCAGAGGAATCAGTCATGAATACTCTGCTGCCAGAATCCCTCAATAGAACGGAGTTGCTGAAAGGAGAAACAGAACTCTTAAAGAAGCTACCAGGACAATGATAGCTGAAGCTAAGCTGCCTCAAAGATTTTGGGCAGAAGCAACAAATACAGCATGCTTTACCCAAAACAGATGCATGATCAACAAGCACCAAAACAAGACCCCATATGAACTTTGGAACAATAGGAAGCCAAACATTCATTACTTTAAGATATTTGGTTGTAAATGCTTTGTTTTAAATAATGGGAAAAATCACCTTACTGCTTTTGCAGAAAAGGCAGATGAAGCTGTTTTTGTAGGATACTCTACTGTTAGTAAAACTTATAGAGTCTTTAACAAAAGAACTTTACTTATAGAGGAATCCATTCACGTAGTATTTGATAAACCAAATCAATCTTTTGAAAAGAATCAAAGTATTAATCAAGATATGTCTACTGATTTACAGAAATTGAATGTTGGAAAGAATGAAGAATATGTTCCCATCATACTACCTGATCTCAACCCAGCTGATAACTCCAGTGCTGTTCAAAATCACAATGCTGATTGTCTAACAGACGAGTTACAAACAGCTGACAGACCAGAGACTGTTCAACAGACTACTACTGGAACTCCAACAGTAGTGTTGCAAGATCAAAACAAAGGACAACATTATGATTTGCAACCTGATCTTAGATGGCTCAAGAATCACCCACCAGAGCTGGTGATTTGTGATCCCTTGGATATAGTGAAGACAAGGAGAGCTGCTGCAAGTGAAGCAATGTTTGTCAGCTTCCTATCTCAAATTGAGCCCAAACAGATTGAAGAAGCTCTTAGTGATTCAAACTGGATTGAAGCTATGCAAGAAGAGCTAAATCAATTTGAAAGGAATGAAGTCTGGTACTTAGTTCCTAGACCAAGTCATCAAAGAGTCATTGGCACTAAATGGGTATTCAGGAACAAAATGAATGAAGATGGTGTTGTCACCAGAAACAAAGCTAGATTAGTGGCCAAGCCAAGAAGAAGGCATTGACTTTGATGAAACATTTGCCTATGCTGCTCACAATAATTTCACGGTCTATCAAATGGATGTGAAATCCGCTTTTCTCATTGGAGAATTGCAAGAAGAAGTTTATGTTGAACAACCACCTGGATTTGAAGCCTATCAAGAAGAAGACAAGGTGTATCGTCTGAAGAAAGCCCTCTATGGATTGAAACAGGCTCCAAGAGCATGGTATGATACCCTATCTGATTTTCTTTTGATTAAAGGATTTCGTAAAGGTAAGGTAGACAAGACTCTGTTCACTATTGAATAGGAAGAACATATTTTGCTTGTGCAAATATATGTGGACGATATTATTTTTGGTTCAACTAATCAACAGATGTGTGATAAGTTCTCAAAGCTGATGCAGAACAAGTTTGAAATGAGCATAATTTCTTGGTTTGCAAGTAAGACAGTTGCCTGATGGAATATTCATCAGCCAAGCAAAATACACAAAGGATCTGTTCAAGAAATTTGGTATGGAAACTAGCTCTACTGCTAATATTCCAATGTCTACTAGTCTTCGTTTGGATAAAGATGAAGATGGCAAATCAGTGGACATAACTAAGTACAGAGGAATTATTGGGTCACTGTTATACTTAACAGCTAGCAGACTTGATATTATGTACTCTGTTGGGGTTTGTGCGATGTATCAATCATATCCTAAGGAATCTTACCTCTTAGCTGCGAAAAGGATACTCAAGTATCTTAAAGGTACTGAAGATTTGGGATTGTGGTATCCTAGGGAATCTGGATTTGAACTCATTGGATATTCAGATTCTGACTTTGCTGGCTGCAAGATTGACAGAAAAAGCACAACAGGTGCCTGTTAGTTCTTAGGTAGTCGTCTGATCTCATGGATGAGTAAGAAACAGACTTCAATATCCATATCAACTGCTGAAGCTGAGTATATATCTGTTGGAGCTTGCTGTGCACAAATATTATGGTTGAAGCATCAACTTGAAGATTACAACATAAAAATCAGTGGAATCCCTATCCACTATGACAATACAAGTGCAATCAGCCTTACTCAGAATACTACAAGTCATTCAAGGACTAAGCATATTGAGATCAAGCATCACTTTATCAGAGATCATGTGGAGAAAGGAAATGTCATGATAGAATATGTGTTTACTGAAAATCAGATTGCTGACATCTTCACAAAACTTCTAAGTGAGACAAGGTTTTTAACTCTAAGAGCTGAACTGGGTTTATTAAAATTGGATGCATAAGCTGAGGGGGAACTCATCGGAAGACTAGAGTTCAACAGCTTACTCATCATATTATCTTCAAGGATTAACTTTCAACAGATTAGTTAACTTATGAATTCTTAAAGTCAGGGGGAACGTGTAAGACTAGCGGTACTTCTGATTAAAAGATGAAATTCGTTGATGACAGTTAGTTGAAGTTATGTTTTCAACAGAAGATTAAAGTCTTGAAGAGTGAAGATTTATTATCTAGCTGGATTGACAAACAGCCGATGAAGTTTATCAGCTATTGGCTTTCGCTGATAACAGCTTTGTCATCCGGATAGTAGTCCATCAGATAAGTATTTATTTTACTCGTCTGATCACCTGTGTAAAAGCTTACTGCCTAAAACGTTTTAATTTAAAACACGCTTTTACAAGTGATAGAAGAGCGGTACATTTCCCGCTCCTCATTTAATGCGACTTGAATTTGAAAGGTCGTAACTGACGCCGCACGATCTGAACTGTCAGAAACGGATCTAACGGTTAGCTGGTATCATGGAAATCGAAATACCCTAACTCTATAAATCCAGATCTGATCAGCTCATTAGCTCTTTACGCACCCAAATATTCAAAGAGCACTTGTGAGAAGTTACTAGCAATTTTTCTGCAAAATTCTTCTTATTTCTCTAACTTCCAACAGATTAGAAATGGCTGCTGAAGGTATGTACTTGATTTATGAGTCCTACTACCAATCTGGTACCAATTTGATGAAAGAGCTGCTGAGAAGTTCAAATCGGCTTCACTGGTAAATTTTATGGAGTATCAGGAAGGGTTGATCTGGACTGACCAAGTGATGGAATACTACCGAACTGCTGCTGTTGATTTCAACCCTCTGGAATTCAAGGCTACTGTCGGAGGTAAATCCATTGTCATTACCCCACTCTACTTCACGTGACCTTTGGGCTTCCGAACAGAGGACGACACGATGTCACTGTTCTGACGGAGGAGAAGCACCAACAATTCTGGGCAATTTGTGCCAAGGAATGAGAGATGTTGTCTGGCAACATTAAGAAGAGACAGTTGAAGGATGAGTATCAGCGGATGGCTGATATGGTCTCGAAGCTGATAGAAAATTGTACATTTTCTCTGGATGCTGTTACCATGAAGAGGTTCAACATAATGACTGCTATTTACTATGGATTGGAGGTGAACTGGTCCACAGTAATTTGGTATATCTTCGCTAATTTCTTGGACAAGAAAAGCAAGAGCAAGGCTCCTCAAACCAACCACAGAATCACTCTCAGCTATCTGCTATTCAAGATGGGCTGTGAGGTGACTAATGGGAAGGAAATTCATTCCAGCAAAGCAATGTCCAAGTACTTGCCTATTACAAAAAGAAAGGCTGAAGAAGCTGATGTGGAAGAGGAGATTGAGGAACCAAAGGCAGTTACTGCCAAGAGACAGAAACTAGTCAAAACAGCTGAGCTAGCTGTTGAGACTCAAAAGAAAAAGGCTGCTGACGAGCCTAAGGGAAAAGCCCTAAGAAGCTGAAGAAGGTGGATGATGCTGTAATTGATAAAATTATTGATCAAACCACCGCTGATGTCAGGAATATGGCCCTGCATCTTCTTCTAGAACCCCATCTGCTGAAGTACCTGATGAGAATGTCTCTCACAGGACCAGAAGTCAAGTAAAGGATACTGCTGCTTCTAGACCTGCTGAAGGAAGAACAAAGAAGACATCAAGAAAACAAATGACTTTTGTGGATGAGCCCACTCAGCTGGTGGACTTAGTAAGAGAAAGTCCTCAAACAGCAGAGAGGCCTGTTGGAGCTGAAGAAGCTTCTGTTGCTGAACAGACTGATGTGCAACAGATTACTCAAGCAAAGCCAACAGTTGAGGTAGCTAAACCTCAGGATGATCCTGATGTGATGATCATCCATCCCATTGCAGTTGCACCTCTTGCATCTGCTGCTCCTCAACCTGCCTCAGCTGACAAGGGAAAGAGAAAGATTCTGATGAAAAAAAAGAAAATCTCTGCAGCTGAAAAGAAGAAAAGGGAGGAAGCTGAGCAGAGAAAAAGGGATGAATTGGAAGAAAAGAAGGTATTAGAACTGAGCAAACTTCAGGAGGCTAAGGATGCTGAAAGAAGGAAAATGTTTGAAGCTGAAAGAAAAGCAGCTGAAGATGCTGAAGTTGCTATGGTCATTGAGCTAAGTAAAATTGATGCTCATGGACCAGTTCATGCTGGAGGCATCAAAATTAATGAGGATGATGAAGGCAAACCAATGAAGCCTAAGATGCCTGCTGGAGAAGTCAAGCCAAAAGCTAAGTATGAAGTAAGAAGAGCGTTTGACATCATCTATGCTGATAAAGATCTCTTCAAAAGGTTTGAAAAGACCTTGGCTTACTAAGACCAGAAGCTGATGCTGAAGACTCTGTTCACCCACGAGAAGCCTAGATACATGAAATGGAGGGATCATAGGCTAAACAGATCTGTTGCAGAGCTTCAGAGTTGGAAAGAGTTAGCTGATGAAGAAAAATGGGTTCTAAATTGGCTAAGGACTGACTTTATTCAGAAAGCTTTGGATCCTCATTTTGTAAGGGATGCTATGCATCAATATGCTAAGGACTATGCCATGGAGGAAGCCAAGATTATTCAAAACACTTTGTCTGCAAAGAAAATAAAATCTGATGATGCTGTTGAGAGAGAAATCAACATAGATGTTATGACCACCTTGAAGAGATGGGCAGAAAGGTCAAGATATCAGCAAGGATCTTCAAGTGAATTGCCTCACCTGCCAAGCATTCAACAGATTACATTTGGCAAGGAAGTCAAGGACTACTACGAAGTGCCTAAGGGAAACAATGCTTTTCAAAATCCCTGGATTATTGTGCGACAAATCCGTCAAACAACATCCTTTAATGATGATGACACTATCACTAGTTTAGTCTATGATGATGTAACTGATCAGCACAAAGCTGCTGAAGAACCCTTAGCACTTGAGTGGAATACTAAAGAGACCAGAGCTGATCAGGAGACAGAACTGAAAGATGCCCCTATCCACCAGGAGGATGAAGGAAGGGAAGCTGCTGATTCTGCTTCATCAAGTGATCTGCACTCATCACTGATGGAAGCCTTCCAGATACTGATGGAGAATCAAATGAAAGAATTGGAAGAGAAGAACAACACGCAGCTGAAGAAGTTGCAACAAGAGTTGGCAGAGTCCAACAGACTACAGCTTGAAAGCATGCAACTCCTTACTGCAAGAACTATCAGGAATGCTATTGATAGTTTTCCCATGCCTGAAGATCATTCAAAGCAGATGATGCAAAACTTTGATGAAATGAACAGAAATGTAGAAGATGTGAAGGCTGATGTCAATCACTGTCATGATGCTTTAAAGAGAGCTGAAAACAACATAGCTGATTTCACTTCTAACTTCATCAGAGTCAGTGAAGAAGAAAAAGCAATCAACCTTGGATTGTTGTAGGAAGTTCACCAAGCTGGAACTGTTATACGTGAAGAACTGACAACCATGCAACTGAATGTTGATTGTTTCAATGATCAAACTGACAACATCAGCACCACTCTCACTCATCTTACTGCAAGTCATGATGTAGTCAATCAGAACTTGAAGGCTTTGTGCGCTGCTATGAAGATTCAATCTGCTGCACTCAACCCTCCTATCAAACCTGCTAGTGTCACCATTTCTGATGATGACAAAAAGGGGGAAGAGAAGAAGGAAGAAAAAGTGGAGGAATCTGCTGCCACTGAACCTGAAAAGCCTGAAGCTGCTGAAGAGACTAAAGCTGCCGAAGTTGGAAAGGTAGAAGGTAAAGAGAAGTCTGAAGAAGAGACCAAGGAAAAAGCCAAATCTGATGAGGAAATGGCTGTAACCAAGGAATCTGATGAAGATCAATCAGAACCAATTACTAAGTACAAAAATACTGAATCAGCTAAGAAAGCAATGGAAGAGCTGAAGGAGCAGCAAACCAAAGAGAAGATGGAAGCTGCCAGGTCAAATCTTCTTTTGGATGAGGAGGCTGATGAAGATGAAGAGGAAGAAGAAGATGATGAAGAATCATCTTATGAATATGAAGAAGTGCTGGAAGGAAATGATGAAGAAGCTGATAGTTAGCATATTTAAATCTATTTGTAATCAGTTTACTTTATCTATCTTTCAGACATCTCATCTGATCAGAAACTGTAACTTGTACTTATTTATCAGATTATCAATAAAAGTTCAAGTTTCTGTTTCTAACATATATTTTCTATCTCATAAAATTTTGAAGGTCACAAACTTTAGCATAGGTAAAACAGGTACTTAGTTGAAGTTTTGTCATCATCAAAAAGGGGGAAATTGTTGGATAAGGATGAATATGAAGAGCACTGAAGACAATATGTAAAGGGAGGTTTTGATGAATTCCAAAACTTCAAATCTGCTAAGTATAAACTAACTTAGCTGATATCCCTTTAAAGAATTTTTTACTAAGTAAAGAAGATATCAGAAGAGTCAAAATTCAAGGTCCAAGGCTA
Organism: Penstemon barbatus; assembly: GCA_003313485.2. Taxonomy (NCBI): domain Eukaryota; kingdom Viridiplantae; phylum Streptophyta; class Magnoliopsida; order Lamiales; family Plantaginaceae; genus Penstemon; species Penstemon barbatus. The sequence goes on from CM064881.1 coordinate 46,332,356, forward strand.
CCGATCTGCTGAAGGAAAGAAATCAGACTGGTGAAGATCAACCGACTCAAAACAGATTTGTTCAAGTTTGAGATCAGCTTAGTTCGCCATCAGACTTGTACTTTCGACAGCCAAGTGGAAAAGATCAAGAAGCCATCCCAACGGTAATAAATGCCTCTGAAAGTAATAAATGCTGAAGTACAAGGCTATTAAAGACAAATGGTTGAAGAAATGCTTCGCATCAGCTGGGTGCATTTAATGCTGCCTGCAGAAAAGTACTGTTGACAGTACGGACAGACTGCAGAGAGCCGTTCGCGGAAATTAAGGACCAGTACCCGAGGATTTTGAATATTGTCTCACTTCAACGGACATTTTTCAAACCTGCGAGTATAAATAGCTGTAGAGACGAAGAGAAAAATAACAACATAATCTCTGAGAAGAATTTCGAAGCAAAATCTCTTAAGTCTCAAGAACAGCTCACTCATCAGCTCAGTCATTTGTTGACGAAAGCAGAGTTGAAGAACAACGATAAATACATCTTCTGAGTGATTTTGTAATCGTGAGGGTTGTGAGAAGTGTAGATCCGTCTTTGTGAGTGATCTAACTTCAGAGGATAGGTTTTCTTAGTGATTTCCTATTGTGAGCTTACGGCCAGATTCATTTGTTGTTTTGGCGTAAGTGGAGTGTACTAATTACTGTGTGTTCTTAGTATAACCCAAGATCTGTGTGACTTGGAAGAGTGGATTAAAGGATATTTACATCCATATAACCACCCTTTATTTCATATACGTATAGATTGTTTTGTGAGTCACGGATTCGAATTGTTTAAGTCCAATGTTAGCATTACTTCGTGACATAAATGGATGAGGTTTTGGATAACATAATTATCTTTTATTTGCGTAATTTGATGGTAGAGAATGTTCTATATGGGGTTAAATAAACAATAGGACTCAATAGTCATCTTTTCGTCTATTAGATTTGATATGAATTGTTGGCTTTGAAAGCTCAATGAATAATTTGCTATTTGTTATACTTAATGGGATAAAGTAGAATCTATTTAATTACGTTATGTGTTTCACTAATTAAAGTGTGGTCTTCATGCAGAAAATACTATTTCTACTTTGGATAGCTTATGGAAAATGTGGTGGAGCTATGTTTTGAGGCTACAAATGCTAGAAGTTCATGATATTGAAATTAACACGCGTTCGAGTTTTAGAAGTTTGGGTTCAAAAAAATTGTTTTTGAAATCCTTTTTGTGAAACTTAGTAGGTTGTTAACAAGTGCTATCATTTTGTTTAATGTAGTTGTTGAGATATACATTTGAATATGAATATTATTGTCATATTTTAACTTAAAGACTATGTAAGTTGGTTGTTATTGTCATTTTGATAATCAATTTTAGTTTATGTAATATTACTGTTTAATTTAATTATCAATGAGGTGAAAATGTAAATTTTGATTTCTAATAGGTTAATTAATCGTAAAATTTATAATGACAAATTATATTGTCATATAAGCATTTGTAGTATTTTAAATTAATTTATTTTGTGACAAAATAGTTTCTCATAAAGGCTATTTTTTGTGACAAAATATATTGTCACAAAAGCATGTGAAGAATTTCGGAATAACATTTTTTGTGACAAAATAATTTGTCATAACAGGCTAGTTTCTTATGTGACAAATAAAATCGTCACATAAAGCTTTGTCAAAATCATGAGACGAAACACAGTTTCGGTGACAATTTCTTTGAGTATATGTGACAAATCTATCGTCGCGAAACAGTATTATTTTGTGACGAGAAAAATTTCGTCGAAATGTTAAGCAACGAATATGAATTTTGTCACATTAGACTTTATTTGACGGGGCCTATGTGACGAACCCTGCGACGAATTAATTTGTTACGTAAACCTGTTGTGACGAAAAACTTGTGTTTCATGACGAAATATTTCGTCACATAAAATGCTTTTTTTTTTTTTGTAGTGTCCACGCCACTTCTGTCTGTCCAAGAGTGATACAAACTTCGACCATTGTATCAAATTACAAGAGCCTGATGAACCGCTTAATCTGTCAACTCAAACTCTTGTCCACGTATCTTGAGGATTTTTGTTGTAGGGTTACACGGATCAATTAACCAACACACAATAATGCGGTAAATATCCTCACAATTCATTATCGGGGCCTATATGATTGAGTTGAAAAATAAAAATATTTTTACGAATATCGAACTTATGCACATAGATAGAGTTGTAGGTATTACAAATTGTTTGACAATGTCTATTCGGCGGGTGCTACTTTCAGGTTGAGAATCACAAACAAATATTGTGTAAGTGTCAAGGTTTATTATAACACAAAACCAATGATCCATCATGTCGTTAATTCTAATGACTTAACTAACTTTGCACCAGAATCCAAAAAAAAAATCCTTAATCGATTGGAGACTATAATCCTTATTCAATATTTGTTGCTGGCAATCCAATTAACTTTTATATCACATTTATTATATCTCCATATGTTCCGAATTGTATTTTACGGGTAATTTTATATTCAACAAAAATAAACATGGATAGTAGAATCGTGGCTGAGAACTTTCCTCGTCAATCATGTTCAGACATAGCATATACGCGACACAATCTATAACCTACATCAATGTAATAAACATACATCAACTTAATCATTGCTACATGGATTAATGAACTAAGTAGATATTTGCTCTTATATAGCACCCTAATTCAATAGCAGGCATCATGCATCGTATGTCTGTCCTATTGAGATACCAATTACTCGGGTCAACAACAAGTTAACTACATGCAATATATGATTTATCCTAACTTTAATTTCAAAATTAATACAATTACTATTACATTCCATTAATTTAAAATGTTATTTTACGCTTGATCGAGATTGACTGAACAAGTATTTTATTATGGCTTGTTCATCAACTAATGTATTGCAAGGTAAAGAATCCAATTCATTGTTATATTCATCGACATTCTCAGGTTGGCAAGTGAAATCAATCATTTCCGAAGTTTCACGACTTTTCTTCACAACCATTAAAGTCCAAAACTTATACTCGAAAGGTTATTATTTGTTGTTAGACCTAGTTTTGGGGTATGATGTTTTTTCTTTCTAGCTACTTGGTCGCATGATTGATTTTTAACAAGAACTCTTATTATATTAGGGATGTGTACGATTCATTCTCCCCGATTGCGATGTCACCAAGTTTGTCAGGGTCTCGCGAAGTGTTGATCCAACTAATTGTGGTATCTTGTCTAGGAAAAATTGGATAATACTGCCTATATTCACATATGGTGAAAACTCTTTCACGCCCCAAAGACATCTCTTTGATTGTTTGCTGCATTAATATCCCATTCAGAATGGTTGTCATTTGGGCGACTTGTAACTCAAGAACATTAATTTGGTTCGTCAGCAATGCTTAAACCCTCGAATCTTCTGTATCACCAGTGAGATTGCTAGAGTGGGAAATAATGGGATTACCAAAATATTTGTACATTATCATATCATCGTAATTGTTTTGATTGTCCCAAATTGTTGATATTCTACAAGAACTCTTAATCTTGTTGGCTCTCTAATTTTTCCAATTCACTTGCAACTTCTAAATCATGAATCACTTGCTTCCTTGATTTACTTGAATCAAAGATCATAGTCTGAAACTGGGAAAGGATGATTGTATCAGTAATGTCATTATATAGATTTAAAAGTAAATAATATACGAGAATGTTTGGACGAAAATATTTACCTTAGTGCTCCAATAACCGCCAATGGACTTCAGTTCTTTTTTGAAATGTACTTTATGAAAGGCACGATGTTGATTGTTCTTTTGAAATGTAGTTTATTAAAGGTACTTCCGTCTCCAAATCAAGTGTATATTTTGCACGTGTTGTACGTACTCATCCGTAAAATATTATCTACATCATATTTAGATATTAATAAAAATTTGAATGTCTAATTATAACAAAATATTAGGCTAATACATCATATGAAAAAGAAAATGAACTCTTTAGAACTTGTAGTATTATAAACAACCGGGTATTTATTATTACTTTGATAAGAATGAATATTTTTATTAATGATATAATTTTATACTTAAAATATATATTAAAATTACCAATAATATTTTTCGACATTTTTCCTTATTTGTTTCAGGAATTTGCCTCCACCAAGATACATTCGCAAGTTGTGCACGTGCTCTAACAGCAACTCCAATTCCCTCGAAAAACAACTCGTTCATTTTGAGCCGATATTCTCTCACGTGGATTGAACGCAATTTTTATCTTTCCGTGCTACATATGATTAAGAATGTAAACAACTTTTCAATTAATTCAAATTTATCAAGATTAATAAAAATTACCCGCTTTATTATCTTGCCTAGATTAATGCCTCTACTTGCACAACGAACACCTCTTTTTTCAGCAGTTGAATCTAACAACTGAATTTTTTGGATTTACATAATATTTATGCGCCATTTCAGTCCCAACTTATATTATCTATGTTAATATTAGCATATTAGTCAAGGGTGTCTTAACATAGCATAATTACTTGGCTCAAACCCACATATTCAAATTTCTTTAGCATGTATAAAGAATTCAATATGGACACAAATCTTATATGTAAAACAAAGAATGTAGTAGGAGATTCTACACTATGTCATAATACTATAATATTGTGATAGTAAGAAACCTTTCACAAATTGATATTAAGTCCCTGACTTTGCAGTTTCACATATAAGATTTAGTTATGGATACATAGCAAGGTTAAATGATTGAGATATCTTGTTATTAGTATCCAAAAATCAGCAATAGTTAAAGGAATTCAGTTTCATTGGTACAACTTATAAGATATTATAAGATATTATGAAATATTGTAAGCCCATTATATAAACAATAAAATAAATTCAATTTTATGAAACACAATATACTGATTTCTACCTAGAACAAGAACGAGAAGTATGCGAACAAAGAACCAACTCAGCAATAGAGTAAGAACAACTATTAATTTCACCATTTAACACAACAATTTATATAAAAGAGTTACAAAACATAATCATATATTTACAATTAAACACACACATGTATATACAGAACATACTTTAATTTTATGGATGAGAATAAATTTATTGAGATAGAAATTGCCAAAACTGCATCACATACCTTAATTTTATGGCTGGGAATTCGAAAATTGCGAAATAAAATTATTGAAACGCTCGTGCTATATTCTTCCTTCTCAATTAAGTGAAAACTCACCTACAAATACAAATTTGAGAATCGTGAAATTAAAAAATAAGCTTAGAAAGGGAGAGTATACAGGGAACGAATTCCAGAATGTACCCACAAAGTAAACTTAGTTTCAATGGGAATCAATTTCTTGAGAGATAGAAGACAGCATTTTGTGGAAGAAAACAATTGGGAGTGGAAATGTCTAGGTTTTACTTATCTCAATATAAGATTCTAGGGACAAAATAGTAATTTTGTGATATAACAATGAAAAGGATGGAAGACATGAAAAAAAAGCAGTGGGTCATGTAAATTGAAATTTTCATTAATTGATTAAAAGTTAAATTAGATTTAAATGACCCTTGATTATTCTAAAATAGCCGCCTCTTATATATAGTCTACTAACATGTATTATTAATTATAATTGAGTTAATAGCAATTTGCCACTATAAATGCATAATATTCAATTTAGCCCCTGTGATTTAAAAAGAGCAATTTATCCATTATGAAAATTTTAAAGAAGCAATTTAGCCCATTCAGTCGGAGAGTGTAACTCACTTTTCGAAATTGAGGGTAGGCATAAGAAGTATTTTGTAACATATAGAGGTAGATTGCCATATTTATCATAACAAAAGGGGTAAATTGTCACATTTCATAACACATGAGGTAAAGTGTCACATATAAAAATGTCAAGGAGGCGGTGTGAAACATATATAAATTACCGGGAGGAGGGAGGTAAAGTGCTTTTTTTCAAATCACAAAGAGGCAAATTGAACATTGTGAATATCATTAGGGGGGAGGGGTAAATTGCCATTAGTTCATTCCTTTAGAAAAAATATTTAATAAATTTGATTCAACTATCATTCAAATATAAGAGGAAAATCGTATGATATGAAATAAATTAGAACCAAAAATCACATTGTGCATAATTTGAATGCCCATGCATTGGTATGTTATCTAGTTATGTAGCCGAGAGCTGGGATACATCATTGACTAGTAATTACATCTTAGTATCACTGTGATACTCCTACCCATCAAACCTATGCTATAAATATTAATAAAACTAATTAAAACTTACAAATCCATATTAAATGTCTCGCCAATTTTTTCACTAACATCATCGATCGATTTAACCTCTTTTTATATATTAAATCCATTAAACGTTTCACCAATTTAGTAAAGAATTGATTAAAGTGACAAAAAAAAAGGTTTAAATCGATTAAAAATTGATATACTATTAACCAATGTGAATTGGTGTAAATTATAATATATAATTGATATGATATGCATTTAGCTAGGAAAATTTAAATTTTGCATAGTCATTAGGATTTAATTATGTAAAATCGTGCACACCACAGATAGGTCATAACATAAGTGATAATAATCTAATTCTGTCACATAAATAAAAGGGAAAATTAGAAATGAGGGAACCATTATTCTAGATAACAATTTCTGAATTTCAGAAAGGAGGGAAATTTTTGGAGGGAATCAAACGATTTCATGTGACAATAAATATATTTGTCACATAAGTTGAAGGTTGTGTGACGAAGACAAACATCGTCGCAAGAAATATCAGTTTATGTGACGAAGTAAAAATATGTCACATGAAGCCTTTTGTTTACGCGACATTATGAGTTTTGTCACATAAAATACAATTTTGAGCAGCAAAATTAATTTTTGTCACTTCAAAACTTCGTTTATGCGACAAAAGTGATTTTTGTCGCATAAAACATAAATTTATGCGACGAAATGACAATTCGTCACATGAGTTTTTATTTTATGTGACGAAGAACGCGGTCGTCACCATAGCCATATATCTTGGGACGAAATTCAGATTCATCACAAAAAAAATTATCACATAAAATGCTTTTTTTTTTTTTTTTTTTTTTTGTAGTGGAAAAAATACAATTCATTCTTCACAATCAAACGGGTTAGAGATGATGTTAAACAATTGTACAATTCATTGCTTGATAGCACTACTCGCGGAGATGAATTCAAGGTGATGTACTTGACATTTTTGTTTGGTGTGTTTCTCTATCCGAGTACCCAATGTCACATATTGGGTGATTACTTGACCCTATTTAAAGTCTTGGACGAAGTTCCCAAAATGAATTGGGCGAGCCATGTGATAAATAAATTAGATGAGGGAGTACTGACATTCTATAGAAATGACCACAAATATATACTCGGTTGTTTATTATTACTACAGGTACTAAAGATGTCATTTTCTTTTTCATATGATGTAATAGTTTAATATTTTGTTATAATTGGACATTCGAATTTTTATTAATATCTAAATACGATTTAGATAATATTTTACAGATGAGGACGTACAACGCATGCAAAATATTCACTTGATTTGGAGACGGAAGTACCTTTCATAAAGTACATTTAAAAAAAACGATCAACATCGTTGTTTAAGGAACTCCAGTCCAATGGCGGTTATTGGAACACTAGAGTAAATATTTTCGTTCAAACATTACTCGTTCATCGTTTACTTTCTAAATCTATATAATGACCTTACTGATACAAACATCATTTCCCAGTTTCAGACTATGATCTTTGATTCAAGTAAATCAAGGAAGCATGTGATTCATGATTTAAAAGTTGCAAGTGAATCGGAAAAATTAGAGAGCCATTAAAAGATTAAGAGTTCTGGTAGAATATCACCAATTTGGGGCAATCAAAACAGTTACGATGATATGAGAATGTACAACCATTTTGGTAATCCCATTATTTCCCACTCCGGCTATCTCACTGGTGATACAGAAGATTCAAGGGTTTAAGCATTGCTGACGAACCGAATTAATGTTCTTGAGTTACAAGTCGCCCAAATGACAACAACTTTGAATGGGATACTAATGCAGCAAACAATCAAAGAGATGTCTTTGGGAGTGAAAGAGTTTTCACCATTTGTGAATATTGGTAGTAATATCCAGTTTTTCCTAGACAAGATACCACATTTAGTTGAATCAACACTTCACAAGACCCTGATAAACTTGGTGACGTCGCAATCCGGGAGAATGAATCGTATCCATCCCTATGTAATCAGAGTTCTTGTAAAAATCAATCAAGGGACCTAGTAGCCAGAGAGAAAAAAACATCATACTCCAAAACTAGGTTTCACAGCAAACAAGAAACTCTCGAGTATAAGGTTTTGGACTTTATTGGTGGTTCAAAGAGAAGTCGTGAAACTTCCGATATGGTTGATTTAACTTGTCAAGATGAGAATATCAATGAATATGGCAATGAACTGGATTCTATACCTTGCAATACATTAGTTGATGACCAAGCCATAATAAAATACTTGTTCAGTCAACATCTCGAATAAGGGAAAAAAGCATTTTCAATTAATGGAATTTAATAGTAATTGTATTGATTTTGAAATTAAAGTTAGGTTAAATCATATATTGCATATAGTGAACTTGTTGTAGACCTGAATGATTGGTATCTCAATAGGACATATATTCGATGTTTGATGCCTGCTATTGAATTAGGGTGATATGTAAGAGCAAATATCTACTTAGTTTATTAGTCCATGTAGCAGTGTTTAAGTTGATGAATGTTTATTACATTGTAGGTGATAGATTGTGTCGCGTATATGCTATGTCTGAATATGATTGACGAGGAACTTTCTCAACCACGATGGTACTTTCCATGTTTATCTTCGGTGAATATAATATTGCCCGTAAAATACAATTTGAAACATATGGAGATATAATAATAGTGAAATAATAGTTAATTCGATGCTTAGTTAACCATTGAAGATTCAATCCGAAAAGAGAATTAAAAATCAGATCAAAAGAAGTTTGAAAATTTATTTGGAAGACGAGTGATCAAAATTAGCTGAATAGGAATATCAGATCAGTGATGATCAGATTGGTGGTTTTTCGGCAGAGTCAAAGGGTGACCATAAGCACAGTCGATTCCATCAGCTATGTGAAAATTGTCCGAAGTCATTATAACAGTAATAAATGCACCTGAAGTAATAAATGCTATCTTAGAATGATACTTATGGCAAATGATTGGAGACATAAATTTAAAATACCTAGTATAAGTATAGTGCATTTAATGCACCTAACAGAACCGTACATGATTTATACTATAACTGTACAATCAACAGTGTCAGGTCGCCATTCAGAAATGTGACCGTTACTCGAGGACTAGCTTGCAAATATGTCTCACTTCAACTGGCAGAATTCAAACCTCAAGTATAAATATATCGAGATTCAAGTGGACAAGAAGAACAACACAACACACTTGCAAAAGTTTCTAAGTCCAAAACTCTCGAGCAAGAACCATCAGCTGAGTCATTTTGTTGACTAAGGGTGAGTTTGGCCTAGCGATTCGAAAAACAATTATAGGATAATTTAATTTTACTAAAATTGATTTTGGTAATAATTGATTATGATAATAATTAATTAAAGAATATTTGCTTTTGTATAATTGCTTTTGTAAAAGTAACACTTTAGTTGCTTCTAAAATAAGTTGATTTTTTGCTTCTGAGGATCCCAAAAGTGATTATGATCTTGGGGGCCAAACACCATGAAAATCACGATTGAACATAAGTAATTTTTTTAATCCGGGCCAAACACTTCAAAAATCACAATAAAGATGTAAAAATAATTTTATGAGCTCTAATCGCTGGGCCAAACTCACCCTAAGCTAAGTTGAAGAAAAATATCAAATACAATAAAATCTGAGTTATTTTCTCAACTAAGTGTTGTAAGAAGTGTATATTTTTGGAAAAAATTAAGTTAATAGACTATTTTGACCACATTTTAAGTAGGGCCTACTTTGAGAAAAATGTGGGGTCTTTGCGAATTTATAATCTACTACTTGAGTAGATGAAAACGGTATAATGAATGTCAAATTCGGAGTTCGGGTGAATGAGAAATTGACACTCAAGTACACTCTTTGAAATGTGAGAAAATAATTGAAATGTCTTTATCCCACATTGGAAGTGGAGTGCAAAATCTTGAACTATATATATGATTTGCCTATGTAGTGGTATAACTACTTAACTACCAAAAGTCTCTTCCCTTGCGTGCGCAGGGGGGGGTGCAAATCATGGATCGAAATTTGCTTCGGACCTTCAAGACTCGTGCGAGCCCGCGACCTGCAGACACGAATGCAGCCCAATTTGAAGGCTCTCAGACGGGCTCATTTTTGCATGTATTTTCGGCCCAATATCAAAGAATAAAGATTTTTAAAATCTGAAAATAAATCCAAAAATTGTAACAGCCTATTGACGGCTTTGAATTTAAATTGTGTAACAACCGAAACTGAAATGGTTCCATTAATATTTTTGTTTTCCAATTTTGCCCTCCTCCTATCCTATAAATAGTGGTTTCATTCTTCACCTTTAACACACCAAAAAGCAATCATTTTCTCTTCATTTTCTGCTATTCAGTCCGAGTTCAAGAAAGTTTCAGTTCGTTTAGCAAAGCTTGGTGCAAAGCTTAATTGCTAATGCCGTTGTATCCTGGGAGACAAACGTTCAAGTTGCCTCGAGCAAAACCGGAAGGGTGAGTGAGCGAATTTGTCTTAAGGACACTGTGTTTTCACACATGCCTCGTTTTGGATAATTTTTTACAATTGTTTTTACTTTCTGTCTAGATATCGTTTCTTGTATTTAAATTCAAGATTTTCCTTTTAAGTATACATATTTTCCTACAAAATTAAGACAAATCGTTTACGTAAAAGGAGAACACGTTTATAAAACTTGTTTTCATAAACTGTTTACGGATCTTTTTGGACAGAAAAATTTTGTTCCGAATTCCAAAATTAGTTTCCTGATTTTTCAAAGTTATTAGTGATATTATCAAGGAATTACAAACAGTGATAATAATTTTCCAAGGCTCTCCGAAAAATTAATTTCGGTGATGTATTGAAAATTGTTACTCAAAGTCCACTTTATCTACAGAAGGCGTAAAGTGAATGCAAAGCTGTTTTGTGTACGTAATTAGCACTATATGGACCTCAAATAAATAGAAATTTGTATGTTATTTTCAAAATTGTTTACATAATTTGAACAGAAACTTTTGGGAATCATTGAACATAAACATTTACAATATTGTTTGATATTGGACATTTACAAACTTTTGAACATAAACTTTTGGGACCTCCAGCTTGGGATAGATAAATTATTTATAATATTGGAGAAATATTTTCGGACATAATGATTATTGGAAAAGAAATTTTGTGACAATTATTGGGACAAAAAATTTGGTGACGTAATCTTGTTAAGATACTCACTTAAATATTTCTGAAATTTCCTTTGTGGAAATTGACTATTTGTGTTTTTGTTTCAGAAATGGCAACCAATGAGAACACTGAAGTTGTGGTAAATGGGAGCTCATCGAGAACTCCAGTCCCAATGCCAGATGTGGCACCAATTAGCCAAACAGAAAAACCTGAGAAGTTCAACGGGTTGAATTTCAAAAGATGGCAGCAGAAGATGTTGTTCTATCTGACCACTTTGCGCCTGGCGAGGTTTTCAACCGAGGATCCACCCAAGAAAGAAGGGGAGCAATATACTGCCTTCCTTATTGCTCTTGAAGGCTGGAACCAGTCAGACTACCTTTGTCGACACTACGTTATGAATTGTCTAAGTGATTCATTTTATGATGTATACTCTGACAAAAAGTCCACAAAGGAACTTTGGGAAGCCTTGGACCGCAAATATAGAACTGAAGATGCTGGTACCAAGAAGTTTGTTGTGGGTCGATTTTTGGACTACAAAATGGTGGACTTCAAAACAGTCATGGCTCAAATACAAGAATTTCAAATAATTCTTCATGAGATCCAAGCTAAAAAATGGAACTCAGTGAAACCTTCCAGGTTGCTTGTGTTATTGAAAAGTTACCCCCTGGGTGGAAGGACTTCAAGAATTACCTAAAGCACAAGCAAAAGGAAATGAGCATGGATGCTCTTGTTGTTAGGCTTCGTATTGAAGAGGACAACAGGAAATCTGAAAAAAGTGGGCTCACTTCTACTGAACCTAAGGCTAATGTCGTGGAACATGGTCAAAGTTCAAAATTGAAGAAGAATGACAAAGGGTCTAAGATGGGGCCAAAGGATGGTATTTCCAAGAAAACTAAGTTTCAAGGTAAATGCTTTAATTGTGACCAAATGGGGCACAAATCGGCAGATTGCAGGCTACCGAAAAAGAAGAAACCTAATGAAACCAAGGTTGTTGAAGACAGTGGTGATGTGGACCTCTGTGCTGTTGTTTCAGAGGTGAACTGTGTTGACTCTAATCCTAAAGAGTGGTGGATAGATATAGGGGCTACAAAGCATGTGTGCTCTGATAGGGAAGTGTTTACCACTTTTGAGCCGGTCCAGAATGGAGAAAAAATGTTCATGGGAAACTCGGCTACATCAGCTATAGAAGGAAAAGAGAATGTAATTCCTAAAATGATCTCTGGGAAGGAGTTAACTCTGAAGGATGTCCTTTATATGCCAGATATCCGCAAGCATCTAGTTTCTGGGATGCTGCTGAACAAGCATGGTTTCCGCCTTGTTTATTAATCTGACAAATTTATATTGACTAAGAGTGGTATGTTTGTTGGAAAGGGGTATGAAAGTGGTGAAATGTTTAAGCTCAATGTAATGGCAATTAAGCCAAAGAATATTAATAAAATTATTAATGCTTCTTCTTACTTGCTTGAGAGTCCTAATTTATGGCATGGTAGACTAGGACATGTTACCTACGATTCCCTGCGTAGATTAATTATTTGAAACATATCCCTAAATTTCAAATTGATAAAAAGCACAAGTGTGAAACTTGCACTGAAGCTAAATTAACGAGATCGTCCTTTCAAAAGGTTGAAATGAATACTAAACCACTCGACTTGATACATAGCGACATAAATTATCTTAAATGTGTGCAATCAAGGGGTGGTTTTAGTTATTATATTTACCTTCATTGATTATTATACTAAATATTTCTATAGAAAAATTCATTCTATTCACAAAAGAAGTTGAGAATCAACTTGATAAAAAGATCAAAGTACTTCGAAGTGATAGAGGTGGTGAATATTTGTCACCATTTAGTGAATTCTGTGCTGAACACAGAATCATACATGAGGTAACAACACCTTATTCACCGCATTCAAACGGGATTGCGGAAAGGAAAAATCGAACATTGAAAGAAATGATGAATTCAATGTTGATAAGTTCTGGATTACCACATAACATGTGGGGGGAAGCTATCCTATCTAGCAATTATCTTTTAAATAAGATATCCCGGAAAAATCGGGAGAAAACTCCATATGAATTATGGAAAGGTAGAACACCTTCCTACAAATACTTGCGAGTGTGGGGGTGTCTTGCCAAAGTGGTAGTACCTACACCTAAAGAAGAAAGGATAGGACCTAATACTGTTGATTGCATATTCATCGTATATGCTCAGAACAGTAATGCTTATCGGTTTCTTGTGCATGAATCTTAAAATCCTGAGATTCACAAAAACACGATAATGGAATCCAGAAATGCATCTTTCTTTGAAGATATATTTCCAGCTAAAACTAGAAAAAAAAAGTGAGATCATCCAAAAGAACTCATAGTCAAGACCATGAGTCTGAACAACAACTGAGGTTGAGCCAAGAAGAAGTAAAAAAGCAAGGATAGAAAAATCATTTGGCCCATATTTTCTGACATATATGCTCGAAACTGAACCTCAAACCTTCAAAGAAGCTGTAACTTCTTCTGAAGGACCTTTGTTAAAAGAGGCAATCAATAGTGAAATTGATTCTATTATGCAAAACCATATCTGGGAGTTAGTTGATCTTCCTCCAGGATGCAAACCACTAGGATATAAGTGGATCTTTAAAAGGAAAATGAAACCAGATGGAACAATTGATAAATAGAAGGCCAGATTGGTAATAAAAGGCTATAGGCATCGAGAAGGCCTTGATTTCTTTGACACGTATTCTCTAGTGACGAGAATAATTCCATTAGGATGATACTTGCTATCGCAGCTTTGCAAAACTTAGAAGTACATCAAATGGATATAAAAACAGCTTTCTTAAATGGAGATTTAGAAGAAGAATTTTACATGGAACAACCTGAGGGTTTTTCTGCTCCAAGGAAAGAAAAGAAAGTCTGTAAACTAGTTAAGTCATTGTATGGCTTAAAACAGGCATCGAAACAGTGGCATCATAAATTTGATGATATCATGTTGGAGAAAGGTTTTAAGACAAGTGAATGCTACAAATGCATTTACGTGAGAAACAAAATATGGCTATGTAATTCTTTGTCTTTATGTTGACGACATGCTTATCGTTGGAAATAATGATAAGATGATTAAATCCACTAAGGATATGTTGAATGCTAGATTTGAAATGAAAGATATGGGTCTAGCAGATGTGATACTAGGAGTTAATATCACGAGAAAATTAGATGGCATCATTTTAAGTCAATCTAGTTATATTGGAAAAATCCTTGAAAAATTCAATAAGGATGACTCTAATGAGGCTAAAACTCCTATATATCCAAGTCAACGTTTATCAAAGAATAAATGTGAGAGCATCTCTCAAGTGGAGTACTTAAGGATTATTGGAAGTCTAATGTACCTGATGAGTTGTACAAGATCGGATATAGCATACGCTATAGGTAAGCTAAGCAGATATACTAGTAATCCTGGTACTGACCACTGGAAAGCCATAGTGAGATTACTGAGATACTTAAGGTATACTCGTAACTACGAGCTATACTATACAAGATATCCAGCTCTTATAGAAGGATACGGTGATGCAAATTGGCTATCTTATGTAAAAGATTCAAAATCCACCAGTGGATATGTATTCACCTTAGGTGGTGCAGTAGTATTTTTGAAATCCTCTAAACAAACTGTGATAGCCAGATCCACAATGGAGTCTGAGTTTATAGCTCTAGACAAATGTGGTGAAGAGGCTGAGTGGCTACGCCAATTCTTAGAGGATATTCCAAAATGGTCTAAACCTGTGCCAGCAATATGCATTCATTGTGATAGCCAATCTGCGATTGGAAGAGCACATATTAAAATGTACGATGGTGATTCTAGGCATATACGCCGAAGACATAATACCATTAGATAACTACTCTCAACTGGAGGGATTACTATTGACTATGTGAAGTGAAAGCATAATCTAGCGGATCTGCTAACCAAAGGGTTAACAAGAGAGATAGTTGCTAAGTCATCAAGAAGAATGGGACTAGAGCCCATGGAATAAAAACTTAGCGAAGGAAAACCAAACCTAGTTGACTGGAGATCCCAAGATCTAGGTTCAAATGGACAATCTCACCGCAAAGGTTTAGTTTAGTCACTGTGGGGGGTTTTTACCCTCAAGTCCATTCCTATGATGAAAACAGTGATAACGGTTGAATAAGGTTAAGTTAAGCTTTTAATGATTCTTGTAAAGAAAGTAACTATGGATACTCTAATGAAATGAATCACCTATGTGAGAGAGAAGATGGCCCGCTTCAAAGGGAATTGTATAGGGCACAATTCTTAGACTCTTGCTGAACCAGGTAGATGTCCATGGCCAAAATGGACATAACCGTTAGAACTGAAATGTTACGAGGTAAGATGAGTGTGAGGAATATGTCATCATTTACATAAACAACACAACAGTTCAAGGACACCGTGTCTACTGATCAGCCAGTAAAGTAAACATACTTTCTCAAGGGAAGGTTCAAAGGGTTACTCCTACCTATCATATGCAAGTGCCTACCGCTGAACTCTGTCCTCTTAGAACATCATGTTAGGAATTTGTTCAATTTTCATTCATGTGGGGGATTGTTGGAAAAAATTAAGTTAATGGACTGTTTAGACCACATTTTAAGTGGGACCCATTTTGAGAAAAATGTGGGGTCTTTGCGGATTTATAATCTACTACTTGAGTAGATTAAAACGGTATAAAGTATGTCAAATTCGGAGTTCGGGTGAATGAGAAATTGACACTCAAAGTACACTCTTTGAAATGGGAGAAAATAATTGAAATATCTTTATCGCACATTGGAAGTGGAGTGCAAAATCTCGAAGTATATATAAGATTTGCCTATGTAGTGGTATAACTACTTAACTACCAAAAGTCTCTTCCCTTGCGCGCAGGGGGGAGGGGGGGGGGAGAGGCTGCAAATCATGGATCGAAATTTGCTTCGGACCTTCAAGACTCTTGCGAGCCCGTGACCTGCGGACACGAATGCAGCTCAATTTGAAGGCTCTCGAACGGGCTTATTTATGCATGTATTTTCGGCCCAATATCAAAGAATAAATATTTTTAAAATCTGAAAATAAATCCGAAAATTGTAACAGCCTATTGAAAGACTTTGAATTTAAATTGTGTAACAGCCAAAACTGAAATGGCTCCATTAATTTTTTTTTTCTTTTCGATTTTGCCCTCCACCTATCCTATAAATAGTGGCTTCATTCTTCACTTTTAACACACCAAAAAGCAATCATCTTCTCTTTATTTTCTGCTGTTCAGTCCGAGTTCAAGAAAATTTCAGTTCGTTTAGTGCAAAACTTTATTGCTAAAGCCGTTGTATCCTGGGAGACAAACGTCCAAGTTGCCTCGAGCACGAACCGAAAGGGTGAGGGAGCGAATTTGTCTTAAGGACACTGTGTTTTTACACAGGCCTCGTTTTGGATAATTTTCGATAATTGTTTTTACTTTCTGTCCAGATATCGTTTCTTGTATTTAAATTCAAGATTTTCCTTTTACGTATACATATATCCAACATATATCCAATCTTATTGAAGAGATATATCTTCATAGTTAGGTTTTCTGAGAGATCTCCTAAAGAACCTAGTTTTTTTATCTTGTTGCTTATCATTTGTTGTAAAAGCACAAGATTCTTGTACTGACTACGGAGTGTTACTAGTAAAACATAAATCTTCATGAGTTAGAAGAGTGGATTAAGAGGATTTGTTCTTGCTGAACCACTATAAAATTTCTTGTGTGATTTACTTTCTTGCTACGCATTGCATTTTTCATAAGCGAAGTAAATCGTTTAAAAGACACGTCTTTTAACGTGAGGAATTTTGTGAAATCAGGGTAAAACTTTAAAATAGAAACTTGTTTAAAAAAATACTTGCACATTTCGCTGCAACAAAGTTTTGAAACTCTAAGTTACTTGAGAAGACTAGTAATATTAGTAAAGTGGTCTACCCTGCTGATCAGCATAGTGACGAAACAACTTAGTAGTCTTACCTTGCTTATAAGCTTACTGTACTTAAGCCAAGTTAGGGAGAAAAAATTAAAAGGTAAAGAGGTCCATTCACCTCCCCCTCCCTTTAGACCTTATCATGACCACTTGGAACCAACATCCAACATCATATTAGGATTACATTTGCGTTTGATATGTCTTTCCATGTGGTGTTCCATCTCGAGTTTGATTTGTGTGTGTTTTGAAATATTTGGGAGAGAGAGTATTTGGAAGGGGAAAGTTTGAGAATTTAGGACTAATGAAAAGTTTAAGAAAATTGAAGTGTATAGAGAAAGATGAGGGATTTTAGTTGTAATTATTAGGTAGAGGTTAGGTGTAGTTAATTAATTAATGTGTAAAAAAATTAAAAAGGGAAAATCATTTTTAAAAATAAAATTTTTTAGGAGGCCATTTTGAAGAAATCATGTAAAGATGTAAAGATGAAGGAAGATATAACTAATGAGGAAAAAATTGAATTTCCCTCGTAGGAAAAAAAAAATTGAATAACAAACCAAAATTGTGGAGAGAGATTGCGTAAATTAGACAGTTGCTTGTATTTGGTTTGGAAGAATTAGGGTTTGTTTCTTTTCTCTTTGTATATTAGACATATGAAACATTTTATAATAATGGGCTAATTCTGTTATTAGATAACTCATTAATGGGCTAATTCATCTGTATCTTTATTCCAACTTTTTTTTTTTTTCCGTGACAATTTAAGGTTTGACAAGTATTTATTTGTACGCAAAATAAACAAATTATGTATATGACATAGATAATATTCGAATACGGATTTTTTTTTTTTTTATAATATAATACTTCAGTAAAAATCAAACATCATTCAAAAAGTTTCAATAAAATCAAATATGGGGTAACCACCATCATAAAATCCATTACAAGGAATTAAAATAAAAGGGATCGTCGACGATCAATCTGAAGCAAAGGCCCACAAAGCTAGGTTGTAAGCAGCGAAGTTGGACCCACGGGGAGAAAATCGAAACTTTCACTTAGGTCAACATGCCCAGAAGTTTCGAATTTCCAAGATAAGACCACAAGACTCCCTAGGGGTGGGCGTTTGGGTCAGATTTTTTGGGACCCGTCCCGACCTGTTTGGGACAAAAAACGGATATTTTGACATTCGGGTTTGGTCCGAACCCGAAATATATTTTCGGGTTGGTTATTGGGTATTAATTAGATTCACACCCGAACGGGTATTTCGGGACCCGTTCGGGTATTTAAAAAAAAAAATTGGCCCGATAATTATTTAGTAATTGTTGAATGTGATTTGTGATTTTGTGTCTATTGTAAGTTGTAACTTTCATGCGATTGTGATATTTAATATTTTGATGCTTTGAGACTTGGAGTTTGATTTGATAGTAATTTATTGAATACTTGAATCTTGAAGGCTTGAGACATTTGTGTTGTTTTGTTTTGAAGTTATTGTGTACAATTAATATTTGAATTCATTTATTTACAATTTTACATATATGTTAAAAAAAAATTCTTGAAAAAAAATGTGAAAATTCGGGTACTCGATACCCAATACCCGAAATACCCTAAAATTTCGGATACCCGAAGTTCGGGTACCTGCCAGATCGGGTCGGATTTCGGGTGTGAAATTTCACTACCCGCCAAGTCGGGTACCCAACCCGAAATACCCAACCCGCGCCCACCCCTAAGACTCCCTATCCAGTTCCTTGAAACGGTTTTTCAAATCACAAACAACTTGAGCGCAATCACTTTAAAAAATCACATTTGAGCACTTTAGCTGTTTCACAATTGAGCAAGCTTCCTTAATCCCAATAGCCTCAACCATTGCAGCACAAAAACAAGAGCAAGAGAGAGAGGAGGCGAAAATGATAGAGCCCAAAGAATTATGGATCAAAACTGCAATAAAGGCTTTGCATCTCGAAAGGCAGCATCCGAATTAACTTTAAACCAACCAAGCTTCGGGGGAATCCAAACTGAGCAAAGAGGTGAAGATTTTTGTGTGAAAGAGAGACGGGATTGGGCCAAAGAATGCTCAGTTGCTCTCAACTCAATTCATTTGACACAAGTAGATACTGAAGAAGCAAGTTTGCCATGAGTGATGAGATTATGGTTTACCCAACGGGAATCAAGAGTAATAGCCGGAAAAATGAGAAATTCCCGTCGAGAATCGTCACAAGTGAACAAATTTCCTTTGATGTCCAGAATGGCCGAGAGAAATTAATTAAGGGGTGCATTACTAAATTCATCAAGACGAAAAGATTTCTATTCACTCTATCTATTTTGGATTATAAATTTTTTAATCGGATCATATATATCAAATATTTAATCTAATAAAAATTCTATTCAATTGGATCAGATATAAATATTTAATTACACAGAAAAGAAATTAACACGAGTCTAAGAAAATTCACGCCCAGGCCACAAATTCCACTGACCACGTAAGCCCATTCTTTTAACTTGCAACATTAGTCACTTTAGCTGTGGAGTTCGTATAATTAAAGGAAAAAAAAAAGGGAGTTTAATGTCTATTTCATAATGTGCATACTGATTCTGCCGTGGGACAATTTAAAGATTTTATATCATTTTAGGATAACATAGAGAAAACTTCGTCCAGGACCTTAAATAGAGTCAAGTAATCACCCGATATGTGATATGTGGTACTTGGATAGAGAAACACATCAAAAAAAAAATACCAAGTACATCACATTGAATTGATCTTCGTGAGTAGTCCTATCAAGCAATGAATTATACGACTCTTTAAAATCAACTCTACCCCGTTTGATTGTGATGAATGAACTGTATTTTTCCATGCCACTCCTGTATGTCCAAGAGTTATACAAACTATGACCATTGTATCGAATTCCAATAGCCTGATAAACTGCGTAATCTGTCAACTCAAACTCTTGTCCATGTATTTTGAGGATTCTTGTGGTAGGGTTATACAGATCAATTAACCAACGCATCATAATGCGGTAAATGTCCTCACAATATATTCTCGAGGCCTATATGATTGAGTTGAAAAATAAAAATATTTTTACAATTATCAACTTATGCACATGGATAGATTTGTAGGTATTACCAATTGTTTGACAATGTCCATTCGGCGGGTGATGCTTTCAGGTTGAGATCACAAACAGATATTGTATAAGTGTCGAGGTTTATTATAACACAAAACCAATGATCCATCATGTCGTTAATTCTAATGACTCAACTAACTTTGCACCAGAATCCAAAAAAAAATCCTTAATCGATTGGAGACTATATTCCTTATTCAACATGTGTTGCTGCATTAACAATCCAACTATTTATTTCACTATTATTATATCTTTATATGTTCCAAATTGTATTTTATGGGGAATTTTAAATTCAATGAAAATAAACATGGAAAGTACCATCACGACTGAGAACTTTCCTCTTCAATCATATTCATACATAGCATATACGCGACAGAATCTATCACCTAAATTGCAAGACTATAATCCTTATTCAACAATTGTTGTTGCATTAACAATCCAATAAACTTTTATTTCACTATTATTATATTTCCATATGTTACAAATTGTATTTTACGGGTAATTTTATATTCAACGAAAATAAACAAGGAAATTACGATCGTGGCTGAGAACTTTCCTCGTCAATCATATTCAGACATAACATATACGCTACACAATCTATTACCTACATCAATGTAATAAACATAAATCAACTTAAACATTGCTACATGAAATAATAAACTAAGTAGATTTTTGCTCTTACATAACACCCTAATTCAATAGCAGGCATCATGCATCGTATGTATCTGTCCTATTGAGATATCAATAACTCAGGTCTACAATAAGTTCACTTTATGTAATCTATTTATTATCCTAACATTATTTTTCAAATCAATATAATTAATATTAAATTCGATTAATTTAAAATGCTATTTTACATTTGATCGAGACGTTGACTGAACAAGTATCTTATTATGGCTTGGTCATCATCTAATATTGCAAGGTGAAGAATCCAATTCATTGTCATAATCATCGACATTCTCATCTTGGCTAGTTAAATCAATCATTTCCGAAGCATCACAACTTCTCTTCGAACCACCATTAAAGTCCAAAACCTTATACTCGAGTGTTTCTTGTTTGCTGTGAGACCTAGTTTTGGAGTATGATGTTTTTTCTTTCTGGCTACTAGGTCGCTTGGTTGACTTTTAACAAGAACCTGAGTATTAGGGATAGGACACGATTCATTTTCTCGGATTGCGACGGCAACAAGTTTGTCAGGGTCTTGCGAAGTGTTGATCCAACTAATTGTGGTACCTTGTCTAGGCAAAACTGGATATTACTGGCAATATTCACAAATGGTGAAAACTCTTTCACCCCCGAATACATCTCTTTGATTGTTTGCTGCATTAGTATTCCATTCAGAGTGGTTGTCATTTGGGTGTCTTTTGACTCCATAACATAAATTCGGTTCGTCAGCAATTCTTAAACCCTCGAACCCTTTTTTATCACAAGTGAGATTGCCAGAGTGGGAAAGCATGGGATTACCAAAATGGTTGTACATTCCCATATCGTCATAAATGTTTCGATTGCCCCAAAATTGGTGTTGTTCTACCAGAACTCTTAATTTTATTGGCTCTTTATTTTTTCAAATTCACATCATAGTTTGAAATTCAAAAATGATGTTTGTATTCGTATATGACATTATATAGATTTAGAAAGTAATTCATCTACGAGAATGACTGGACGAAAATCTTTGCCTTAGTGTTCCAATAACCGCCACCAGACTGCAGTTCTTTAAACAACGATGTTGATCGTTCCTTTGAAAGGGACTTCCGTCTCCAAATCAAGTGTATATTTTGCACGCGTTGTACGTACTCATCCGTAGAATATTATCTACATCATATTTAGATATTAATAAAAATTTGAATGTCCAATTATAATGAAATATTAAACTAATACATCATATGAAAAAGAAAGTGAACTCTTTAGTACTTGTAGTAATAATAAACAAGCGAGTATATAACCCTGATCTTTTCTCTGGAATGTCCCTACTCCCTCATCTAATTTACTTATTACAAGCCTTGCCCAATTAATTTGGGAAATTCGTCCAGGTCCTTAAATAGGTCAAGTAGTCACCGAAAATGTGACATTGGGTACTCAGATAGAGAATCACATCAAACAAAAATGTCAAGTACATTGCCATTAATTCATCTCCTTGAGTCGTGCTATGAATCAATGAATTTTACAATTCTTTAAAATCAACTCTACCACGTTTGATTGTGAGGAATGAAGTGTGTTTTTCCATGCCACTCATGTCTGTCCAAGAGTGATGCAAACTATGACAATTGTATTGAATTCCAAGAGCCTCATAAACCGCGTAATCTGTCAACTCAAACTCTTGTCCACGTATTTTGAGGATTCTTATGGTAGGGTTATACGGATCAATTAACCAACGAACCATAATGAAGTAAATATCCTCACAATTCATTCTCAAGACCTATATGACTGAGTTGAAAAATAAAATATTTTTACGATTATCGAACTTATGCACATAGATAGATTTGTTGGTATTACCAATTGTTTGACAATGTCCATTCGACGGATGCTGCTTTCATGTTGAGAATCTCAAACAAATATTGTATAAGTGTCGAGTTTTATTATAACACAAATGCAATGATCCATCATGTCGTTAATTCTAATGACCCAACTAACTTTTCACCAGAATCCAAAAAAAATTCCTTAATCGATTGGAGACTATATTGCTTATTCAACATTTGTTTCTACATTAACAATCCAATTAACTATTATTTCACTATTATTATATCTCCATATGTTCCAAATTGTATTTTACGTGCATTGTTATATTAACCAAAAATAAACATGGAAAGTACCATTGTGGCTGATAACGTTCCTCGTCGATCATATTCAAACATAGTATATGCGCTTCACAATCTATCACTTACAATGTAATAAAATTCATCAACTTAACCCTTGCGACATAGAATAATATACTAAGTAGATATTTACACTTACATATCACCCTAATTCAATAGAAGGCATCAAGCATCGAATGTTTGTCCTATTGAGATACCAATATCCCGGGTCTACAGTTAGTTCACTACATGCAATACATGATTTATCCTAACTTTAGTTTCGAAATCAATACAATTAATATTAAATTCTATTAATTTAAAATGCTATTTTACCTTTGATCGAGATTTATCCCCACGTGTTGCGCCTCTACGGTTCAGTACACTACATACACACAAAAATCACGTAACTTCTGATCGGCTAACAGAAGAAATGAGATGCGAAACTCGAAAGTAGAAGGGCAAAAGCAAATCGGCATTTGCACAGGGTTGGGCGGCTTTAGGAGAGATAGGGGGAGTCCAGGTTTTTCTTGCTTTGGAAGAGGTATGCAAAGTGTGTATTTAGTCTCTTATTCCAAGATCTAATGAATCTTATTTATAGATCTTATAGTCCTAGCCCTACTAGGATTTCTAACAAGATCTAACTTCTAAATGGGCTAAGTCTTTTAATAAATGCAATACACGTTAATTAAAATATTTTCTCTTTAGTAAATCTTGGGCCCCAATTAATCTCCAAGATTAGTTGGCCCATTAATTAATACAAATTTATTTTAATTAATTAAATTGGACTTTAAGTCCTTTTAATTTATTTTCATTAACATTTTATTTAATTAAATCGAACTCCAAGTTCATCTAATTAAACATTTACTCTCTATTAATTTATTAATTCCATCTTTCAAATTAAAACCTGTTTAATTTGACATCTCGATCCAATCCGATTGGATAGGATTCTCGCTCCTAAATGGATCGACTCTTGAGTCCAACGTTCTTCATTTTTTGTTCTGCTTGATGTGTTTGTGTATGTCCCCGTTGGTACACCACATAATTTACCGGGGGTTATAATCAAATATATATATTTAATTATTCGAGTAAACTTATACTCTAAACCAATCAACACTCTGTCGATTGACCATTGTAATTTGGAAATTCTGACACACTCTATAGCCGATGTCTGGCCACAAGCCCATGGAGCTCAATCACTGGTTAATTAATTTAGTGAATCTTTAATCTTTACAGTTACCATGTACACCTTAATCCTTCCGTTAGTTGGTCTCCCAAATCAAGACTAAGGGCATGAACATTTCATCGGGCAACCTCATGCTTCTTGAGTCTTATTGATTCTGGTCTCGAAATTATTCCCTCCGACTTAACCTTTTATGACCTACATTCATAAAGCCGTCGGATACCTTGGCCAAGGATTTCATCGGAATATGTTTCTCACATAAATTCATAGGAGAAACTCACAACCTATCAAGCCGGGTCAATTGATCCTCTGTTGATGACATGAACATGCATACACTTCTCTCTACGCCCAACATGAATCCACAGAGACCTTCTGGTGCATTACAGTCAGTCGGGACTCATATTAAAGTACACACATGATACCTATGAGGGGGGGTGAATTAGGTATATAACTTTTTCAACGAGTTTCGTTCCAGAAGACAGTTAGTTGAAAGTTCCAGTAACTTTAAATAAAAGTTAATTGTTCCAGTGATTTTAAGATTAAAGTTACGATATGATTAAGTTCCAAGTTCGAATGAAGTAAAGTGCTAATAATAAATAGAGTAGGAATGCAAACACACTTTATAGAGGTTCGCGCCCCAATGGCCTACTTCCTCTCTTCCATCACCCCTGGGTAAAATCCACTAAGAGATCGCGGCTTGCAGGACAAACCTTCGCCACTCGAGATTACAAGATTTCAATTCTTACTCTCGATACGAGCTTACTAGGACTAACCTATCGCTCAACAAAAAACCGTGCTTTCTAGGTTCCTACCTATCGCACAAAAAGAGTGCTTGCTAGAACACTCAGTCCTATCGCACTACGAGCTTGCAAGTACAAACTTTCGCTCAAAAACAATTGTAAAATTTTGATTACAAATAAATGCTCCAAAGTGAGCTGATTTTGCAATGGACTAAACGCTAATCTTTTTCGTCTATTACTTAGAGTATATTCAAGATTTCAAGAGCAAGAAGAAAAGGAGTTTTTAGAAGCCTTTTTGAGAAAAACGATTTTAGCAAAATTAAGAGCACTCAAAATACTTTAACTAGGAGAAATGATTTAGCAAGTGGAATTTTTGAGAATTGAGTTGTGTTTTAGCCGTGAGAAATGATCCACTATTTATAGTTGAGTGGAGTTGATTTAATAGGGAAGGATTTTGAAATTCAGAAATTATTTTGTCACATTTAAAATGATTTTGCAAGATTAAAACATGTGACAAACTTTTCAAGGTTTAGTAAATAGATGAAGATAAAATCTTTCCAAAAGAATTGATTTGATGAACATTTTCAAAAGATTAGATAATCAAGGTAAGATATTAGCTAGGCAAATTAGAGACAAATTATCTTGCTAGCTAAGTCAAAGGATTTGAAAGAAATATTTCCTTTAAAAGTTGACTAGATTGAGAGTTCAAAATTTATTGTCCAAAAATAATTAAGTATTAGAAAAACATTAGGCTTAATTATAAAATGATTTTCGGCCAGATTTAATAAACAAGATCTACGGCTCATTTTTAAAATAGGTAGGCAGGCAACTTTGATATGAAACAATTTTTAGAAGAGGGCCAAAAATGTTGGGCCAAAAGTATTTAAAAAATTTGGGCTAGGAATTTTCTTGCTATTTTAATCAATTAAAAAATCCTTACTAAGTTGACCACAATTTTCTTGAATCGAAAATTGGACCCTACAAGGGTGCTAGGGGCTTCGATCTTGATCTTCATTCATAACGAGCCTTTAGCTAAAATTGGGCTTCTCATGATCTTCCTTCATAATTTGCATAAGCCTTTTCGTATTAAACTTGGGCCTTCTTCATTGTTTTGGACTATCTCAAACTCCAAATGGGTTGCTCTTTTATAAATAAAAACATGTCCAAATCATAAACTAAAGAGCACCAATATATTAAAAGTTCATTTGTTAATCATCAACTATTTGGCAAACATGTACCAGATAAATCCCATCCATCTTAAGTAATAAGGATTGTACCTCGTACACTATTTTTTATAGGAATAACTTCGATCTCGATATGCGACTACCGCTTCACCGATTAATTATTTTTTAATTGGGGTATTCAATGTACTTGCCATCCCAGCAAGTCACCTACTCGTGTGTATCGACTATCTCATTCACGCTCGTGGATCTCAATGTCTTCCAGTTCATCGAAGTACACACACTCGTGAGGGTTTCACGACGTCCCAGCTTAAATGGATTCTACGACCCTTGAATTAATTTTAGATCACGACCTTGGAGATCAGCCCACGGGTTGTACCATAGCCCTGTGATCTAAGGACTTTCATTCTTATGTTAGATAATTATTCATAAGATAAAGGTGACCATATAAATGAATGCATTTATTAATCAAGTTGAATAGTTCTTTTAATCATTACAAACATTATTTTAGTGATACGTCACTTACATGATCTCTCTTGAAGATATGAGTTACAATATTTTCTTTTACTTTTCTTATTTCTAAATGCCTAAATTACAAGGGTATTTGTAGGGTAAATTCTATATGAATCTAGTTTGATACATGAATTAAAATAAATAACATACTCCCCTTTAGGTAGTACATGAATCTAATGAAAAGACAATACATGTATATTTTATTGGTTCATGTATAGAACACATTTGACTAAGTAACTTGTTGGTCCAAAGATGGTTATGATGAAGTTTAGAGGGAGGAGGGGAGGGTGAATAGACCTCATAACCTTAAAAGATTTCTCTCTCTTTTTCTATTAGACGAGTTCGCTTATCAAACATTTATAATTGGAGTTTCAAAAAATGACGCAGCGATATATTTATATGTGTTTTTGAAACAGTGTTTTCAACTCAATTAAACTTTTAAAGAACAAAGAAAGTTTTATCCCAAGTTATAAATTCCTCAATTTAAAAGACTCTTCTTTAAAGTATTTACCTAGCTTAAGAAATATGCAATGCAAAACAAGTAAAGTAAGTCACACAAGAAATTTTGTAGTGGTTCAGCAGGAACAAATACTCTTTGTCCACTCTTCTAAATCACACATATTTATGTTATACTAGAAACACAAAGTAATCTAGTACAAACTTGAGCTTTTACAATAAATTATAAGCCTCAAGTAGAACACTCAGTCCCCAGATAATTCAGTTAGAAGAACCTACTTTAAAGCACTCAACTAAAGAAAACTTAAACTTTACAACAAATGATAAGCCTTATGTAAGAACACTAGTTCACTCCAGGAAAATCACTCAGATTAACCTTGCTCTTTTAATATAGGAAATCACTCAGTAAGCCTATACTACTAAGTTATATCACTCCACAAAGATGGATATAAACTCATCACAACACTCAGTTGAATGTCACTCAGACAGAAAAGAGTTTGATCTTGTTCTTCAACAAAAAGCTTCGTCTGGCCTTGTGATTAGACTAATCAACTGATGGAACTTGCTGTAAAGATGTGATTTTGAATTTGTGCAAGTCTCTCTTCAATCTTCAATCACTGGTCTATTTATACTCTAAGATTTGAAATTTTGCCCGTTGAAGATAGATGAAATAATTTTTTAATCCTGAGAAAAGGTCTTCTTCTCGACGGCAACTTTTGCAGACTGTTTTTGTAATGTACACTCCGCTGTACGGATCTGAACATTGTGTCAGTCGCATTTAATGCACTAAGCTTGTTACCGTTGGAGAGTTTACTGACTGACTTCACTTAGCTGATGGGATCACTCTGCTGAATCAACACTGGACACATTCATCTTGACTCGACTAATGATAAGCAATATGATCTTCACTGATCTGATATTTCTACTATGCTGATTCTGGTTACTCGTCTTCCAGACCGTGAGAGAGGTTTACTAAGTTTTTCATTTCTTAGTAAATGACTTATATTTTATCCTTTTTGTCATCTTCAAAACCTACTACTCAAACCTTCTACTCAATTCTTAACCTAACTGATAAGATCGCTTATATGTTCTTGAGTTAATAAATTGTTCCAACGTAATTCTAACATAACATTTTAACTTCTTTTCAAGTTGTATAGATAGCACTTGTTTGGAGCACTTGGGCTATTTCGGAAGAGATTTGTTCGGGTTATGTTCGGTTTAGTCTCAAAATTTGGTTTGAGATTTTTGGACGGAACTTTTGAAACTTAATTTGAAGTTTGGTTTCAAAGAAATATTGAGATGGTAAAATATTAATAAAATAATAGTTAGTCGGTTTGAAAGTTCGAGATATAATTTGGATTGAGGTTTAGTTGTTGGCGTTTGAGAGAGTAAAGTAGGTGGTAAATGTCAAATCAATAATATAGATGATAAAAGATAAAAGAAGATGATATTTTTTCATGTTTTCAATCAATAATTTTATAGGTCTCGAGTAGGTTTGAACGTATTTGACTTGGTTTGAAACCTGGAGTTTGAGCAGAGACCTACTTAGACCCATTCCCAAACGAGGTTTGACCTAATTTGAGTAAGCCCAGTCTGGGCATACCATTTCCAATATACATCTTTGATTTTGGATGGGTTTCAAAATGAATTCATTTGTGTTGTGCTTTAACTCAAATTGAGGATTTCAAATCCACCCACTATACGAGCACAAGATCGCAAAACCGAGCACAGAAATGTTTCTAAATAACTTGGAACTCGGTTATATTTGAAACATATGAAGCAATCGAACAACTTCTACTATGAAATGAAGTTAAGGAAATGAGATCTTATAGCCCCTCAAATCAATGCAACACCTATTTATCATGTCACTAGTGTACGTACTAGTAAAAGTTGTCACTAAATACCAATAATGACAATTTTTTATATTTCTAGTCAGTAGTGTGTCTGTATACATCATTTTAGTGACAACATTTAAGTTCTTGTCACTTTGTTATTTAATATTTTGTCACTAAAGTTTAAATTTTTTGTAGTGTGTGTTTTGCGAAAGAAACATGAAATAATAATGTGAAATGTGAAATGTGAACGGAAAAAAACTTTGATATATATATATATATATATATATATATATATATATATATATATAACATAAATAATACTACGAATTAGAATTTGGGTCTTCCCGAATCCAACTCAAATTAGAATATGAGAGAGCCGGTATTTCATGAAGCTGGTATAAGCGGCAAACCTGGTTTTAAAGCCTATAATTTTCATCAAATCATTAAAACAACAAATCAGCTAAGTGTTACTATTGCATCACCAATTTGTCTTATCTAAGGGCAAAATTGAAACAACAGTTAATGTTGTCTACTACATTAATCACAAATAATGATGTCAAACAAACTCAAAAAATCAGAATAATATCAAATTCAATTATAAACATGCATGAATTCGTCCTTGAGAGCAGTAAGTGAACATTAATGGTACACATTTGCTAGCAATTTGGATATTTCGAGCACAAAACTTAAGTCAAATCATTTATATATATATATAAGCTACGTACTAAAATAAATTAGTGACAAAACTAAAATTGTCATTATATAAATATGTTAAGTGAAAACTATTTAAAAATTTTTTCACTAAAATAATTTTCATAATCTTATTAGTGATACAGTTGCAATTAAATTGTCACCGTTGATATTTAGTAATATCTCATAAGTGACAATCAAATTATTGTCATTAAATCATGGTAGCCATAATTATCGGCACTAAAAAATGGTGTCATTATTTATATCAATACTGAAAACTCAAATTATCACTTTGTCAAGAAAAGATGTTATTGACAACGAAGAGAAAACTATTAATTTACAATTCATACTCTTAAGGTAAATTTTTTCTTAAAAATTCAATAATTAATATTTAGATACACCTTTGTAGAGAGAGAATTGCACTTGTGGTATCATAAAAATCGAGACCGATACATTTGGTATCACAATTTAAAAAATTGAATCACTTTTGATACCACCGGCCGTTAAAAAGGGACGTTAACAGACGATCATGTGACAGTTAAGTGTTATTGCAAAATTAATATCATTATTTATATTGACTGACAATTCAATCTCATTTCAGATTGTAAAAATAACCCCTCATCTTCAAACTTACTGACAAATTTAGTCCACATTGTTGCTCAATTTCAAATTTGGCTCCAATAAGGCACGTGCGAACCAATTTGAAGATTTTACTTATTATATTTACATATTTATCTAACGAGGAAATATTTTTCTCTTGATAATTATTTTAGATTATGTAATAATGATAAATTTTACTTTTAGGTTGTCAATTGTAAATAAGTATCTAATAACTTAAGTTGTCATGACTATTGCTAATTAGTACAACATTTATGTGAAAAAAAATCATTATAGAAAATAGGAATAGAAAGTTTTGTCAACATGTAATTAAAAAGTTCGGTTAAAATGAATAATGGGACGGAGCAAAAGATTAAAAAGGTTCGCCAGATGTGAAATGCTACATATGATTGTCAAAAATATGTATCTCGAAACAACCTATATTGTTAATATTTGTAATTTACTAGTTATAATTAATTTGATATATGCGATCTATTTTCCTTCAATTAAAATAAGTAGTTAGTTCTCTACAAGTCTATAAGTTAAGAGATGCTGGAAGAAGGTTCTTCAACGAGCTAGAGCCTAGAGTCTTATCTATCCAAAATAAAAGACAAATGTACTAATTATTTACATGCAAGAAATTGGATTCACATTGAATTAATAGGTCAAAGATAATCTAATTATTAAACATTTCCACGTTTGGAGTATATGTTATAGGCATTGCAACTAGCATATAAAAACTTATTTGCAAAATGTCACGGCCCTTAACTAGGAACAAGATGGAGGAGACTTATAGGAATTTTGAAAATTAATAAAACTTTATCTCTTAAAAAAATATGAAAAAAGATGGAGGAGACTTTGTTACGTATAACGAGGTCCACCATAGCCAAGTAGCTCCAGACTGGTATTCAATAAATATTGTTGTAATAATATATTTAATGTTCGAGATTTGATTTTCCACGATGTAATAACATTTGTACAAGTTGGTACTTTAGTTCACGTGGTTCACTTTGCATGCAACAAATTGGGTCAACCATTATTTTCCTCTTCAATTTTAACTGTATCGGAAAAAAAAAAAAAAAAAAATTCATCTTGTAAGCTAACCCTTGAGATTATTTTGCAGCGTGTGAATCTGCATCCTTAATTTAAAATTACGAAATAATAATTTATATGTGACAGTAAGATAAAAAAAACCGAAACATGGTCCAATTTTAATCCAGCTCCATTTGAACTAGGATCAAAATAGAACAGATCGACCCAAAGCAAAACTGGTTTAATTTAAGAGACCTCCACAATTCTCGAGCTATGAAGGTTTTCCACGACCTTAGCTAGGTAGATTTAGGAGAGCAATCCTCCTCTAGTGAACCCCCTCAGATAGATGGACGAGAAAAACGTTCTCACGGCCTAGGCAAGACTTTGAGAGCTTAAATGTTGATCCTCCTCAGCTCGATAAACAAGGAAGGGTGCACGGTCTCCCCGAAACCCGAACATTGTTAGGATTGTCACTTTCTAGAGGCGCCGAACCTCCTATATAACAAGCAGTTTCGTTACTTTTTGTCATATTAGGGACAAGACTGACTCCAATTTTAGGAGGGAATTGCATTTTTCATACCAAACTTTCACCTACTTTATACATTTCATACAACACCTTTTAGAATAACACATTTCATACCAAAATCGATCAACCTTTTTCAATTTTGGTACAACCGTTAAATATTGGATGGAAAGGACACGTGCGCCTCCGTTAACTCTCAGGAAAAAAAAAAAGGAAAAAAAAGAAAAAATTCGCGAAGAAGATGATGAATAGTAACCTAAATTTTAAAAATTGGGAATTTCTTCAATACTTGATGAAAATGGATGAGGTTGGTGGCAAAAGAGCCGCAACACCAAGGGGAATGAACGGCGGTAGGTATTAGACGGTGGGTCGACCTCCTCCGCCGGCGGCGGAATAAAAACGGAAAACGTTAAAATTCATAGATTTGAAATACAAGTGACGGGATGGATATGAAACAACGTAATAGTGTATTATCTTTGTAGAGGAGGTCAAGACGAAGCTGGTAGCCACCAAGGAGAGGTTTAATGCTGGCCGGCGTCACCGGGAAATTGAAAATTACGTGGAGGTGGTGGAGATGGTGGAAAATAATTGCCAAAATCCCCCCTGACCAATTGCAAAAATCCCCCTTGACCAATTGCAAATATTCCCCCCTAAGAATTCAAAATTGTGACTTTACGTCCTTTCCATCCAATATTTAACAGTGGTACCAAAATTGAAAAAGGTTGATCGATTTTGGTATGAAATGTGTCATTCTGAAAGGTGTGGTATTAAATGTATAAAGTAGGTAAAAGTTTAGTATGAAAAGTGCAATTCCCTCCCAATTTTAGTGTTATCTACTATATGCCCTATAATGACGTCAATTGTTGTGAACCCCAATTTTATTTTTTGGATTTATTTCAATTTTAGTCCCATCGCCCGACACCCACCCCAGTTTACACATTTCAATTTACCGTGTCTTTATCGCCTCCAGTTGGCAAGATGGGAATCTTGATCTTGGACTACCATGACCACTTCAGGCTTCTTACATATTCTCCATGGTTTGGAGGTTGCTTCTCACGCTCAAAACTCCTCGGATAGGAGTCCTAGTCGTTGTGTTTGGGTCTACATCCCGAATACGCTTTGCGATTAAAATTGTTATATTCATCCCCAACCTTAATGAATGGATCACTCAACACCTATCAAATTAGAGTCACAAGAAATTCTATAAAAATCATGAGAATCGTCATTTGTATAGTAGAGAAACATTCCCTCTTAGTTTACCCATGCCACCAAGCTAGATTATCTTGGCACAAACCCTAAATAAGTTGATTTGAGAAGCAAAATATATTGCTCTGAAAGAAGTAGTTTATTTGGCCTAAACATTTTACCACTGATTCAGCACAGGATATCCATTGTCCCGATCTGAGTCTCTACATAAATGGCTGTAATTGACAACCTCCACCACTGAATTTCAAAATAATGTCGATGCTATTGCAATTGGAAGTTTGGGAAGCTTTGGAGTCGATTTTCTTGCTAAAGACCACTTGTGCGTTTATCTAGATTGGGACGCACATAATTATGACTATCCACTCATTCCCATAGCTACGAAAGCTATGACGGCTGCCCGTGGCCTCGAGTTTGGAGTTGCTATGGCAATCACAATGGAGATGGTCGGGGTCGGGGAATGGGGGGGTGTGGAAGGGGGGCTGCGGGATGGGCACTTCGGCGGTCTCCAGTGGACGGGGCTCAGGGGCGGGGTGGACATCGGGGTGGGAATGGCTGCGGCCCGGGGCGAAGTCAGGGGATGCCAAGTGGCCTACCCTGAATGGTCCATTTTTTTATTTCTTTATAAGTTAGTTTTTTAAATGTTTTTAAATAGGAAAAAATTAGTTATTTAAATAAATAATTAATTAAATTAAATTTTCCTCCTAAATTATTAACAATTTATTAGAATTGTATTAAATTTATTTATGGAAAATCACTAATAAATAAATTCAATATTTTATTTTAATTTCTTTTATTATAGTTAAAAGTTTAATCATTTAATTACAAAATTTGCGGTGACTATATATTTTTAAAAATATAGAATTAGTTAAAAATATAATTAAACATTTATAGAAATAATTTAAATTAATACTTAAATAATAAAATATTTAAATACATACTAAAATTAACAAGATAATTAAATTCAAACAAGTACATTCATTAGTAACCGTATTTTCCATACACATGGGCTATTAAGTCTTTCTGGAAGTTTACGGTTGGTTTCTTTGGAACATATTGCTTCATGACGAATCATATAGTTATCCAAAGTTTGTTTTCTTGGTACTAGATTTTTCAACTTTACTCCGTCACATGGATAAATTTCAGCGCCTGCTCTACGTGACGTGCTCATTTCAGTATCATCATCATCGGATTCATCGTCAGTGTATTCGTCACGTTCATCCTCCACAATTATATTGTGAAGTATTATGCATATTAACATGATGTTGAACAAATCCTGTGTATGCCATCCCCTGATGGCTTAATTTACGATTGTGAACTGAGTTTGGAGAATTCTAAACGCTCATTCAACATCCTTGTGGAATGATTCTTGATACCGCGAGAATACCTGTTCAGGAAGGGTTCTCTGGTTTCTCACAGAGTGGATTATGGTTCCCCACTTTGGATATATACCATCTGCAAGATTGTAAGGCATGTAGTATTCTGAGTTTTTTCTTCCTTCCAGAAAAACTTCCTTGACATGCGCTTGGGAAATTTTCGCACTACTAGTGCATACAGTCATCTCTTTTTGAGAAACTAATTATAATTTTTTGAAGAGTGAATATTTTATGTAGAGTGAATATTTTTTGAAAAAGTGAATGTGAAATACTTGTTAAATAGGCAAAAATTGTAACAGATATGCACCATTCGATTTCTTCATCAGATCATAACCATTTAATTTTTGCACCAGCTCTGCACCATTTAATTTCTGCACCACCTATGCACCATTTAATTTTTTAGGAAATTACATAATACATCCTACAAGTTTTTCCTATTTAAATGGAGGTGTGCTTACTTATGAATTCACACATCTCTCAATATATTTCAATATAAATAAAAAAGAAAGCAAATATTTTAAGGCATTGTCGGCAAAGTGGACTTAGGTTGAAGATGTAGCCTTGACAAAGGCAAACATAGAGGTTTCGAAGGACAATGTGGTAGGAGCAGGCCAGGAAAAAGATACATAATAGACAAAAACCATATTCATAATGTATGCCCTTCTTGATAGTATTGGACATCAAATATGCACGAAGAACAAAAGATTCAATCACTAGTAGATGGAAAAAACACATTTTCAGCAAGATGCAAAAATGGAACGAAGCAATTCAAAGGACCTCAAGAGAGGTGGGAAGTGGCGGCCAAATCATGGACAAAGTAAATGTTATGAATACTACGTTAAGATAAATTTACGTTATTAACATTTTCATTATATCACCACATATTAACTATTTTTTGTAATTTTCAGCATGACTAGGCATTGCATATATACAAGGCCGAAACGAAGCAACATTGGTGCTTCCAGCACACATAGGAAGTTGCTAAAGATCGGATCATGTTCAGGTCAGGATCTCAAGCTTCTCAAACACCGCCTGTTATGACATCTCAACCAACGGAAGATTGTTATATTCCAACACCTCCAGAAAATCGAAGAAGGGAAAAGGGAAGGCTTCGTCAAGCAGTATATATGCGAATATTGACTTAGAAAGGGAAATAATTCAGGCTCTGAGAGAAATTGCACTTCTGATAGAGGCTAGACGAGAGAGAAGGCTTATGGAGGTGCTTCAACGTCAACGGGAAGAAGACGCGATGAGAATGTCAAGGGAGGAGCGAATTATGTCGATGGACTGCACTTCATTCACTCCAGATACGAAGGCGTATTGGAAAAACAAAAGAAGAGAAATACAACATAAAAATCTTCCTTGGTACTTATTTGGAAGTTCATCGACTGAAAGAAGCGGCTGGTTTCAGGGGAAAAATCTGTAAAATGTTATATTTCCTTGTGTTTGTCGTTTATTTAATCATATTTCTTGTATTTCCTTTCTTGTTTGATGTATTTCCTATCATGTATCAATTTTAACTTTATGATTATTTACTCTCTTTAATTTTAATATTTAAAAATTATTAATAAATATTAATAAAATAATTATTTGTATTATTAATATTAATATTAAAAATAAAATTAAAACTAGAATAATATGTGAGAGTGGGCAAGGGAAGAAAATATAATTAAATTCATTTTGGAGCCCTGCCATTGGAGACGACCGGGTAGGGCTCGGGGTGGGGGCAGGGGCAGCCCCAGGGCTCTGGAGCCCCTCACCCCTCCACCATTGGAGATGCCTTAATGGTTGAGCAAAGATCATTCTTATATGTGATTGTAAAGTAGTTATAGACGGTGGCTTGGACACTTCGGCTTTTTTCCATCCTTTGGGGCACATTATCGATAATATAAAACTTATTGCTAATTAAGAATCCAGTCGTTTAAATGCTCTCATGTGTTAAGAAAAAATAATTTAATTGATCGTGCTTTCGCTAAAGCCTTCACTATTTCACCATCTATCTTGAGTTCCTCGGATTTAGTCAGGATTTTGAAATATATAAATATATGAGAATGGTCCTTGCCTGAAATTGGACCAAATTCTTTTTTTTTCTAGAATTTTGAATTATTTTTATAATCTAAAATAATTTAATTAGTCTATAATAGACTTGTTAATTTATTATTTTATAACCATTATTCATATGTTTTACATTAAGGAGGTTTAAAAAATTGTTACAAGTTAAATGGCTAAATTTGTATAATTAAACATGGAACAACGTATTAGGAACATGGAAATGTATTGTGGTACAACTAAGGGAAGATTTTCTATCTATATGGCAAATATCTAACTAACTGCACAAAATCAGCCATTTATTTTGCAACATCTAAATAATTGTACTAAAACATTCATTAAAACATTTAAACATTTTTTTCTATTTATTTAGTGCAATTATTCATATTTTTTATTTTATGTTTAAAAGGAAAGAGTTAAAAGAACTTTCCAAACAATATATATCATACGTTTAAATCCTACGATTAAATTCTTAATTTAAAAATAATATTTTAATTCAAGAATATTCATAATCTTAACTTCACATTTCGAATATGGACATATATTCTCTTTGAGGTATTACTCCATTGAATCTCTACTTCAATTTGTTTGTTATTACTTTGTAAGTATCTAATCAAATTCATGGTTCCTACGTTACAGTTCATTTTTTTAATTTAGTGGTTGGACAAATATATATCTTGGAGAAATACGTTTTTGTGAATATGTACATTAATTTATTAGCATTAAAATTTCACTGCTCCATGATGTGATTGAATGATCGAATACACCCTGTTCCTTTTCTCAAATTATTCTATCTCCAATGATCTCGAAACTTTCCTCCTAAAATTTTCACTATCTTATCTTGCCGACCCGCCAGATATCATATTTATCAAAATCGAGAACACTAACCTCGATTATTCCGCTCCCGAGTTCACTTTGAGCTTTGATTCTCTTTATCTAGAGATCTTGATCTTTGCCGATCATTTATGTACTTAGGATCTTTGATAGCGTGGTATTTAGCACCATGTTTCCTTACGTAATCAGGTAAAAGATCTTTTGATATCAACCTTCCGATTTCATCCCTTAGATGGAAGCAGTCATTGGTGTCGTATCCTCTCTGTTTGTGAAATCAACAATACATGTTCAGCTAAAGTTGATCTTTCTGTGAATGTGGTTTTCTCATTATATTTCGATCTTGTATTGCCATTAAATTTTGAAATTGATTACTTCTTAACAGAGTAAACACATTTGACCTTCTGTTTGGTGATCTTGATCTTCACTGATTTCTCTGATCAAATCTTCTATCACTTGTCTTAAAATTTCGATCCGGCTGTCTTTCGACATTTTTCTGTTGGATATGATGCTCATTTTCCCTATTGATACCATATAAATTTCCTCTCATGATGTTCATTTCTTTCCGCGTCATGTATTGGCTAGCAATGTCCATCAACCTCTCGTTTGTTTCAAGATTTTCCGTGACAATAGTGTTGGCGAAATCCCTATTCTTAACATTTTGAAAAAGGACGATTATTGGCATTTCAACTAACATGCCCTATTCATAAGTCGATTATTGGCATATCAACTTTTAGAAGTTCAACGTTTAATCTATGCATGAATACTCCGAAAATTTCTCATTTATGCTAGACGATCAAATAAAGATGCTTAGCTGGTGGAATAATTTTTTTCTACTTGCAAATTGATGAACGAATTTGCCAAACAATGGATCGATCAATACAATTGAACCTCCTTCAAATTGACCGAACAATCTTTGAGCTACCTCAAATAAAGTTGTACTAAATAATTTTGCCGCTAAGTTGTCGAAAAGTTCGTGAAGTTGCACTATGTGTGTAAACTGTACAATGTGCTCCTCCGGATATCCCTTCAGAGGCGGAGGTATATTGGGTGCGGGTGGGGGCCGCATCCCCCAGCAAAAGAAAAATTAGTAGCACCTATCCATTATTACTATTTTAGTAGTATTCGTGTAATCTTAATAGTACCTCTAAATTCCTAATAATTCCTAAAGCAAAGAATCCGCGTAAATCAAGACTCCTTCTCTAGTTTAATTTAATATGTAGTCAGATCATAGGGAATAGAGCCCCACTAATAGAGTTACCTAATATAAGTATAATTTAATAAGGAAAATTTTCTTTTACAGTTAATATAGATCTCTTTGAATAAGGAAAAAGTAAAATTATGTTCTTAAAAGGACTTTCAATTTCTTGTCAGATTAACTCTGCTTCAACTTTTACTTTAAAAAAAAAAGGGGTTTTCTTTGCAAATCGAGTGAATCACTCAACAACATTATCAAAAGGTATTTTAAAACTTTTATGAATATTTAAATTTATTCTTAATTTTATTATTTAGATAAGTCATAATTGTATATTATGTTTGATAATTTGCTTGATTCTTTTTTTTTTGAATATCTTGAGTCTTACAAGTGTGATTTGATATCATGACAAAATGGAGAGCACAATTTAAGATACCAAAATAAACTTTTGTTACTAATATTTCCATTTAAATGTATATTCAATTCTCGTATTAAGTCGATTCATATTTATCTTATGTCTAGTGATTTTTTTTTTTGCATATTATTTGTTATATATTTCGCAATAGATTTTTTATTATCTTATTTGATTAGATACATTATTAATATCAAGTATCATAAGGGTTATCGGCATATTAAATAATAAATTTTTGAAATTACATATTTTAATTAATTTAATTATATACTTTTATTTTAATCTCGCCCCCCACGACTAAAATTCCTAGCTCTGCCCCTGTCTTCCTTCCCATTGTATCTAGGCAAGCTACTTGGAATTTTCTGTGTATGTTGTCATATTTCATAATATATTTCATCACAAAATGGTGATCTTTTGTTTGTTCGTAGGCATGGACCTCTTTCATCGATTTTTTTTCTCCAATTTCTTCATTTAACATTTGACCTGGAAAGCAAGTTTATTCACTTCGATAGAAAACTCCAAAGATTTCCTCGTCTCCTTCTGCTGGTCGATTTGCTTTCTCTCTTTGTCTATTGTATACTACTTTTTCTGAATGGCTTTTTCTTCCTTGCTTTTCTTGCACGATTCTCCGGATTTTTAGCTTTCTGAACTTCGATACCTTGAAGTTTCAATATGCTCACCCATTCTCTGCGTGCATTATGGATGAGCTCATTTAACTCCTCTCAAGTAAATTTGTAAATTTCTCCATGCGGTCGTGAAGCTCCAGCAACTACTCATTTCTCGTCGTGTATGCTGATTTGGTCGTCTCATATGATATCTCCTTACTGCTTTCGTTCGCGTGTTGCGACATTTGCCATTGTTTTTTTAGATTTAGTTGCCATTCCCGCTCGAGCACTTGCTAGGGGTTCCCATAGACGGCACCAACTGATGAAGAGATTTTTTGTCTAAGTATCTGGTCCACGTCCAATGTGCGATGTAACGTTGATTTCCACTCCACAATATAGAATCCTAAGCCGGACAAATCGAGTTGAACTCAACTTCACAGGAACCTAACCATGTGCTCAAAGAAGACTTGACAGGTTGTGCCGATGGTTGATCCAGCGGAGACCCTCCATTGCTATAGTCAGATCAATTCAATGTTATAGCAGGTAGCATTAGCAAATAGTAGTTGTAATATTTATTGAAATCGTACCTTTAAATTGTAATAAATGCAGGGTATTTATAGTTT
Organism: Penstemon barbatus; assembly: GCA_003313485.2. Lineage (NCBI taxonomy): Eukaryota > Viridiplantae > Streptophyta > Magnoliopsida > Lamiales > Plantaginaceae > Penstemon > Penstemon barbatus. The sequence goes on from CM064881.1 coordinate 46,372,656, forward strand.
TCGGAAATAGATCTTTTCGGGTTGGATCTCAATTGGTTTGGATCCAATTGAGATCTTATGGTCGATTCGCTAGGCACATAGGTCGAATTGAATGATCAAAGTTGATTTGGAGATCTACCGTAGGATGTCTAAGTCGATGTACCAAATATGTCGATATAGACGTATCAGGTTCACAGATGTAGTCATTCAAAAGGACCTAGATCATCTTAGTCCGAAATATAGGGAATGTCGATATACATAAGATCGATAAATTTGAGCAGATTTGATCATAATAGTTTAATTTGGTGTATGTCGACTAACACATGGTCATGTCTTAGTTTGAATTAATCTTACATGTAATGTACAATGTCATTGACAGAATATTTGGTATATCATGCCCCAACAGATGAAGATAGGAGTGCAAACCTCGAATTACATCGATAACAAATTTGCAACCGTCTTCGAGCAAAATATTCTTCCAACCTCTTGCTATACCGAATTCAAGACACTCACTACAAGAAAACTGGGATTCACCTACAGACCTATGGCATATTCCGTTGTTGAAGCCTTGATTTCCGTTGGTATTCATGCGTAGCGACAGTTTTTTCTGTTAGTTGATTCGTAGGTGAAGGCCTCGTAGGTAAATGCAACAACGAATTTTTTTCCTATTGGTAAATGTTGCGACAGTTCATTTTTTTGGTAATTTTGCTGGAAAAAGCGTCGGATGAACGATCAGACCCGAATATCTTTGCGACAATTTTTGTTGTTGGAAATTGGTAGGAAAATTTCTAACTAATTTCCAGCGGCATAAATTTGTTGGTGTTCTGTCGCCCATCAGTTGGAAACATTGTGACTTAATATAGCATCAAAATTATCCCATTGGCAAAAAATTGTCGGTATTTTGTCGCCTTTCGGTTGGAATCATTCCAACGGATTTAGCATCATAATATTTCTGTTAGCTTATTTTTGTCACTAATTTGTAGGAAAACGGTTGGAACGTAGTGACAATTCTTTTGTTGTTGATTCCCTTACTAGCAATTGACTGAGTCGACTTTGAATTGATTGATCATTCATGGGCGCCTGGGCCTGTCTCGATCGCCTGGGCCATGCCTGGGTCTGTCTCGGGCGCCTGTGCCCTCACCTGGGTCTTTCTCGGGCGCCTGGGCCATGCCTGGATATAGCCCGGCGCCCAGTCCAATCCTGGGTTTGTACTGGGCGCCTGAGGCTCTCTTGGGTTTGTCTCGGGGCCCAAGCCACACCTGGATCTATCTTGGGCGCTTGTGGGCTGGCCTGGGTCAGTCTCCGGTGCATGAGGCCTCGCTTGAGTCTAAACTAGGGCGCCCGAGCCACGAATGTGTTTGTTCTGGGCGCCCGTGGGCACATCTGAGTCTGTTTCAGGCGCCTCAATCAGTCATGGGTCAAATCTGATTTGAGAATTTTTTGGCAGCTCATAAAGGTTAATTGTAATGTAATTATAAATATAACTAACAAAAGGTGACTAATATTTAGATAAAATTTATTAATTTAAAAAACTAATTTTTCATAATTTTGAATTAATAAATACTAAACAAAAACCTAAACAAAAACCAAAATTCATCACTAGTAAAGACGAAATAAAGACATTATAATCACTATTTGCGTTTGTCTTTGCTACGACTAGTCTGTTCAATATTTCTTTGCCTCGCTCACTTGGTCCGCATTTTTCGTAGTCCATAAGTATTTCAAAACTGTCTTCTGAAGTTTGTCTTCTTCTGAAGTTTGGTTTTCATCACTGGAAACTTCGTTAATCATGTAATTTGGTTGGTTACGACCCGATCCCGACATATTTATGGTTAGTGTGACCCAACTCTTGTAACATGGAACGTAGGATGGTACTCATAATTTCGGGCAACTGTTCAAACATCTTGTCGGTTTTTTTTATCATCCCTTCCACCTTCTTCTCCAACTCCTCAACTTTTCCATAATTCAGTGGACTAGACTTCTCTAATCTGCTTGCATTGATTCCTTGTTGACTCGGTCCGAAACCATACATTTTTCCTCTATACATTCCACCTGATGATTCGTTCCATATTACTGGGTCAAATTCTGGACGTGTAATCGGGTTTGGATAAGTTTGCTCAATTGTCTCGTCACAAATCCCGCATAATAAATAAATTCAAGGTTTGAGTCATCATAATTTAAGGTTAATTAAATACTAAATAGTATAAAATTAAATAATTAAACTTACCCTCACTCGTTTGGCTATCTGGCAAACATAACCTCCTTTTCCTTGTCTTTTTCTGTGAGTGCGCTCGAATAACTCCACCTTTGTCAGCGTACGTTTAAGTTCGGCTTTCTACAAATATTTTTATGTTAAAGTATTGAAAAGGAATGAATAAACATAGAAAAATATATTAAAATGGAATTTACCATCTTTAACTTTTGTGCTACATATGGTATCGATCTACCGGTGTGAGTTGATGTACCGCCTTCCTTTGGCGTCAACCTATTGCTTGTCCATAATACAGACTTTCTCAACCAATCTTCTTTGGACCAATGTTCATCAATTAATCGAATCCATAAAGTCGAATGAATCCACCCAGGGTTGTATCCAAGCCACATGTTTGGATTTTTTTATTTTGACTCCTCAACTGCTATTTTACGTTCCGCACATAATACGTCTCTGAATCGCCTGGCACTTGTTTCTCCCATGTTCGCCAAATTTCATTAGTGCTAGACGGATTCCATTTCCATTTTTCTGAAATAAAATAAGAAAATATTTTAATAGTAATAATTGTTTTAACTTCAAATGCAATAACTAACCAAGTGAATGCAACTAAGGTTATAACTTACGCAAAATTCTCCCCACAGTAACTCCTTCATATCTTTTGAAACTTTACGCCACGTAGCGTCATTGAAATGACCCTTAAAAGTGACCGTTATGTCAGAGGTTATTCTAGTTTCCAGAAAACTGTTTATCCAAAATGAGATGTTATCATTAAAAAGTTGAAATAACTAAAATATGTATAATAATGACCAATACCTGTCTTCATTTGCAACAATGAAATGACGATCCTCTGGATTTCTGGGTGCATCGACCCCATGATTGGATCCCCGTGGTACGTGTTGTGACTTATTTGGATTTACGAGAGAGTCAATCCTCTCCTCGCTTTCTCTCGGGTTAGCATCTGTTGGAGGACTGTGCATACTATTGTCTTGTATAGGAGAGGTCTCTCCCAAGTTAGTAGTCTCTTGGTTGTCGGATACATCATCCTCTATTGGTTGAAATCTTTTTCTAATTTTACGTGGATTGTGCTTCTTTACTTTTTAGCCATCCCATAAATACTTTTTAATATAAAAATTTTAGCCATAAATTTAGATATAGCGTAAGTAAAAAGATTAGTCCCCCATCTTCTATAATATATTATTTTGGAAAATTAATTTAATGTAATATATCTAATAATCCGCTTATTTATATATCAGAAAATTGAGTTGACCAATATATTGATAAATACTACAGCATATTGATAAATACAAAAATTGAGTTGCCCAATATATTGATAAATACTACAGCATATTGTCCAATATACAAACCCAAGAATTGACTAGCCAAAGAAATTTAGTACATAAACACTACATTATATTGATAAATACAAAAATTCTAATAAATACATTCCTTTTCATGCATTCAACCATCAACATTAAAAATAAATCAAGTTAGAATTTTTAACACTACAGCGTAATAAATTATCCTACTATTGGTTCACGTTAAAAATAAATCAAGTTAGATTCTCTCTTATTTCTTTCCAAAATTAAAAAAAATAATAATAATAATAACTCAGATATAATTGAACTTCCCAGAAGAAACGCGGAAATAATTGAACTTCCCAAAATAAAATAACTCGAAAATAATTGTAGGGGATAAAATAGCATGATGGCCCAGAATTCTAAATTATCGTCCAAGATTTTCTTCTAATGCTAACTTAATCTTAAGGTAAAAAATGAAATATTTTGACTTAATAAGCCAAACATCTTAGAATAAAAATTAATAAATTTAATATGATTGGGATCGAGAAAAAAATTACCTTTGCAAATTGTACGTGTTGGTCTCTTCAACTCTGCGACAAAATCACATGCATACAAGAAAAACATCTATATATCAATACATCAGTTAATATAAATAAATCAACTTCTTAAGTTTAAGATGATTACTGATAAATGTAAAATTTATAGAACATAAACAACCTTTTCCGATAAGGAACAAATGAAATTAATTAGAACTATAACAACCACTAGAGTCGATAAACTTTTGGGTTGAATCCTTCAAAAGTAACAAAAATGGAGTTTAGGAGTGACATATCTGTAACAAATAAAATTTCAAGTTTAAAAAAATATATTAAACAAGAAATAATTTTACGAAATAAAGTTTATTGATTTAAAATAGTGGTTACAATCTCTAAGATTCCTTTGATTCTAATCTTCTAAGTAATAATCTTGAAAAAGGTTGATTTGATCTTCTCCAAAATAATTTTTGATGCTTGAATAATGTTAATCCAAAAGCAATTGTGCTTAATATTGGATCAAACGTGAATGATTTAAATCTCCTTGACGAACGTCTCGAACTCCGTCTTGGATATTCTGGATTTTTAAGGGATTTGATCTTCGTTGGAACTTCCTGAATTTTCAATAACGTTAATTTAAGAGTTAAGTATCTTAATCTTAGATTAAACGTTGGATTTTATTCACTTTTTTAAGAACGCCTTTGAATATTGCGAAGAACGCCTTGACATAATTTGCTTCTTTTCTCCTTGAACTTCTTCGTGCCTTTTGAATTGTGTTTTTGAATTGTCTTTTTCTTCCTGGAGATGACCCCTATTTATAGGTGAAATTTGAAGATCTTGTAAAATTCTCTACATTACATGGCGCGATTTGATTAGCTCTTCATATCTTGTGTAACAAGAAAAATAGTTGATTTTATATTCTTGTCATATAAAAGATATTCCATACACATATTGCATTGTATAGAAAATTCCTAGGCAATTTTTCGTTGCTTGTAAATTTCCTACACAAACTTCCTTTCTACGTAGAGATTTAATGTAATTTGCATTATCTCCCAAATTTGGCAAATTTTAATTACTTAACAAATTTTACTCTTCTACAAATGCCCCCTCGAGACTTGTTTACAAAATGCATTTGCTTTGAATAGATAAGTCTCGACTTTTCTTCACGTCTTCGTCAAATTTGAAGCCAAGATTATTTTTTTCTTTAAAGGAATTTGACTGGGCTCAAAATTGTTTCAAGCTGCCTACGTATCCCAAAAAGGAATCAAGTCATAACGTAGTTCAAAACATCAAATTTGATTTGATGGATGTTCACATTTATACTTATATGAACGAAGAGTAACATACATTTTAGGCTCGTGTGTCAAGGAGCATTTTGAATTCGAGATTTGGTAGACCCTTTTGACTCATGTCTTGGAGAAGTTGATTTAAAATTTGTAGACATCTTCGTCTCGTCTACTTAAGGCTTTCATTTGAACTATGTAGACATTTTATTCTCATGTCTAGGAGAACTTGATTTGGGTTTTGTAGACATTTTCGTCTCGTCTACTGGAGGATTTGATTTGAAATTTGCAAACATTTTCTTCTCTTGTCTGCGAGAACGTTATTTGGATTTTGTAGACTTTTTCCATATCGTATATTGGAGGCTTTTGACTTGAGATTTGTGAACAGTTTATACTCATATTAAGGAGTGATGAATTTGATTTGTGTAAACAGTTTATCCTCGTGTTAAGGAGTGATAGATTTGATTTGTAAACAGTTTATCCTCGTGTTAAGGAGCAATGAATTTGACTTGTAAACAATTTATACTCGTATTAAGGAGATTTCAACTTGAAGATTTGTAGACAGTTTTAACTCGTATCAAGGAGTTGTTTTGAAAGTTTATACTCTTATCAATGAGTGAATAATTTGCAAACAGTTTATACTCGTGTTAAGGAGTAATTAATTTGATTTGTAAACAGTTTATACTCATGTTAAGGAGATTTCACTTGAACTTTGAAGACTTTGTAGATAGTTTTAACTCATATCAAGGAGTTATATTGACAATTTAAGCTTTTATCAATGAGCATTGAAGATATCTTACTTTGAAAGATCCTAGATAGTTTTAGCTTGTATCTAGGAGCTTTGAAGAGATCTAACCTTGAAAGATTCTTAGATAGTTTTAGCTCGTACCTGGGAGCTTTGAAGAGATCTAACTTTGAAGATCTCAGATAGTTTTAGCTCGTATCTAGGAGCTTTGAAGAGATCTAATTTTAAAAGATCCCAGATAGTTATAGCTCGTATCTAGGAGCGTTGCTATATTTTCAGATGGATTCTTCATTTGGAGACTCATCACAAGATTTTCCCCCTTCATTGGCAGTGGAATCGTCTTGAACTTTCTTAGGAGAATGCACATGCGGCTCATCAGTTTGACTTCTAAACATGCTCAATTCCATATTATAGGCTCGAGTGGCTAACTCTTCAAAAGTTTTTGGCTTTATTCCTTGTAGAATGTATCGGAGAGCCCATTGCATTCCTTGGATACACATCTCAATGGATAAAGCTTCAGACAGTCAATCTTTGCAATTGAGACTTAAATTTCTCCAGCGGTTTATATAGTCGATGACGGACTCCTCCTTCCACTGGCGAGTGTTAACGAGTTCGACCATTCGCACAGTCCTTCGGGTGCTATAAAAGCGATTGAGAAACTCTTGTTCTAGTTGGTCCCAACCATCAATGGAATTTGCCCTCAAGTCAGTATACCAGTCAAATGCATTGTCCTTCAATGAACATACAAATTGCTTGACAAGTTGATCTCCATATGTCCCAACATCATTGCACGTCTCGGCAAAATGTGCCACATGTTGCTTTGGATTGCCTTTTCCATCAAATTGTTGAAACTTCGGAGGTTGATATCCAATTGGCATGTTTAAGTTGTCAATTCTTTGAGTGTAAGGCTTGGTATATGCAATGGAAGACTTCGAGCTCCCATTCAACTTGCTTTTGATGGCCTCCAAAATGAACACCTTTAGTTGGTGATGGGGGCTATTTTGCACCCTAGTATACGGATCGACTAAAAAACATAAGATCGATTCGACCAAATCAGACAGCTCGGGATCATCTTATCGACCCGGACGAATACGCCTCTTTTCGACTAGAAGACTATACTCCGGACCCAAGAATGATATTTGGGCCGAGTCCTATTAGGACTATGTTTCCTTGTAACACTAGGTTTAGCATGATATAAATACCTAGTTAATGATTGTATGAACCAACTCCAGAATACGCTATTGAATGCTGTTTACAACAGCACAACTTTATATTATTCAATAAAGAAAGAGTTGTTTACCTTCATATCGGTGTGTTCTTAGCTTTGTTTGTGGTTTTACTTCTTGTTTCTACAATACTGCTTTTCTTTGTGATTGATCCATCCGGAATAAAGTAACAGAGCCCTATAATATATATAAATATCGAAAACCCCCAATATCACAAATTCACTGATACCCATTTAACCCGACGAAATCCGGTTAAATCAGTTGGCGCCCACCGTGGGGCTAGGTTAATTATTCGATCGACACATGGCTCGCCCAAGGAAAAGCGCTCGTATTGGAGCGAGAAGTAATACGACCACCGGCCATAACACATCGGAAGACATACAGGACAACAACGATAATAACGTTCCCAACACCGACGAGAATTTCCAAGATGCCCGCCCCCGACAGCAGGAACCCCAAGGAGGCCTTCCCGGTGCCATACAGGAAGAACCGGAAGGCCTCGAAATCCCCGTTCCTCTCCCAGGCGCTCAGGAGAAACTACGACAAATAGCAATGCTCTTCAAATCACTCTCTCCAGAAGAATTACTAGTACTAGATCAAATTCCTCGAAACGTTACGGCTGCCAGGACAACTCCTGCTCCAGGAGTGCCAAGGCCAAACGAACAAACCTCTCAGCAAGCTGACAGCCCAGCAAGTGAGCGACGCTCGCTACACAGCCCACAGCAGGGCAATTCTAAACCCTCCGATAACCACCCCCGAAGAAAACCAGGACGAAGAAAACCACAGGCGGGGCGCAGTGGATCGAAGGAACGAACAATAATCCCTATCGAGGATGACATAGATGATACAATCCCAGATCGACCACGAACGACTCGATTCTCGGAAAGGGAAATCGAAAGGATGGTACAGGAGCGACTCGAACAACGCCTACGATCTGTTCAAAACCCGTGGGCCCGAACCGCGGAACTCCAGGAAAGCCTTGCGGCCTGTTCTCCTTTCTGCAGAGAAATAAAAGAGGCACAATCCACGGGACAGGTCCCAGGTAGATTACCCCGGTATGATGGAACCACCGACCCGGATGATTATATTTTTAGCTTCACGAATATAATGAATTTATATGCCCACTCTGCCGAATTCACCGCCAAGTTAATGGTGACCACATTCGAAGGACTCGCGCTGGATTGGTTCGCCAAACAACCTGCCAACTCCATATTCAGTTTCCGAGAATTATGCAATAAACTGACGCAGCAGTTTGCCAGTCAGAAAAGACAAAAACTCCCGATGAGCTACCTAGGAACTATACATCAACAAGAAGGAGAATCCATGAGGAACTGGTTGGCGAGATTTAATGTGGAATTACTCAAAATAGATTCTCCAAATATCGATTACATAATTTCTATTATCTTCGACCTCACAAAAAACAGACAGTTCAGAAACGCCCTCAGTCGAAAACAACCAAGAACGTTTGCCGACATCATGAGCTTGGCGTCTAAGTATATGACCCAAGAAGAGATGAATTCCTTTAAGGATAAAAACAAAAACAAAGCCACAGCTTCAGGCTCCAAACGGCATGACAGGATTCCTGCCCAAAGATCCGTGGATTATGAGCGATCTTTCAGGAAAGGTAACGTTTTCCAGCGATTGGAATACAGCAAAGCCGACCAAGAAAGGCAACCTAATTTCTATCAAAGACCAAGAAACCCCGAACAACCAATCAGAAGCAGGGTGAATCAAGTGGAACACCCAAGGTTAAATGCTCCAATGGAAGAAATATTGGAAGTTCTAGAAAGAAATAACTGGATCCCCGAAGCAAGGAAAATCACTCAGCCGAGACCAGGGTCTCGAAACTACGATCAATACTGTAAGTACCATAGGGCACACGGACATCGAACAGAAAATTGTTTTCACCTTAAGAGAGAAGTTGAAAAACTGATCGAACAAGGAAAACTAGACGAATACATAGAGCGAGATAGCCACAAAAGGGAAAGAAGTAGAAGCCCTCGGAACAGTAATCAAAGAAGGAGTTCTCGTCGAACGACACCTGAGCGTCGACCTACACAGGAGTTGAACCACGACCAGATCAATGGGACTATCCATACAATATCCGGGGGACCCGCGGGTGGAGATAGTCGTAACGCCCGACGAAGGACAGCCCGATCCATAACTGGAAACTCAAGATACCCAAAAGAAATATGGACTCTGGAAAATAAACCGTCGAACCACCAGCCGATCAGCTTTAACGAAGGCGAAGTACCTAAAAACATCATTTGGGACACAAAAGAAGATAACCCTGATTTCCCGATGGTGGTGTCGTTAGAAATAGCAAATTATAATGTAAAAAGAATCCTAATTGATAATGGAAGCTCAGCGAATATCATCTCCCGAGAGGTTTTAGCCCAAATGAACTTAGGGCAGATAAACCTACAGAAAGTAGCTATGCCATTAGTAGGCTTTGGAGGGTCCGAGATCATCCCCAGCGGAACGATATCCTTAAGTGTGTCGCTCGGGAAGAAACCGCACCGGACGGTGAAGCTAGTGAAATTTCTAGTGGTAGAAACTCCCTTCGCTTATAACGCGATATTGGGACGACCTGCTCTCAACCTATTCCGAGCCGTTGTCTCTACTTATCACCAGAAGATAAAGTTTCCGACCGATGGAGGTATCGGAGAAATAACGAATGATCACTGTATGGCGTGGGATTGCTACAGCACCTCGCTAACCTTGAAAGAACATCCAAAATCAATCACTCCGAGCAAAAGAAAACTTGAAGAAGATCTTGTTAGAAACGAGGTAGAAATCCCCATTACTGATCGAATAGACAAAAAGGGAAAAGAACCGCTAGATTTAGCCTTAAAACCCTCAGAACATAAGGATATAAGTCTAGTACAAGGGGATTCTTCTAAAACGACAAGAATAGGTACTGAATTGAGCAAGGAAGGGGAAGTAATGTTAATCAACTTCCTCAGAGATAATGTCGACGTCTTCGCCTGGAGCGCGAATGACATTGAGGGAATTGATCCTCGAGTAATCAAACATTCCCTAAAAATTGATCCTATGGCAAAACCTGCCAGACAAAAGAAGAGAAATCATGGCCCAGTAAAAGATAAAATTATCAAAGCCGAGGTAGAAAGACTACTTGAAGCAAAACAAATTCGAGAAATACACTTCTCAGAATGGCTGTGTAATGTTGTGCTGGTAGCAAAAGGGGATAAAAAGGACAACAAATGGAGAATGTGCAATGAGTTTACCGACCTTAATAAATTATGCCCCCGCGATCCATACCCCCTCCCAAGGATCGACTTATTAGTGGACTCAACTGCGGGCTTCGCGATATTCAGTATGATGGACGCTTTTCAAGGGTTTTATCAAATATACATGGATGAGCGGGACCAAGAGAAGACTGCATTCGTAACCGAGCAGGGAGTATATTGCTTTATAGTAATGCCATTCGGCTTAAGAAATGCCGGGGCTACTTACCAAAGGTTAGTAAACCTAATGTTCAAAGAGTTAATCGGAGAGTTAATGGAAGTCTATGTGGACGACATGTTGGTCAAAAGTAT
>CM064881.1:46411064-46626576 GCA_003313485.2 Penstemon barbatus
GGCCCTTGAGCTCAAAAGGCTGGAAGAAGAGGCCAGGAAGATGACTCAAGCACAAAGGGATGCTATAGAAGCAGCTGAGTTAGCTGCTGCTATTGAGGCAAGTGCTAAGGACTCTCATGGTCCTAAGCATATTGGAGGCATTGTAATTGGTGAACAGATAGATCCCACCAAGCCCAAACCAGTTATGCCTACTCCAGCAATACAACCTAAAAGAAGAGAAGAGGTCAAACTGGCATTGGAGATTGTCAGAGATGATCCTGATGCTTTTGAGGAATTTATTAAAAGGTTGGATGCTGAGAATGCAAGGATTACTCGTCTGACGATGTTCAATAAAGAAAAGATTAGATATAACAGATGGAGAGACTATCGTCTGACAAAGAGTAAAGAACAAATTGCAAGCTGGAAAGCCTTTGCTGATGAAGAAGCCTGGGTACTGAAATGGCTTGAGACAGGTTCTCTAACTCAAGCATTAGACTCAGAATTCTTTCTGGACAAATTAAGACTGAGGATCAGTCATGTTGTGAAGGCAGAGGCAAAGAAGATTTATGAATCTGTTCCTGAGGAGTTTGCTGATGATGAAGACCTAAAGGAAAGATCAATCAAGCTGGCAGTTTCCCAGACAATGGAAACTTGGGCCAGAAAGACTAGAAAGATGAAGGGGCAACCAAGCACTATGATTCCCCTTCCTAGTCTGAAGCAGATTATCTATGGCCCTACTATTAGGCCATATGAAGAACTACCAGAGGATCCTATCTCACCTTTTATTCCTATTGATGATCTAACTTGGATTACTCACAGGACTGCGTTGGATGAAGCTGGCACAAGGCGCACCATTATAAATGTTAAGAAGATCCAAGCACCCCCTGCTGACCAAGGCAAAGAGAAGGAAGATACTTCTGATCCTGCAGATCAAAACAAAGGAAAAGAGGGTACTTCTGACCCTGCTGATCAGGACAAAGAGAAAGAGAAGGAAAACAGCTCTGCTCTGGTAAATCAAGATAAAGAAAAGGAGGTTACTGCTGAGCAAAATGATCAGACTAAGGAGAAGGAAAGCACTCCTAGTCAAGCTGATGAGACCAAAGAAGAAGAGACTGCTTCTGGTTCAGCAGATAAGATTACAGAAGAAACAACTCAAGCAGCAGAACAGATTACTGAGAAGGCAACTCCTGCCTTACCTCCTATTCCAACTGATAATTCTTCTCATTCTTTACAGCCAAGTCTATTGGATTCCATCCAACAGATAATCCCAAGTTCTATGAAGGGGCTGGAGGAGAAAATCACTGCTAATCTGTTGACTGCTCTAAGTCAACCAACCCAGAAAACTGCTGCTGTTCCAACCTCTCTGATAGAAGACACTGCTCAAAATGTGAAGTCTATCTGTCAAGATATGGATGTCATCAGGGCAAGGACCCAAAGCACAGCTGCAGGTTGGAGACAGATTGAAGAAACAGTTGAAATGGCCATTCAAGTCTGCAAAATCTGATGAAGGACTTCAAGGCATCTGCTGATTGGTTACTGGGAACCCAAATTCAGCTAGGTGACCAAGGAGAAGTCGTGCTCAAGAGAATGGAAGCTTTTGAAGCCAATCAACTCAGACAACAAGCTCAACTCAATGCTATGGAAGAGAACATCAAACTTCTCTGTGATTCACTTCAGATCACACCAGTCTTGCCACAATATCCAATCAACCCTGCTGATGATGACAAAAAGGGGGAAGATAGGATACTTGATGAAGAAGAAGATAAACCAGATGACAAATCTCTTGAAAATACTGATGATTTTGAAGGAACTGAAGTACTGGAAGACTCTGCTGCTGAAGATGAGAATGCTGATGAAGATAATGAAGGCACTGGCAGACCAGTAGATCAGCCAATTACAGAAGAGAAATGTGAAGTTGATGAAACTGAAGCTGAAGCAAAAGCTAAATCTGACAAAGAGATAGCTGCTGCTAAGGACTCAGCTGAAGAACAGCTAGACCCTGATGTTAAACAAAAGAAGTTGGAGCTGTTAAAACAAAAATTCTTCAAGGAGTTGGAAGCTGAAACTTCCAAACCTGCTGAAGAAATTGAAGAAAACAAGGAAGGAGAAGACAAGACAGAAGACTAGTTTAGTCTAGGTCACTTATGCACTTGTAATCCTTGTAATTTTTTTTTTTTTTTTTTTTTTTGCACATCTTATCAGATTGAACTTGAGTTCAAGTTTGATTCCAACAGACTATTTCTATCTCAGAAATTTTTTAGAATCAAAACTTTAGTTTAGGTACAGGTACTTAGCTGAAGTTTTGTCATCATCAAAAAGGGGGAAATTGTTGGATGAAGATGAAGATGAAGTGAAAAGAAGATAAGAAGATAAGGGAAGGTTTTGATGATTTCCAAAACGTCAAAATCAGCTAAGTATGGAAATCTTAGTTCCCTTAGAAGAATTTTGAACAAGTATAGAAAACATCAGAAGAGTTCAAAGTTCGAAGCCCAGAAGACTACTGATCTCACGCTGAAACAACAATCAGAAGGGTAGACCATCAGCTGACTCAAATCAGATTAGTTCAGTATTTGATCAGCAGACTAATCTATCAGCAGAGTTGCATCGATCAGCAGAGTGGAAGAGATCATGAGATAGTTCAACGGTAATAAATGCACTTGGCAGCATGGTGCATTTAATGCAGCTACAGGAAAGTACAGCAGAAATAGTACTGTAGCAGGGAGCCGTTCTGAATTGGGCTAAGGCTATGGATTTGAAGTGTGATTTGCTTCAACGATCATATTTTCAAATCCAAGTATAAATAGAGCTGATTTCGAAGAGAGACACACACAACAACAATTCTGAGATTTCGTTTTTGAAGCAGAAAATTTCTAAGTCTCAAGAAGCTCGAACAGCTCACTCGTCTGGTGGAAGTCATCTGTTGACAAAAACCCAGTTGAAGAAAATAGATGATCTTGTATTTAGCTGAGTGTTGTGCGAAGTTTAAATCCGTCTTTGTGAGGATTTAACTTCAGAGGATAGGTTTTCTTTGTGATTTCCTATTGCGAGCTTATAGCCTTTTCATTTGTTGTCTAGGTATAAGTGGAGAAATATTGTAAACTGTGTGTTTATAGTATAACCCGGAATCTAAGTGATCTGGAAGAGTGGACTAAAGGATTTTTATCCATATAACCACTATAAAAATTCTTTGTGTTAATTTTGCATTTAAGTTTTCTTGCATATTTCGAAACTGCATAAGTTTTCACTTTGAATTATCAAAAAGATTTTAAAGGAGTTTTAAATTGGGGATAAAATCTTTTAAAGGACTTAGTCTACTTGTGAAAAACACTTTCAAAAATCCGCTGCAAGTATACTCTTGATAAAACTGTTTTGCTGAAAAACAGCTAAGTAACTGTAAGAAGAGTGGTCACTGCTGTTCAAGATTTGTTGACGATCAGCATAGTCATCTTACTGTTCTTCATCAGCTTAGTCTGCTGACAGAAGACTGAAAAGGTTTTAAGTCTAAAATTTTCAGAGGTCTATTCACCCCCCCCCCCCCCCTCTAGACCTCACCTGACCACTTGGGACCAACATGTAGGTTATGATTAGGAGTAGGAGTAAAGTAGAGAAGACTTGGTACTTGGACAGTGGCTGTTCAAGACACATGTGTGGAAACATACATGAGCTGACTGATGCTGTTGCTGTGGATGGTCCAAGTGTGACGTTTGGAGACAGCAAAGAAGGCAAGATTGTAGCAAGTGGAAAGCTGATCAAAGGCAACATTGAGATATCTGACGTCTCTTATGTTAAAGGCCTCAAATACAATTTGCTGAGCATAAGTCAATTTTGTGACAAAGGATATTCGGTCATCTTCTCAACAGATAAGTGCTATTGAACAGATTGGTACAAAGAAGGTTATTTTATCTGGAAGGCGACAAGGGAATGTCTACACAGTGGACTGGAATTCTGTTGACAAGAATTCAAGTGTTTGTTTGGTGGCATCAACACCAAGTGAAGACAGTTGGCTGTGGCACAAAAGAATGAATCATGTGAATTTCAAGACCATCAACAGACTCATAAAGAATGATCTGGTAGAAGGAATTCCAAAGACAGTCATGAGCAAAGACAAGCTTTGTGACGAATGTCAGAAGGGTAAACAAATCAAGTCTTCATTCAAAAGCAAAAAGCACCAATCATCTAGAAGGATTTTGGAGCTGCTACATATGGACTTATTTGGACCTATTGATCCAATCAGCAATGGTGGAAAGAAATATTGCCTAGCTATTGTGGATGACTATTCAAGATACACTTGGGTGATTTTCATGAAGAAGAAAAGTGAAACCAAGGAGCATCTTACAAATCTGATGGAGCAAATTCAGAACAAAAAGAGTATGAAGATACTAAAGATCAGATAGATAGAGGGACTGAATTTACAAACTCTACTGTTGAAGAGTATTGTAATGCCAGAGGAATCAGCCATGAGTACTCTGCTGCCAGAACCCCTCAACAGAATGGATTTGCTGAACGGAGAAACAGAACTCTGAAAGAAGCTACCAGAACCATGATAGCTGAAGCTAAGCTGCCTCAAAGATTTTGGGCAGAAGCAACAAATACAGCATGTTTTACCCAAAACAGATGCATGATCAACAAGCACCAAAACAAGACTCCATATGAAGTTTGAAACAACAGGAAGCCAAACATTCATTACTTTAGAATTTTTGGTTGTAAATGCTTTGTTTTAAATAATGGGAAAAATCACCTTACTGCTTTTGCAGAAAAGGCTGATGAAGCAGTATTTGTAGGATATTCTACGGTTAGTAAAGCTTATAGAGTCTTTAACAAAAGAACTTTACTTGTAGAAGAATCCATTCATGTAGTATTTGATGAACCTAGTCAATCTTCTGAAAAGAATCAAAGTTCTGATCAAAATCTGCCTACTGATTTTCAAAAATTGAGTGTTGAAAGAAATGAAGAATATATTCCCATCATACTACCTGATCTCAACTCAGATGCTAAATCAAGTGATGTTCAAAATCACAATGCTGATTGTCTAACAGAAGAGTTGCAAACAGCTGACAGACCAGGGACTGTTCAACAGACTACTACTGGAACTCCAACAGTAGTATTGCAAGATCAAAACAGAGGACAGCATTATGATTTGCAACCTGATCTTAGATGGCTCAAGAATCACCGACCAGAGCTGGTGATTGGTGATCCTTTGGATAAAGTAAAGACAAGGAGAGCTGCTGCCAGTGAAGCAATGTTTGTCAGCTTCCTATCTCAAATTGAGCCCAAACAGATTGAAGAAGCTCTTACTGATTCAAACTGGATTGAAGCTATGCAAGAAGAGCTAAATCAATTTGAGAAGAATGAAGTCTGGTACTTAGTTCCTAGACCAAGTCATCAAAGAGTAATTGGCACTAAATGGGTATTCAGGAATAAAACGTATGAAGATAGTGTGGTCACCAGAAATAAAGCTAGATTAGTTGCCAAAGGGTACTGTCAAGAAGAAAGAATTGACTTTGATGAAACCTCTCCACCAGTAGCAAGATTAGAGGCTATCAGACTCTTTCTTGCCTATGCTGCTTACAAAAATTTCACATTCTATCAGATGGATGTGAAATCAGCTTTTCTCAATGGAGAATTGAAAGAAGAAGATTTGAAGTTTATCAAGAAGAAGACAAGGTGTATCGTCTGAAGAAAGCCCTCTATGGACTGAAACAGGCTCCAAGAGCATGGTATGATACCCTATCTGATTTTCTTTTAATTAAAGGATTCATAAAGGTAAGGTAGACAAGACCTTGTTCACAATTGAATGGGAAAATCATATATTGCTTGTGCAAATATATGTGGACGATATTATTTTCGGTTCAACAAATCAACAGATGTGTGATAAGTTCTCAAAGCTGATGCAGAACAAGTTTGAAATGAGCATGATGGGAGAACTCAACTATTTCTTGGCTTGCAAGTAAGACAGTTGCCTGATGGAATATTCATCAGCCAAGCAAAATACACAAAGGATCTGTTCAAGAAATTTGGTATGGAAACTAGCTCTACTGCTAATATTCCAATGTCTACTAGTCTTCGTTTGGATAAAGATGAGGATGGCAAATCAGTAGACATAACCAAGTACAGAGGAATTATTGGGTCACTGTTATACTTAACAGCTAGCAGACCTGATATCATGTACTCTGTTGGGGTTTGTGCGAGATATCAATCAAATCCTAAGGAATCTCACCTCTTAGCTGCCAAAAGGATACTCAAATATCTTAAAGGCACAGAAGATTTGGGATTATGGTACCCTAGGGAATCTGGATTTGAGCTTATTGGATATTCAGATTCTGACCTTGCTGGCTGTAAGATTGACAGAAAAAGCACAACAGGTGCTTGTCAGTTCTTAGGTAGTCGTCTGATCTCTTGGATGAGTAAGAAACAAACTTCAGTATCCATATCTACTGCTGAAGCTGAATACATAGCTGCTGGAGCTTGCTGTGCACAGATTTTATGGTTGAAGCATCAACTAGAAGATTACAACATCAAAATCAGTGGAATGCCTATCTACTGTGACAATACAAGTGCAATCAGTCTTACTCAAAACACCACAAGTCATTCAAGGACTAAACATATTGAGATCAAGCATCACTTCATCAGAGATCATGTGGAGAAAGGAAATGTCTTGATAGAATATGTGTTTACTGAAAATCAAATTGCTGACATCTTCACAAAACCTCTAAGTGAGACAATGTTTTCAACTCTACGAGCTGAACTAGGACTACTAAAATTAGATGCATAAGCTGAGGGGGATCAGAAGACTGAAGTTCATCAGCTTACACATCGTATTATCTTCAAGGATTAACTCTCAACAGACTAGTTAACTTATGGATTCTTAAAGTTAGGGGGAACATGTAAGACTAGCGGTACTTCTGATTAAAAGATGAAATTTGTTGATGAAAGTTAGTTGAAGTTATGTTTTCATCAGAAGATTAAAGTCTTGAAGTTTGAAGCTAGCTGGATTGACAAATAGCCGATGAATGTTATCAGTTATTGGCTTTCACTGATAACAATCAGTCATCAGGACGGTAGTCCCATCAGATAAGTACTTTAGTTACTCGTCTGATCAGTTAAGTAAAAGTTGTACGTATTAAAAACGTTTTATTTAAAAACGCGCTTTTACAAATATGATAAGGCGGTTCGCATTCCCGCCTGTCATTAAATGCTTTTTGAATTTGAAAAGGCGTAACTGACGACGCACGATCAGAACTGACAAGAAACGAATCTAACGGTAGGCGGGTATCACGGAAACCGAAATACCCTAACTCTATAAATTCAGATCTGATCAGACTTGTCGTTCTTTACGCACCCAAATATACTTAGAGCATTTGTGAGAAATTTCTTTGCACTCTATCTTCTGCAAACTTCTGTTTTTCACTAACTTCCCACAGATTCAACATGAGTTCTAGTCAAGAAGCTAAGGCGGAGGGTATGTATCTGGTTTATGATGCGTACTATCAGTCTGGTACCGATTTGATGAAGCAATTGTTGGAGAAGTTCAAGGTTGCTTCCCTGGTGAACTTCATGGAACTACACGAAGGACTGGTCTGGAAGGACCAAGTGTTGGAATACTACAGGACGGCCGAAGTGGATTTCGACAAAAGGGAGATTAAAGCTACAATTGGAGGCAAATCTGTAGTCATCACTCTTGTTCTGTTTCATGAAATGTTTGGTCTGCCAAACGGAGGACGACATGATGTAACTACCCTTGTTGAGGAAAAACTTCAAGAATTCTGGGCAATTTGTGCCAAGGAGGGTGAGATGTTGACTGGCAACATCAAGAAGAAGCAACTGAAGGACGAGTATCAGCGCATGGCTGATATGGTTGCTAAGCTGATAGAGAACTGCACCTTCTCTCTTGATGCAGTGACCATGAAGAGATACAGCATTATGCTGGCTATCTTCTATGCCTTGGAAGTCAATTGGTCAGTGGTTGTCTGTTACATTCTGGCTAATTTTCATGAGAAGAAAGGTAAAAAGTCTACTCAACAGACTAATCACAGAATCACTCTGAGCTATCTGCTCCACAACATGGGATGTGAGATATATGACAAATGGGAAGGAGATTCATAACGCTAAGACAATGGCCAAGTACCTGCCTGTTATGAAGAGGAAAGCTGATGAAGATGTGGAGGAACCCAAGGAAGAGGTTCCTGCCAAGAAGCAAAGAAAGTTAACTAAAACAGCTCAGCCTGCTGTTGAAGTTAAAAGAAAGACTGCTGAGCCCAAGGAAGTGGCTCCCAAGAAGATGCAGAAAGTATCTACTCAAACAGTTGCGCCAGCTGTTCAAGCCAGAGTAGACACGTCTGATGCCATGAAGACTGATGAAATCATCAGACAGACTACTGCTGAGATCAGGAATATATCTCCTGCCTCATCTTCAAGAACACCATCTGCTGAACATTCTGATGAGACTGTTGCTCACAGGACAAGGAGTCAACTAAGGGATACAGGTGCTTCCAAACCTGTTCAAGAAGGAAGGGCGAAGAAGACAATCAGGAAGAGAATGACCTTCATTGATTCTCCCACTGAGCTGTCAACTTTGGTTAGAAAAAGTCCTTCATCAGCAGAGAGGCCTGCTGGTGTTGAAGAGAAGTCTGTTGATGAGAAAATTGTTGAAGAACAGACTGCTCCAAAAGAACCAATAGCTGAGGTTGCTCAACCTCAAGATGATCCAGATGTGATGATCATCAACCCTATAGCAGCTGCACCCATTGCATCTGCTGGTCCTTCTCCTAAACCTGCCCAAGCTGACAAAGGAAAAAGAAAAATCCTTATCAAAAAGAAGAAAATTTCTGATGCTGATAAGAAGAAGAGAGAGGAAGCTGAGCAGAGAAAAAGGGATGAACAGGATGAGCAGAGGGTCCTTGAACTCAGTAAGATTCAGGCTGAAAATGATGAACAGAGAAGGAAAATGTCTGAAGCAGAACGAAAGGCTGCTGAAGATGCTGAACTTGTTGTGGTCCTTGAGCTGAGCAAGAAGGATGCTCATGGTCCTGAACATGCTGGAGGAGTAAAGATTGGTGAATCTTTACAAGCCAAGCCAAAGATGCCTGCTGGCATGGTCAAGCCTAAGGCCAAGTTTGAAGTCAGAAAATCTTTTGATATTATCAATGCTGACAAATCTGTTTTCAACAGGTTTGAGAAGGCTCTGACCTACTTTGATCAAAAACTGATGCTCAAGACTTTATTCACTCATGAAAAACGAAGATATATGAAGTGGAGAGACTACAGAATGAATAAATCTGTTGAAGAGCTTCAGAACTGGAAGGAGTTTGCTGATGAAGAAAAGTGGGTTCTTCAATGGTTGAAAACTACCTCCATCACAAGAGCCTTGGATCCTGATTTTGTCAGAGATGCTATGCATCAGTATGCCAAGGACTTTGCTACAGAAGAAGCAAAGATTATTGCTAACACTTTGCCAGGCAAGAGAAGGAAATCTGATGATCCTACTGAAAGGGCTATTCAAATTGCTGTGATGACTGCCTTGAAGAACTGGGCTGCTAAGTCAAGATATCAGAAAGGTTCTTCAAGTGATCTACCCTCGTTGCCAAGCGTTCAATAGATTACTTTTGGCAAAGAACTTAAAGACTATCATGAGATGCCTAAGGTAAAGAATCCTGCCCTAAATCTGTGGCCTGTTGTAAGACAGATTCGTCAGACAACAATCTTTGCTGATGATGGCAAGATCATTGATAAAATATTTGAAGACGTCACTGATCAGCTCCGTACTGATAAAGAACCCTTAGCAATTGAGTGGAAAGCTAAGGAGTCAAATGCTGATCAAGAGACTGATTTGAAAGATGCACATGTCCACCAGGAAGCTGAAAATGACCAGCCTGTTGATCCTTCTGCTTCATCAGCTGATATGCACTCATCACTGATGGAAGCCTTCCAAATGTTGCTGGAAAACAATCTAAAGGAGATGGAAGAAAGGAACAGAGCATAGCTGGAGAAAATGCAGCAAGCCTTGGAAGAATCCAACATGCTACAATTTGAGCAAATGCAGAAAGCCACTGCAAAAATTATCCAAGATAATGTTGATAATTTCCCACTGCCAGATGACAGTGCACTGAAGAGAAGTGTGTTGGACATGAACAGAAATGTTGAAGACGTTAAGGCAGATCTGGACCATCATCATACTGCTCTAAAAAGAAGTGAAAACAACATTGTCCATCTAACAGAAACCTTCATCAAAGTCAACGAAGGAGAGAAGGCTACAAACATGGCATTATTAAAAGATATCCACATAGCTGGAGATGTTATTCATGAAGAACTTGCCACAATGCAAATCAATGTTGACTGTCTGAATGATCAGAATGATACCATCAGCACCACTCTCAATCGTCTAACTGCCAGTCATGATGTAGCTAATCAGAACATCAAGGCTTTATGTGCAGCAATGAAGATTCAATATGTTGCACTCAACCCTCCTACCAAACCTGCTAATGTCACCAGTTCTGATGATGACTAAAAGGGGGAAGAGAAAAGGGAAGAGGAGCCAACTCTTCAGGCTGCTGATGAAAGTCAGAAACTTGAAGAAAAAGTTGAGGAAGCTCCTGCTATTGAAACCAAGAAGACTGATGCTGCTGAAGAAACTGGAAAGGTTGAAGGCAAAGAAGAAGCTGCTGAAGAACCCAAGGAAAAAGCCAAGACTGATGAGGAAAAGGCTACATCCGAGGATTCTGATGGAGAAAAATCAAAGCCCTACACCAAGTACAAAAATATTGAGAAGACAGAGAGAAAGATGGAAGAGCTTCAAAGAAAACAAGATATCAAGGAAAAGATGGAAGCTGCCAAATCCAATCTGATCCTAGATGATGAAGCTGATGAAGAAGGTGAAGAAGAAGATGATGATGAAGAGTCTTCATATGAATATTATGAAGAACTTGAAGGAGGAAGTGAAGAAGCTGATTATTAGAATAGTTAAATCTTTTTGTAATCAGTTTTCTTTATCTTCTGTCAGACATCTTATCTAAACAGAATTGTACTTGTAATGAATTTCATTATCAATAAAAGTTCAAGTTCTGTTTCCAACATTTTTTCTATCTCAGAAAACTTTTAGGATCAAAACTTTAGTATAGGTAAACAGGTACCAAGCTGAAATTTTGTCATCATCAAAAAGGGGGAAATTGTTGGATAAAGATGAAGATAGAATGCACTGAATTCGATTTAGTTAAGGGAGGTTTTGATGATTTCCAAAACGTCATATCAGCTATGTAAAGACAACTTAGTTATAATCCCTTAGAAGAATTTTGATCAAGTAAGAAGACATATCAGACGGGTCAAATATTCAAGGTCCAGAAAACTACTGATCTGCTGAAGAGAAGAAATAGACTGGTGTAAATCAGCCGACAAAAATCAGATTTGTTCAAGTTTGAGATCAGCTTTGTTCATCATCAGACTTGTACTCTCATCAGCTAAGAGGAAAGATCAAGAAGTCGTCCCAACGGTAATAAATGCCACTGGAGTAATAAATGCTGAAGTCCGAGGTCATTAATGGCAAATGATTGAAGAAACAACGCGTATCAGCTCGGTGCATTTAATGCTGCCTGACAGATAGTACAGGTTGCAATACTGTCACTGTGCAGAGAGCCGTTCGCGGAAATTAAGGACCAGAAATCAAGAAATTTGAATTTTGTCTCACTTCAACTGACATAATTCAAAGAGTGACTATAAATAGCTGAGAGAGACAAAGAGAAGATACAACACAACAACTGAGAGATTGATTTCGAAGCAAAATATTTTTTATGTCTCAAAAGCTCAAGAACAGCTCACTCATCAGACTTGTCATTTGTTGACTCAAGCTGAAGTTGAAGATCAAAGATAAACACATTTTTCTGAGTGAAATCTGTTAGAGTGTTGTGAGGAGTGTTTATCCATCTGTGTGAAGTGATAAAACTCTGTAAAATAGGATTTCTTTGTGATTTCTTATTGCGAGCTTACGGCCAGATTCATTTGTTGTTTTGGCGTAAGTGGAGTATACTGTAGATTTTGTGATTATAGTATAACCCAAGATCTTTGTGACTTGGAAAAGTGGACTAAAGGATTTAAAATCCATATAACCACTATAAAAATTCTGGTGTTAAGTTTTTGCATAAGTTTTCTTGCATATTTCTAAAATTGCATAGAACACTTGATTAACTGTTTGAAAAAGGGTTAAAGGAGTTTTTATAAAACTGGGGATTAAGTTTTCAAACTACTAAGTTTACTTGTGAAAAACACTTCAAAAATTCGCTGCAAGTATTCTGGTATTAAAAGTGATTTTCACCAAAATCAGCTAAGTAACTATCAGATTAGTGGTCAGCAAAGCTGTTCAAAGATTTGTTCGGGATCAGCCTTGTAAACATACTGTTCTGTAACAGCTTAGTCTGTTTAAGTATGTGCAACAGTTTTAAAGTTAAAATTTGATTAAAAATTTTCAGAGGTCTATTCACCCCCCCCCCCCTCTAGACCTCATCTGACCACTTGGGACCAACAGTTCGGTTAAATATAGGAAATTTATCTAATTTTGTAGTGTTAAAATACTTTAAACTATGTATTTTTGAGTTAGCAGGTCAGTGGTAATGAAGTTGACGGAAAAATCAGACGTATTCACACCTGTTGGGATTCTTACGAGAAAACGAGCCTCAAGCAGCGGAAATATAAAACTTTTTAGGCTCCCCTTGGGAATCTTGTAAGGATACGACTCGGTGTATATTTAAACTAATATTAAACAAGTATAATAATCACAAGATTAAGTTATACCTGATTCCTAACAAATCCAAGCCAAACTCTGATATGTAGGAAATCCCCGGAGACGCGAACTCGACTTCTTTCAATTTTAACATTCAGTCCCAAGCTCTTACTTAGCGCCCCATGTGTTGCGCCTCTACGGTTCAATACACCAGATACATACGAAAACCTTGAGATCTCTGATTGGCTAGAACACAGAAGAAATCAAGATACGAAACTCGAGAAGAAAATACAAAAGTCGATCGACTTCTGTCAGGATAGGGGCGGCGGCTAGGGCTTAGGAAAGAGAGAGGTTTTCGTTTTCTTGTTTTTGAAGAGTTATACAAAGTGTGTCTATCGTATATTCTTCCAAGACTTAATGAGACTTATTTATAGATCTTTTAATCCTAGCCCAACTAGATAAGTGAAACAAAATATAGTTAAGAAGCGTTAAATCTTTAAGCACTAGATAAGTCTAGAGATCAATTAAATTTTTCATTCAAGGAATCTTTGTCATGTTACTATTATAACATATAATTGTACTCTAAATGTATTGTTATATAAGTATTAGTTTTGTTTTTATTTTTGCAGCAATAAGAAGATATGAAGTTGCAACTTTGTTGTGAAAAGTGCTGGGAGTAGTGGGAGCAAAAGATTTAATGGTGGAAGCTTATGAAAAAGAATTTAGATTTGGATTAAGAAGTGGGATAATTAGCGCAATGCATTTAATACAACTCAATTTGTAGCTGGCAGAAAGTTCCTAAAATATATATTTAGTTTTTTCTTGTTTATTTATAAAAATCAGTCATGAATCAAAAGTAGCAACATTTAATTGTAATTCAGAACTGACCTCGTTCATTCATTTTTTTATTGTCAAAGTCCGTGTGAATATGCATTTTCAACCGACAACTTAACAACAAATTTTCAACAAAAACTATTTTTTTCTAGTTTTTCGTTGGAAATTTGTCATTATTATTAACGGAATATATTTATGACGTTAGTTCCGTCACTGTTCAGTTACATATTTGGTACTAAAATCAAATAGCGACAGATTGTTTTTCGTTGGAAAGATTTGGTCGATGTGGAACACTTTTTCCTATACCTTAGCTACATAATTCCAACGAAAAATATTTCTAGTTTTTCGTTGGGAATATGTCGTTATTATTGACAGAATATATTTATGACGTTAATTCCGTCACTGTTCAGTTACATATTTGGTACTAAAATGAAATAGCGACGGATTGTTTTCCGTTGAAAAGATTTGGTCGTTGTGGAACACTTTTTCCTACAACTTAGCTACATACTTCCAATGAAAAATATTTTGTTTTGACATTCCGTCGGTAATTTGTCACTATTATTGAAGGTAAAATTTTCAATTGCAATTATGTTGATATTTGGTTACTAATCCGTCACTAATGACGAACAAATTTATTTTCGTTGGAATCAAGTCGTAGGTGAAGCCCCTTTTTTTGTCAGTACTGATTCATATCTATAGCTTCCGCAACTTCGGGATCTATGATATAATCGAACTTTTGAGTTCCCCAATCAAAACAAGAGCCTAGATGATTACATGCAACAAATCCAATTCCAAAACCACCTAAATCCATATGAATAGCAACATCAAAATTAAGTTTAACATACCCGTTAGGTGGGGGAATTCACGTGCTATCAATTTGGTTAGAGATAGTAATTTTAAAGATTTTAAATAGATATAACATTAATAGGCGTATAGTTTAGTTGATTATTTTGTGCATACGGAAAAAGCTCGTTGATCATTAAATTAAAAAAACGTTCAAAATACCAACAGGTGATTGGTTTAATGGAAGGGACTAGTCACTACAAAGTAACGGATTCAGGTTCGAATCCTTGTTGGGAGAGGTATCCATTTAATGTGTCCGACCCGCCTCGAAAGGAATTAAACCCTTGGGAAATAAAAAAAACACGTTCAAAATTTCCAAACTTGGACCAAATATTTAGTAATAATTTTGACTTATTAGTTGAGTCAACTCGCGCATTGATTTTTGTGTGTGAGTTATGACCTAGTTTTTACTAATAGCACAAAAAGTCATTTGTTTTATTTTGTTAAAAAAACATCTGAAAGTCAACATAGACGTTTTCGTTAAGTATTTGTCAACTTGTTTTATATCTTTTATTGTTGCCTAATTTCTAAAGTCAATAGTCAAAGCCCAAAACAAATTACGTAATTACAAGAGATGACCTGCAGGCCCTGTCGTACATACTATATTATTCTTTTCACTTACATATTAGTGTTAGGTTGACTTTTCTCCTAGGTTGCACGGATATTCCGAAATTATACACTGTACAGTATCGTATGCGTATCTGATACTCGAATACTTAGATATTCGTACGATACTTATGAAATACTCCACCATGTCGATTTCAATAATAAGAAAATAAAAAATAAAAAAGATACGTATCGGATACAAAGAAAGGCTTATCGGAAATACCCAGAATACTTAAGAGCAATGTTGTTAAAACCGGACCGGACCGGCCGGTCCGACAGGTTCAACCGCGAACCGGAGGTTGGTCCGGTCCGGTTTACACCCTAAAACCACCTTTCTTAAAAACCAGTCTGAACCGGGTCGAACCGGTCCAAAACCGGTGAACCGGCGAACCGGCGTGGACCGGTTCAACCCGGTTCCGAATATTTTTTTTTTTTTTTTGATTTTTTGATTATTTTAAATGTTAAAATTAAACTAAAAATTCTTGTAAAATGTGGGATTTGAACACCCAACCTCTTAGGTGAAAGATAACTTCCTTACCATTTGAGCTACATCATTTTTGTTGAACTTTTAGTACAAATTAAAATTTATAAATATAGAAAGTGTAGCCAAATTAACATTTTATACATTATGAATGAAAATTAATACTCAAGTAATAATTTGTTATTAAAATTTGTTCTATAAAATATTTATTTTCAATATTATTTTTAGGATAAAGAGTCAACTCGATATATTATGCAAATTTGACTTTGAATATTAGACTTTTATACATAACAATATTTTAAAATTTATGAATTTCTTAGTTTTTTGTATTTTTAACTTACACTTTTAAATTTTTATAAAGAAATGTAATCATATTATATTTATATGAGCATACAAATTAGTATCATATTACCGTTATGATATAAGTTAGATAAATATTATATGATTTAATTTAAGTATATTATAAGATTTTGTATATTTTTAATCAGTTGTAGGATAATGATTAAATTTTATGCATATTACATATACTTTAAAATTAAATATATTTATTACATTATTATGACGTCATCCGGTCCGACCAGCGGTCCGACCGGTTCGACCAGTAAAACCACTAACCAGTCGGCTCACCGGTTCACTATCCGGTCCGGTTCTGAAAACATTGCTTAAGAGCATGTATTTCTACAAATAATTTCTAGATTATGTATATTAACAAAGTAAATCAACATAAAACGCTTGAAAATCTGTATAGGGCCAAAGACTTTGCCTATGATATTAATACTATGGTTTTATTTGAACACTTATATAATAGGTAGATAGCATTATTTATTTTAATATTGAAGAAAAAGTGAACTAAATATATATTACATAATTTTTTTAATATATGTTTAAATATACAGACACGTATTTTTGTCGTATCGAATTCTACAAATTTTAAAAATTTGTATCGCCGTACTTGTATCGTATTATACCGTATCGACGTATCCGTATCCGTATCCGTGCAATCTAGCTTTTCTCCAATGAAACCAAAATTCTTAATGGATAAAAATCATTAATGGTTCTTCTAATTATTAACTTGTTGCAGAGTAGTCTTTCTCGTATTTTTTTTCCATGTTAGTTCTCACTATGGATTATTTATTTCACTTTGATTAATTACAAGGGTCTTTTACTTATAGTGGTACACTTTAGTTCCTCGTAAAATTGTTTTGTATCAACTTAACTCATAAAACATTTTCCTTATCAATTTAGTCCCTCATAAAGTTGTTTTGACACTTTAATTTATATTGGACCATCTGAAAATGACCAAAGTGAAACAAATAATTTATAGTGCGGACTAACATGGAAATAGAACAAAAAAAAGACCACTTTATAAAAAGTAAATGATAATGGGGACCATTAACGATGTTTGCCCATTCTTAATTTTAACTCATCTGAAATGTATCTCTCATGACCAACTGACCTAGTCATATATATTTTTCTATAAGTTACTTCACTCTACATTTTATTGTAATTTTATTGGGAATTTTGATAGAATAATTAAGTCATCTTTAACAGCACACGGAAAACTCAAATTTAAGAAAAAAATAACTTTTTCGTAAAAGTGGACCTCCAACAACTTATTTAAATTTTGAGGACTTTTAAATATAGTGTTTGACCTCTCAAATTTGAGAAATTAAAGTGAAATGTATCTTGTACATTTTTGCAAAAAAAAAATTGTACTTTCATGTAGAAATAAATAAAATATCATGTTCCTCTTTAACTCGATTTGCAGAAAAAGAAGCTTGTTAAAATATAAACTAGCTCCTAGGGTTTAGTGGTGTGATTGTTTAAAAGTAGTTCTTAAATTATGAACTAATTGTTGGAGTGTCGATGAGACCGTAGCTTAGTGTCAAAAGTTGAGACTCCATGATCATGTGGCAAGAGATTTTGGGTTGACTCCCAGTACTAGTGACTTGATGTAATGATGTATATTATTTTCCAAAAAAACTAATTGTTCACCACTTATATAACTAATTAAATAGTGATGTGGTTGTTTAAAAGTAATTATTTAAACTCTAATAATAATTAAATAGATTATGATACAAGAACTTATGTGACGCTTACTAATACGTACTTCCCAAAAATACTAGTTGTGGAGGGATTAGTAAAAAATATGATATATAAAATAGTTCACCACTTATATTTTAATAATCTAGTAAAAATTCAATGTTTTGTACATTGGAAATGGAGTGTCTTACGTGTATTTAAATTTCAACTCCTAAACTTTAGTTGACCAAGGGGAAGTAGAGGACAATCCTAAATTATAATTAATAAAAGGGAAAATTGCTTTTTTGGTACCGTAGGATAGGCTGACTTTCACTTTTGGTACCATTGGATACGAAAATGCAAATTTGATACCATAGGATATATTTTCATTGCAATTTTGGTACCAAACCCAATTTTTCTACAAAGTTAATGGCAATTTACCCCCTATGAAATGCATAATGTTCAATTTATCCCTCTATAATTTGAAAAAAATTAATTTACCCCCTGTAAAATTTTAATGAAGCAATTTACCCCCTTCAGCCGGAGATTGTAACTCACTTGCCGAAATTAAGAGTATGCATGCAAACTATTTTATTTAACATAGGGGGATAAATTGCCACATTTATCATAACACAATGGGTAAAAAATCACATTATCATAATAAAAGTGGATTAAGTGCCGCCTATAAAAATATCAGGGAGGCGATGTGAAATTTTTACAAAATTTCAAGGGGTAAAATGTTCTTTTTTAAATCACGATGGGTTTAATTGAACATTATGTATTTAATAGGGGGTAAATTGCCATTAACTTTATAGAAAAATTGGGTTTGGTACCAAAATTGCAATGAAAACCTATCCTATGGTACCAAATTTGCATTTTCATATCCAATGGTACCAAAAGTGCAAGTCAGCCTATCCTATGGTACCAAAAAAGCAATTTTCCCATTAATAAAATGTTGGTGCGTACATAAATGGTAATGTCCAGATTTATGACCAAGTCTAATATACACAAACCACTTATTTGGGAAACCATGTAGTACCATCAGCGCAGCTTTTGACAATTCCACGGGGAAAATGCAAATTACTCCCCTGTATTATGCTAAATTTACAAAAAAATACTCTGTGAAATTTTTATTGCATCAAACATCCTTATATTTTCAAAAACCTACAAAAAATACCCAATTTGTAAAAAATAGGTCATTTTGTATTGAAAAGTTTCAATAAATAATTTTTAAAATATATTAAGTGAAGGTGTAGGGATCAACTTGAAGTATTTTAGAAATGATTTCTTGAAATATGTCGATCCAAAATGACATTTTTATAATAAATTGAGTATTTTTTGCTAGGTTTTTTAAAACACAAGAAAATTTGACGTAATAAAAATTTTATAGGATAATTATTTACAACTTTAACGGGGAATATTTTACATTTACCCCAATTTCACAATCATAAATGGGATTAGGGGGAAACCCATAAAGATTCTCATATTACTAATTTAGAAAGTTTGTACTACGTGTAAATACGTAAGGGTGTTCGCGGTGCGGTCTATTGTGGTTTTATACTCGCCCAAACCCAACCTCGTATTTGCGGGTTTTTAATACTCTAGACCAAACCCAACCCAATAAGTCTAGAGATTGCACTTTGCGGTCCCTTCGGGTTGGGGCGATTTTTGCGGTCTTAGCTTTTCCTATTTTAATGAAGTATTTTTTTTTGGAGACTTTACTTTAATTTATTACCACTTACTATTTGGTTATTGTACTTTTATCTAAGAATAAAATTCTTGAATATTCCATAATCATATGAACAATACAACTTTTTCATAATTTTTAGTTTTAAATTCTACATTCGCTATATAAAGATCAATAATATTGTTACTCAAATACAAAACCGAACAAGACTTTTTCAAACAATAAACAAAAATAGAAAATACTTTAATTATTAAAGTTGATATTGGTGGTTGTCAATCGATAGAATTTTGATAGAATAGTGTCCTGCAAGCCAACTGTTTTGGCTGCATTGAAATGAAAGGACCATTCGATTGGATTAATAAATGCATTTATATATATGGTCAACTTTATCTTATGTAATAATTATCTATGCATAAGGATAGAAGTCCTTAGATCACAGGGCTATGGGACAACCCGTGGACTGATCTCCAAGGCCGTGATCTAGAATATATTCAAGAGTCGTAGAATCCAATCGAGATAGGACATCGTTGGATTCGGTTAGACTCTCACTATTGTGTATACTCCGATGAACTGGAGAACGCTGGGGTCCGCGAGCGTGACTGGGATAGTCGATACACATAAGTGGGTGGCTTGCTGGGATGGCAAGCGCACTGAATACCCCAATTAGGAAATAACTCACCATGGAAGCGGTAGTCGCATATCGGGGTTGAAGTTATTCCAATTTGCAATAGTATACGAGGAACGATCCCTAACAACTTGAGATGATAGGGTTTATCTGGTGCGAGAACGTCTATGCTTTGATGTGAGTTCCGACTGACTGGGGATCACCAGAAAGTCTCTGTGGACTCACATTGGGTATAGAGGAACTCGTATGCAGATTCATATCATCAACAAAGGATCCATTGACCCGACTTGATAGGTTGGGAAATTCTCCTATGGATTTCTGTGAGAAATTAATTCTGGTAAAATCCTTGGCCAAGGTATCTGACGACTTTATGTAAGTAGCTCATAAAGATTAAGTCAAAGAGAATTTATTTCGAGACCAGAGTACATAAGGTCAAGACAAAAGAAAAGGGAATCCGATGAAAGACCATACCCTTAAGTCTCGACCGGGAGATTGATCGATGGAGAGATTTTGTCGTATATGGAAATTGTAAATGATAAAAGGTTCACTGAATTAATTCACCAGTGATTGGGCTCCATGGGCTTGTGACTGGACATCGACCGTGGAGTGTGGGAGAATTCCCAAATTAGCAGGGGTGCTAATTTTGGAATGATTAATCGACAGAGTGTTCGATTAATTTAGAGTATTAATTGCTCGAGTAATTAAATAATATTTAATTACAACCCACGGCCAATTATGTGGTGAACCTACGGGGGCATACACAATACACATGAAGCGAAAGCGAGGAAACTAGAACGAACCAGTCAACTGGGTCGACTGGGTCAAAATCGACTGGGTCGATTGAATGGGTGGGTCGACTGGGTCGACCCATATGGAACGAAATTGGATCCAATTGGAATTGGATCAAGATTATAAATTAAATTGGAATTTAATTTATAAGTAAATTAATTAATTAGGATTTAATTAATTAATGGAATAATTAATTAATTAGACTTGGAGTTTAATTAATTAATTGGGAGATGATTTAATTAATTGGGCTATTTAATTGGGAGATTAGATAAAGCCCTGAAAGATTAATTAATATGGGCCATGAATTAATTAGAAGACTTAGTCTTCTAATTAAAAGGGCCATGGCCCATGTAGGAGAATTAGTATCCTAATCCTAGTAGGATTAGGTTTTATGAGATATCTATAAATAAGAGACTAGGTCTCATATCTCACACACAACTTTTCAAGCAAAATAAGAAAAGCAAAAATTCTCTCTCCCCTCCCAAGTGTGATCGCCGAACCCTGTGCAAAATTAGGAAGAATTTTCGGTTTTGATCTTTTAGTTCCCAAAGTCGTTCTTAAAGTCCTGAATTAATATAGCCTATGTTCTAGTCGATTAGGTTATATTATTTTCGTGATATTGTGGTGTATCAATCCGTAGAGGCGCAACACGTGGGGCGCTACTGCAGAGCTTGGATCGATTTCTGTGGAGGAGAGTTCAGAGTTCGCTTTAGCCAACAAGGATTTGCAAGGAGACAGGTATAAACGAGAAAACTTATACTGTCATTTATTTATATTCATATATATACAACTAGAGAATATCCTGGCAAGATTCTTTAAGAGGCCCTAGAAAATTTTTTATATTCCGCTGTGCCTAGAGCTGTTTTTCTTACCGAATCCCAACAGTGGTATCAGAGCCAACTCTAGGCTTTGTATATATATGAATTTGCAAATTCTGTGATTTAAATCATATGTTTGATTTATGTATGGCTAGTTCTATGACTATATATGTTTTAGGACGTAGATCTGTTAACTTGGAGTTAATGTAAAATTTTGATTCAAAATTTTATCGTGTTAATTTTTATTTTGGATTGGGATTTAATTGAACTGGATTTGTTTCTAATTAAATCAACAAGTAATCAAACACAAATTAAAACAAAGCAAAAGGAAAACAAAATTAATGCATCGGCACTTTATTCTCTTGGTGTGAATTTATATAGTGCTCGGCACAATTTTTTTTCCTTTGTTCACGTGAACATGTTAGTAATGGCATGTATGTGGTTTTAATTTGGAAAGTGTTACGTAAGTTTTGAAGCAACTATCATGTATTGCAATTTGAATAAGTAAATTGCAAAATGTTGGATTTAGTCAACTTGAAGCCGAACGTAATGTGGCCATGATTTGGTGGTTCAAAATTTGCGTGGCA
Source organism: Penstemon barbatus (assembly GCA_003313485.2). Classification (NCBI taxonomy): domain Eukaryota; kingdom Viridiplantae; phylum Streptophyta; class Magnoliopsida; order Lamiales; family Plantaginaceae; genus Penstemon; species Penstemon barbatus. The sequence goes on from CM064881.1 coordinate 46,433,042, forward strand.
GAATTTTGGATAATCTTGAACAAAATCTTGGAGATTTGATTGTTATGAAATCTTGGTGAATCTTGGATTGATCTTAGAGATCTAATTAACAAGGAAACTTAGAGTTTCATTTGTGATAAGACATTTAATTAAAATTAATGTCTAGTAAGTTACCAAGATTAAAAGATCTTAGAGGTCTTATTAAACAAGGAAACTTAGAGTTTCAATTGTAAGAAGAGATTTAATTAAAATTAATCTCTTCTAGTAAGTTACCAAGATTAAAGATCTTAGAGATCTTATTAAATTAGGAAACTTGGAGTTTTGGATAAGGTAGAAATCTTGGTGGATTTGGACACTACCTTAGTTAACTAATCTAGTCAAAATATAATTATCTTGAGAATCTTAGAGATTTGTAAAATTGGGAAACTTAGAGTTTTGGATAAGATAGTAATCTTGGAAGATTTGTAACTATCTTAATTAACCAACTTTATCAAGATAAGAGTTGTAGATTACTTAGAACTCAAGTAAGAGTTAATTAATCTTAGAGATTAATTGTTAATTCAAAATTAAATTAACTTGGATAATTTTTTGTGAATTAAAATTAAAGGAGCCGGTAAATTTATATTTATGCCCTTATGTGAATTTATGCATGTTCTTGAGTGAATATGTGGATTGGTCGATTTTGCCCTTAAGCCCTGTGTAGTTTTGGTTTATTTATTTTATGGGTTGTAATTAAGTGGGCCTGATTGGTGCCCTTGCTTGCGCAAACAAATGTAATAGAATAGGGCCATTTAAATTTGTAAGCTAGGCTTAGATTAGGCTTGGAGCCAAGAAGACCTCATGAAGACTTGGAGATCCACATGGAGGCCCATTACCTTGGAGGACATGGAGGCCCAATTCATTACATGGAGGCCCAATCAAGGTGGATATAACAAGAAGGCCCATGATGTATGGGTTTGAAAATTGTAATAGTTAGGACATTTAATTTCCACCCTAGACTGACCAATTGGTCCATCATGTGGCTCGTGATGGATCGCATAGGATGGGCAATCGACCAATCATATGTGCAATGCTAGGTGATATATGTTTACTGTTATTCTTTGATGTATGTCTTGCATGCTTAGAATAAATCACGTAAACAAGATAAAGCATAATTTGATGAGACCTCGCACAATAAAACTTAAAACCTCCAATTGAACTTAAAATTCAATTAGAATATTAAATCGAATAACGGGCGCATATGAATGGTGTCTATGGTCCGAGCCTATCCAATTACTAGGTCTTAGGCATATTGTACGAATATATCTCGATGTCTCACGAGTCGTGGGTCGAGCTATAGGAAGATGATATGTCTATTGCCTCGATGCACAGTTTAATGCCAAGGGAGGGGATAGCAAGGTTCTAGGCGCTGTCTCACGAGTCGTGGGGTGTCTAGGATTGAACTATTTCTCTTCACGAGTATTGGACATGATTTAACGCGAGTAAGTATGGATGTCTCACGAGTCGTGGGTCCATAACGAAAAACGAGGCTTAATGAACTCAAGGGTTAGCTGGGATGGTTAACCGGCGACGTGATCGCCCACCAAGTGGATCAATTGGTATGGCCAACGAGTCGTGGGTACTGAGCGATTGCATTTGGGCCTTGAGCCCATTAGGAAATTTTTATTTCCCGAACCTTATGTGGGGGCATAAGTATTCGACAAAAATAGTGGGAGTAATTTACAAATGAAAACCATGTTTGTAAATTTTGCATTGATATTAATCTGCCGCGTATTTATCGTCATGTTTATGATAGTTTTTCATAAGTTATGTATCCATGAATATTTACCATCATACTTGAATCAAATAAATTGACTGAACCCAAATGAATTTTGAATGACTTCAAAACTTGAGAAATTATTCTCAAGTCCAAGCAAGGAATAATCTCCTTACAAAGATTTCATTGTGTTTCCTTTCGAAGTTACACTTCGACTGGAATAGTGATAGGTTTCACCAGGCTGCCTTTTTCGAAGTTACTCTTCAAATAAGAAAGGTGATAAGTTTCACCAGAGGGTTGAGGATGGTTCTCAAGCCCAAATTTTCTTGAAGGCAAACATGAAATCTCCCATAAATGGGAAGTAACATCTTGTTAAAGGGCCTCAAAAGGCTCGAGAGATGGAAGAAGAGGAATGTATCCTCTCTGAAGGAAAATAACCTTGGAGGTTTTTCTGTAAGGATGATAAGTTGAAAAGTCAATCAAAATGGTTCTTCCATGGATTAAGATCAAGGGAAAGAGGGAATTGAACCTATTCATCCCATAAGGGATGATTAAATTTTATTGAACTTAACCTTATGGTTAAAGTAATGCATAAGGGTGTTGGATGCCCGGTGAAGCACTCATTGATGCATTCAATGCATCTAAAGCCATGAATTATTTAGATCATTAGAATTTGCTTATACCATCCCTTGTCTTAAAGGGATGTGATAGTTCCATAATGGTTGGAACTGATTGCGCTATAAGATTTATACGCAAAAGGTGTATATAAGCAAATGAGTATGGATACTCATATATCGACTAAATAAAATATGCATAGTCAATAAAACATAAATAATCAAGATTTCACACACTTGAGTCGTTGTAAAAACCGAAAGGCGATACACGAATACTAAAACATATTTCCGAATTAAAAGATTCAAAGACTGAGCTCGACTGGGTCGAGCTTGACTGGGATGTTGTACATAGTAACCGACTTTCGAATCTTGCTTAATGGAAATTAGATTTAGTAGTTGGTTGCTAGGCAACCAAGAGGCATAAACAATTGCAATGGATTTAATCCATTTATAAGTGTGTAGAAACACTAAAGCATTAGTGGGAGATAAGGCGTCTCTAGTACCCTCATGGGTAAAAGTACGTTGTGATGTACAATTCCAAATTACTTTTGGAATAAAAGAAGAGAGCCTAATCAATGAAAGCATGTAAGAGATTTGGATCAATTCAAAATCGAACATGCACGCAATTGATTATTTAATAGAGAATTAGATTCTCGAAATGTAAGACTCGCTCAAAACATTGTCAGTTGTTGAGCATTTTGGACATGTAAATGTCCATTAAGAAATCTTACATGAAATTCCTTATTCAAACAAATGAAACTTGATCGAGATAATCGAAGATACTGAGCTAAGTATCTCTGAAGCCAGATCTAAAACATATCACGTGATATGAGTTTTGGTATTGTACCTTCATATGCATTCATGCGCATATGGGGTCTCCCGCTTATGTGAATAAGCTGGTGGGAGATGAGTTGGACGTAAAGTCCATCTTATGCAATTCGTGGGGTATCCAGAAAACTCTATAGGATACAAGTTCTACGATCCTACAAGATAAACTACGTTTGTCTCAAGGAACGCACACTTCTTGGAGAAGGATTTCTTGCTAGGCAAGAAGGAACACGACGTAGAACTAGATGAGGTCACTGAAGCTAAAAAGACCAAAAAGGTCGATCAAGCTGACCCATCACCATAGGCAGTGGGAGAACAAGAGCATGAAAGTACATCAGAGAGTACACCGATACTTCGTAGGTCAGAAAGACAACGTAGAGAACCCAAGAGGTACTACAGTCTGCTGCGTGAGACTAGACAGTCTCTAACCGACCCAAGGACTTACGAAGAGGCTATGCTAGGCATAGACTCGGGAAGGTGGCGTGAAGCCATGGAATTCGAATTGGACTCCATGCACTCGAACAAGGTCTGGGCCTTGGTAGATCCACCAGTGGGAGTAGCTCCCATGGGTTGCAAGTGGATCTATAAGCGAAAGCTTGGAGTGAACGGAGAGGTAATAACCTACAAGGCGCGACTAGTGGGAAAATGATACACTCAAAGGTCAGGTATCGACTTTGAGGAGAACTTCTCGCCCGTCGCAATGCCTAAATCCATTCGAATCTTGCTGGCCATAACTGCGTGGTATAACTACGAGATATGGCAGATGGATGTGAAGACTGCCTTTCTCAATGGGGACATTGAAAAGGAGATCTACATGGAGCAACCAAAAGGATATACATCCAAAGGAGATGAACACAAGGTGTGCAAACTCCAGAGGTCCATTTATGGACTGAAGCAAGCTTCCCGAAGTTGGAACATTCGTTTCGATGAGACAATCCAAACTATTGGATTCATCAAAAACATGTTCGAACCTTGCGTGTACAAGAAGGTCAGTGGGAGTACAGTTGAATTTTTAATGCTTTACGTTGATGACATTCTTCTCATTGGAAATAATGTGAAAGTGTTGTCCGAAACTAAAGCATGGTTATCTACACAATTCTCAATGAAGGATTTGGGAGAAGCATCCTTTGTACTGGGTATAAGGATCTACCGAGATAGATCAAAAGGACTGCTGGGCCTCTCCCATTCCCAGTACATAGATAAAATCTTGAAGAGATTTGATATGGAAGAATCCAAGAGAGGATTGCTTCCAATGAGACATGGAATTGCAATCTCTAAGTCTATGGCCCCAAAGACGCCTGAAGAGAGAAGCAATATGTCTCGAGTACCATATGCATCTGCAAAAGGAAGCATAATGAATGGTATATTATGTACGAGACCAGACGTAGCATACGCTTTAAGCGTTACAAGTTGCTACCAGTTTGATCCAGGTAAGCAGCACTGGATAGCCGTAAAGGCAATTCTGAAGTACCTGAGAAGGACTAAGGAATTGCTCTTAGTATACGGTGGAAGAGAATTGAAATTGGAAGGCTATACTGATTCTAGCTTCCAATGTAATGTAGACGACTTCAAGTCGACATCTGGATACGTGTTCTGCCTCAATAGTGGTGCGGTAAGCTGGAAGAGCTCCTAGCAAGACACTACCGCAGATTCAACCACCGAAACAGAATACATTGCCGCGTGTGAAGCAGCAAAGGAAAGTGTTTGGATGAAAAAAAAAAAAAAAAACTTCATCCGGGAATTGGATGTGATACCTAGCATTGTCGAGCCATTACTATCTTCTGTGATAATAATGGAGCTATCTCGCAAGCGAAGGAGTCGAGATCTCATCAGAATCCAAGCACGAACTAAGACGATACCATTTGATATGTTATATCATTGGTGGAGGAGACATAAAGATGGAACGTGTCACCTCAAGGGATAATACGACGGACCCGCTGTCTAAGCCATTGCCTCAAAGGCATCCGAAAACATCTGTCTAAAATGGGAATCAGAAGTATGAAAAGTTGGCTTTTGTACAAGTGGGAGATTGATAGAATAGTGTCCTGCAAGCCAACTGTTTTGGCTGCATTGAAATGAAAGGACCATTCGATTGGATTAATAAATGCATTTATATATATGGTCAACTTTATCTTATGTAATAATTATCTATGCATAAGGATAGAAGTCCTTAGATCACAGGGCTATGGGACAACCCGTGGACTGATCTCCAATGCCGTGATCTAGAATATATTCAAGAGTCGTAGAATCCAATCGAGATAGGACATCGTTGGATTCGGTTAGACTCTCACTATTGTGTATACTCCGATGAACTGGAGAACGCTGGGGTCCGCGAGCGTGACTGGGATAGTCGATACACATAAGTGGGTGGCTTGCTGGGATGGCAAGCGCACTGAATACCCCAATTAGGAAATAACTCACCATGGAAGCGGTAGTCGCATATCGGGGTTGAAGTTATTCCAATTTGCAATAGTATACGAGGAACGATCCCTAACAACTTGAGATGATAGGGTTTATCTGGTGCGAGAACGTCTATGCTTTGATGTGAGTTCCGACTGACTGGGGATCACCAGAAAGTCTCTGTGGACTCACATTGGGTATAGAGGAACTCGTATGCAGATTCATATCATCAACAAAGGATCCATTGACCCGACTTGATAGGTTGGGAAATTCTCCTATGGATTTCTGTGAGAAATTAATTCTGGTAAAATCCTTGGCCAAGGTATCTGACGACTTTATGTAAGTAGCTCATAAAGATTAAGTCAAAGAGAATTTATTTCGAGACCAGAGTACATAAGGTCAAGACAAAAGAAAAGGGAATCCGATGAAAGACCATACCCTTAAGTCTCGACCGGGAGATTGATCGATGGAGAGATTTTGTCGTATATGGAAATTGTAAATGATAAAAGGTTCACTGAATTAATTCACCAGTGATTGGGCTCCATGGGCTTGTGACTGGACATCGACCGTGGAGTGTGGGAGAATTCCCAAATTAGCAGGGGTGCTAATTTTGGAATGATTAATCGACAGAGTGTTCGATTAATTTAGAGTATTAATTGCTCGAGTAATTAAATAATATTTAATTACAACCCACGGCCAATTATGTGGTGAACCTACGGGGGCATACACAATACACATGAAGCGAAAGCGAGGAAACTAGAACGAACCAGTCAACTGGGTCGACTGGGTCAAAATCGACTGGGTCGATTGAATGGGTGGGTCGACTGGGTCGACCCATATGGAACGAAATTGGATCCAATTGGAATTGGATCAAGATTATAAATTAAATTGGAATTTAATTTATAAGTAAATTAATTAATTAGGATTTAATTAATTAATGGAATAATTAATTAATTAGACTTGGAGTTTAATTAATTAATTGGGAGATGATTTAATTAATTGGGCTATTTAATTGGGAGATTAAATAAAGCCCTGAAAGATTAATTAATATGGGCCATGAATTAATTAGAAGACTTAGTCTTCTAATTAAAAGGGCCATGGCCCATGTAGGAGAATTAGTATCCTAATCCTAGTAGGATTAGGTTTTATGAGATATCTATAAATAAGAGACTAGGTCTCATATCTCACACACAACTTTTCAAGCAAAATAAGAAAAGCAAAAATTCTCTCTCCCCTCCCAAGTGTGATCGCCGAACCCTGTGCAAAATTAGGAAGAATTTTCGGTTTTGATCTTTTAGTTCCCAAAGTCGTTCTTAAAGTCCTGAATTAATATAGCCTATGTTCTAGTCGATTAGGTTATATTATTTTCGTGATATTGTGGTGTATCAATCCGTAGAGGCGCAACACGTGGGGCGCTACTGCAGAGCTTGGATCGATTTCTGTGGAGGAGAGTTCAGAGTTCGCTTTAGCCAACAAGGATTTGCAAGGAGACAGGTATAAACGAGAAAACTTATACTGTCATTTATTTATATTCATATATATACAACTAGAGAATATCCTGGCAAGATTCTTTAAGAGGCCCTAGAAAATTTTTTATATTCCGCTGTGCCTATGGCTGTTTTTCTTACCGAATCCCAACAAATTTAACTTGGATTGTTAATAAATTGTGTCGAGTAATTTTAGGGGATACATTAGGCTTTGGGGGACGATAAATTAAAAGTATGTATGTGCTTAAATTATATTAAATAAAAAAACACAATTTGTTAATTTATATACATGAGGTTGGGTGCGGCTTATGCGGTCTTTTAAAATATAAACCCAAATCCAATCATAATTTGCGGGTTTTTTTTTTCCACGAAGCCGAAGACCAACACATTCATCGTTCAACCCGTAAATTACGATCGGTTTGGGTTGTGGCAGTTTGACGGTTTCATTAAATACCCCTATAAATACGTAATTTACTTTTTCATTCCTTAAAATTTCCTTGCAGTTTCAAATAAAAGTTGAATTAATATTAATATTTACGATGTCGATAATTTTAATAAATTATAAGAAAGTCTGCAAAATGGATAACGGTCACAACCAGTGTCGATCTTAGAGCATCTCCTATGTTCCAAGGGAAAGATGAATTTGAATCTAGGGGTTGAAAAAAGGAAATAAAATGAAGAAAGAGGTTATCAAGGCAATTTCCTTGATCACCCTCCATCCACCGCTTAAGCGGTGCGGCCTTGCCTCACCCATCGCGAGGCATCACTAAATTGATTATTATACTGATGATGAAGGGAATTATATAAATGTACGTGTGGAGCTTTATATAGCTGGTTATGATTTTATCACTAAATTGATTATTATACTGATGATGAAGGGAAGTATATAAATGTTACTTTCAGCTATTAAATGTATGGGTAAATACTACTTTTGGTCCCTCTTATCATTAACTTTTTACAGAGTGGTCCCTTTTATATTTTTTTTCCCACTCTAGTCTCTACTATGAATTATTTGTTTCACTTTAGTCCCTACTATGAATAATGTGTTTCACTTAAGTCCTTATCAGGTGGTTCCGATAACACGTAACATGCATATGATTATTTTTTAGGGCATTTTCTTCAGTTCACTATTGAGACTATTTGAGATATTCTTTAATTGGTGAGCAATTTTGGTGTTTGAAAAAGATTTTAGGAAAAAACTTTAGTTTGGAACGAAATGTACGATTAAGTTCGATTTGAATGAAAGCCTAGTTTGGAAATTTAGTTTTTTTTTTAAATAATTAGAAAGACGAAAATATCCATGTTAGTTTACTTGAAATGACAAAATTGCCCTCATGAGCATATCACATGTTATCGGAATCGCCTTGGACCACTTGATAAGGACTAAAGTGAAACAAATAATTCATAGTAGGGACTAAAGTGGAAAAAAAAACATAAGAGGGACCACTCTGTAAAAAGTTAATGATAAGAGGGACCAAAAATGGTGTTTACCCTAAATGTATATATATAAAAAAAATAAAAGGGCATATATAAAAATTATTACATTTGAAATTGAAATAATATCTTACTAATTAATATTTTCTCTTTCAAAAATCCTAAATGCACGTAAAAGAAGCATATTAATTCTTTCACATGTGGACAGGGGCGGATCCAGAATTTTTAGTTAGGGGGCTAAACTTATACAAAAAAAAAATCTATCAAACAGTTAAAATTAAAATTTATATTATTCACGAGAAAATATATGACGCAATACAAAAATGGGGAGGTGGAGTTTGACAAAAATAAAACCCACGAAATATTTTAAGTACATATGATACCCCATTATAGTTTCAAATGAACCCAAAATATCTACATATACTGATGGCTGGGAGAGTGACTTTCCTTATATGAGTAATTAATAATTAGTTGTTGTATTGTTGTGTTTTTCTGAAAAAAATATTGGTTGTCAACTATTTAATTGTTGTATTGTTGTGTTTTTCTAAAAAAAATATTGGTTGTTATTGTTATTAGTAATGTCAATCTTAAATCATATCTTATTGTTATTTATTTATTATTGTTTAATTTTTATTATTATTGCTATTATTATTATTATTAAGTGATAGTGGGGAAAATGAGAATTGGAATTAAATGGAATTGACAGATTAAGTCATTTGAGATGACTTATGAAAAGGAAAGAGGAAGCTGGACTTGGAATCTGAGAGAAAGCTGGACTGAACTGAGGGGAAGCTGGACCTAGGCTGAGGACAGCACTGGAGATGCACTTAGATTCTTTGAGATTCTAGGTAAAATCTAAAATCGGAGTGCTTTATGTATCATAAAAAGATTTATTCATGTAAATATAATTTTTTTTATTTTAGTTTAATCAAAGGTATATTGATTAAATTTTCATATTCTTTTTATAGATAAATTAACCAATACACTTAACCTTTTTTATAACATAATTGATCGTAAATAGTTTTCATCAATTTAAATCTATTGAAATACTTTTTTCAGTATAATCAACAGTTACAAGTATATTGAATATTATTCTACAGGAAATACACGTGTTTAGACAAGAATCAAAGGTATATGATTTATAATATATATCAATCAACTTATACATATGGGTAGACATAACTTTTTGATAAAAAAAATAAAAAAATTTAACTCATCGTATAAATCGGAACCATCTATATCTGATTAAATTATGTTTTCAAGATTGGCAATAATAACCTTATTCATTAATCAACTTTATAAATTTGACTTGAAGAAAAATCTCCTTGTACTTTTAAACCTCGCACACAAGTAAATTTTAAACTTAGCACATAATCTCTAATACATTTTAAACTTAGCACATAATCTCTAACACATTTTAAACTTAGCACCTAATATTAGTGTTTTCAAAAGCGGACCGGTCATAGAACCGGAAGCCCTATTGGTTACTGGTTCGATCGGTTAAATCGGTTTGATCACTGGTTCGATCGGTATAATCGGTGTGACGTCATTATTATGTAATATATATATATATATATATATATTATGTTATTTAAAATACATTTATAATTAAAAAAATTATCTCCCCAGTCTTCCTTCACTGAAGAATTGAAAAAACCCATTTCAAGATCCCCACCCGATAATAATACCAACTGCGCAATTCCTCTGCATCTTGCAGAATTCATCCAGCCAATATTCTTTTAACTTAATTCTATCAATTTCTACTTACTCAATGGCTACCTTCACTAAATACGTAGCTAAACCATTCCTAAATTTCACCTCCACAACCAAAATATGCCCTCTTCTTCCCCAATTTCCTTCTAACTACCTCCCAATTTCATCCAAATCCAAATCAAACTTCCCAAATTTCGAAACAAAATGCCATATAACAGTCGCCAAAGCTACCGTAGCACCCGGCGTCAAAAAATCAAACAGCGAAGAAAGAGTGTATATATATATATATATATATATATATATATATATATATATATAAACAACACAATTCAAACAAACCCACAAAAGAAATTCAGTTTTTACCTCTTTAGGAAATTAATTAGGGTTGAAGATTGAGGAAGACTCAACCATCAATTTAGTACATTTGTATCAAGTCTTTGATTATTTATTGTGATTTGTGAAGGAAGAAACATTTTTGTGAAGGAGAAAGGGGCTCCCTTACTTTGGAGAAGAAGCAAAATGAATAACAGCCCTAAATTTTCAATTTTTTTTTCTTAAGATGAATCGCTTGTTCATTAGAACCGGCGGTTCACCGGTTTTGAGCCGGTTTTTACCGGTTCAATCCGGTTAGTTAAAGGTTTGGTTTTTTGAGGTAAGTCGGACCGGACTAAAGGCCGGTTAGCGGTTCAGCTGGACGAACCAGCCCTTCCGGTCCGATTTTGAAAACAATGCCTAATACCCTTGGGGTCGCTTGGTAGGACCTAATAGGGGGTATCAGGTCATATTGTATGAGTTAATATGGATTAATACAACATATGGTGGCATTGCTCTAATACCGGGTCTAATGGATTAAATCTTATGACCCGGTATTAAGACTAAATTATAATCCACCCAGGCATGGATGGATTAGTTAATCCGGATGAATATAGATTAGGTAAAATGTCACTTATAACCTCAAATTTACAAAATTCCTTTTTAACATATCATTAAATATTACTGTACAAATTCTTCTCAAATCTCTGAAAATGGAAACACATACTACATAAATAAATTATAAAGTAATTTTTTTATCAATTTACAATGAACATGGATGCATTCAAAATAAAATATGAACTAACATTGATCAACTCAAACTCTTATATGTATTAAATAAATGACATCGATGTATTGATATATCTTAACTAACAGAAAATATATTAATATATACATAAACTCATAATTCTACAAAACATATTACGGTAGATTGCTTTAATATAATATGACTCAATCCTATTTTTAGGGTCATGACTCGTGGAATTCCTTCAAAATAGACAAGTACAATCTGAATGGAACTCTCAACCAAACTTCATTGACATAAAAAAAAATAATAATAAAATAAAAAAAAAATTAAATGTTATTAAGGCGCTAAAGAGCATCTTTCATGGTGCACAAAATCATATTCTTTTCACTTAATTTAGATGTTTTAAGTCTCCCACGTTAAATCACTAAATCACCATGGCACCATAAAATATAGAGATTTTTTTTTTAGCCTCCCATGGTGGTCAATCATCATTTCACTATTTCACCAAATCATATTTTTACACCAAATTTTTTGGTGAAGAAATTTGTATCTCCCACCATTCCACCATTTCACCATTTTTTTACACCAAATCTTATATTTATCACCAAATATAGGAGATAGGATTTGATGTAATTGTCCCTATTTGATTAATTAGCCTCTAATTACATGATTGGCAACGTATTGACATATTTAGTATAATTTATATGTATTTAACTATATTTTAAATAATTTATCGGCTTTTATTAAATAAATACTCTAATTGTTATTAATAAAAAAAATATTGCTAATAAAAAAATATTCTTTACATTATTGTTAATTAATTGTATATCGATTTTTATCAAGTAAATAAACTAATTATCATTAATAATTAAAATGCAATAAACGACAAATTTTTTTTTAATGAAATACATTGTTAATAAAATGACAATAAGCTACATTTATAGTATTAAACCTAAACAATACATGAAATAAATAAACCAAACTTGAACTAAGAAGAAGACTGGTTTCACACTTGTGGGATAAAAGTAGCCAAATAGGTGATGATGTCGATGATGAGTGAGATGTTTTGTATTGAGTTAATATTATTTCGTTTTGTAATGTTGTTTAATTATATAATTGTTTATGAAAATGTTGTTTATGTTATGATTTTATTATATGTATAACATTTTGAGTTAATTGTGTGACATGTTTTAATCATTTTTAATAACTTATAGCATAAAATTTAGAGTAAATCGCGCTTTTGGTCCTCCTTATGGATTAACTTTTGCACTTTTGTCCCTCTTAAATTTTTTGTAGCAGATTGCCCCCTCTTATAAATGTAGTATATCACATTCGTCCCTCTTAAATTTTTTTGTATCAAATTCGTCCCTCTTATCAATGTAGTGTAATACATAAGTTCCTCTTAAATACAAAATACATTACTTAAATTCAAAATATATTCTAAAGTGGACGAAAGTTGATGTATTTTGTATTTAAGAAGGACTAATATGTTACACTACATTGATAAGAGGGACGAATTTGCTACAAAAAATTTAAGAGGGACGAATGTGATACATTACATTGATAAGAGGAACCAATTTGCTACAAAAAATTTAAGAGGGACCAAAATGAAAAACTTAGCCCATAAGGAGGACCAAAATGCTATTCACTCTAAAATTTAATTAACATAGTTAAAAAAAATATAATACTTTTAAAAATAATTTGTAATTATTAATAGCGCTTTAAAATTGCTGATATTGTTTTGAAAGTTTAATGAAATAAAATTACGATAAACCTCAAATTTATTATTTGGTGACACATTTGGTGAAATACCATGGGAGATCAAACCAAATCGTTTTCTCTAGAAATGGTGAAATGGTGATATATTATTATAATCTGGTGTAAATTTTGATGAAAAATGTGGGACTCTAAAAACAACATTCTTTCACCAAAATTGTGAAATTGTGAAATGATGTGCTTATCATGGGAGATCAACTCATCTCCCATTACACCAAATATAGGATTTTGTGAAAAAAATGGTGATGACGATCAAAGATGCTCTAAGGCTATCCATAAAAGTTCATGATAAAAGAGGATTTATTGTCTTGGTGTTTGGGATACATTGCATTGTTCAAATTCAAAGAATATGGTTCTTCCAGGACCCTATTATAATAGGAATGGATATGGTTAATAGTCCAAAGGGGCCAATCAATGTCACATCTCTCCCTGAGGCTACATCTGTCAAGGGATGGGTTTGGACCCGGACCTTGACCCTAATATAAGACTGAAAATCAAACTATGGTATTCGATATTTGGTTCAAATTCGTTCGATAAAAGATTAAACAAAGTTTTCCGCTTGATAATTTTTTAAATTTTGTTCGAGTTCGAGTTCGAGTTCTTGATAAGCTAGAAATTAAAAAAAAAAAAATTTAAAGGTAAAATTGCAGAAAACGTCCCAAACTAATTACTGATTTTGGATTTTCGTCCCGAACTATTTAACTTTTCATTCCGTAATTTAATATTTTTTTTAATATCGTCCCAAACTAATTACTAATTTTGATTTTTCGTCCCAAACTATATCAACTCGCCAAATTTCGTCCCATAATTTACCATTTTGTATGAATTTAGTCCCAATATTAAATTTCTAATTTCATGAAAATGACGTTCAATCTTGTAATTAATTTGGGACGAATTCTGCAATATTATATAATTATTCATGTTAAAATTTACCATGTCATGACACTTAAGCAACCATGTGATAATTCATTGGCAAATGCGCAATTCCGTCTTATAATTATGGTGGGACGATATTCCAAAAAAATATTAAGTTACTGGACGAAATTCGCCAAATTAAATAGTTTGGGACGAAAATCCAAAATCAGTGATTAGTTTGGGACGATTTTTGCAATTTTGCCTAAATTAAATTACCAAGCTACCCGATACTGCGTTTGAGCTCGTTCGATAAAATCTCATTCGAGGTGGATTTGTTTATCAATCACTAAACTCAAGTGCAATTTCAGTCTCGGGACAAAATTAAATAGAATCCACTTTGAGGCTTGTTAAGTATCAAATCAAACCCGAACTCAACCTTGAAACTAACCACAAAGTTTGGAATCAAACCATGTACACAGATTCCAGACCCAGTCAATAGGATCCGGGTCAGGACCCGCACCATATGATTATTTTTTTTTTAAAAAAATAAATTTTTGGGTTTAGTTCAAGTAAAATTGAGTTATTCGATCTGGGTCGGGTGAACGTGTGGGTCATGTTTTGACCAAACCTAGGTTAAGTACCCGCATCTACCCTAACAATTTTTAAAAGAAACAGAATTCGGGTCCAGATCTAGATTCGGACATTGTCGGTAGGATCGTGAACCAGACCATACTCTTACCACAGTTAACTTTTCTGAAAATTGGTTCCAAATCCCGATCAACAGGGTCTGATTCAAGACCCATTAAATAATTTACTACGAAGTAAAGTTATGTTATGTGGGCTGAAAGATCCAGACCCATTAAAGGAATGGTTTGCAAGAAACCTTAGTCCAAGTTTTTATCTAAAAATATGAGCACTCAACAAATTAATGTTTGAATGTTCATTTAATATGCCTATAATTGTTGTCGAATTATGAAAGTAGACTTATTTTATTTGTTTATCTTGAATAATTTTCCAGAAAATACGTGGGAATTGTTATATCTTGCTTTATAATTTTGGAGTGGATTTTCATTGTGACTAATTAAGCCAATTAGATTGGTAGAAGAAACCTGCATAGTTTATATTAGGGGTGTTCATAAACCCGCTACACCCGCCCAACCCGTACGCAACCTGTCGGTTTAATTTTTAAAATAATTAATTGCGGGTTGGTAACTTGTAAACCAGCATGGTATGGGTCAAGTGATAGGTTTGACGGTTAAAAATCGACCCATCCGTAACCCGCACTTAATCATCTTTAATGTATTTCTTATTCATGTGTTTAATAATAGTGTGAAATAAATCACATGTAAATAATAAACTTTAATCAAGTTTCTTGTTTATATTATTGTTCATGGTATACAAAAGTTGGTAATCAATTTTTTAACTCTAATTTACCTCTAAATTATAATCATCGATATATAAGTTGGTAAGGATAAACATTGTTGCAAAGATAAAAAAAATCAATATCTAATCTAACTTTGTAAGTGTGATATTGAAAATGTGTATATTTCTTTTAATTGATTTAATATTAGCAATAATACGTGTTTGATTTTATATTTGTATTAATATAATTACTCATAAACTTTATCCACCCACAAATCTACCCAATCAACCCGCCAACCCGTCCGCACCCGAATCGAGCGGTTTAAAACATAAAAATGCAGGTGTGATTTAAAACTTTGGAAATCCGCATATGTAGGGTCGGGTTTTTTTCATATACACCCGCCCAAACCTGACCACGTTCACCCCTAATTTATATCTTTAACATTATTATAATCTATTATCAGTTAATCCTGCCTGAAATCTTGAAAGTAAATAAGAAAAGTAAATCATGGGGTTCAGGACATAAGTTAAAGTGGAAAAAATAAGAAATCAAAAAATAAAGAAAACAAAAAATATCCTTTTCATTAGAAGAAAAACTCTACAACGAACCTCAATGCCCAAAAAAATAAGTTTTGGCAAAATTAAAAAGAAATACAACCCAAAAAGTAATTTCTTGGCAAAATTATAAAGAAATACATTGAAGACTAGTTTTACATTTTCATTCGTATAGTAGGTACATACACATTAAGTTGAAAACTAAATAGAAAAAATTGATACATTTATGTGGAGGCATTTGCCTAATTTACTGCACATTACAAACAATGTCAATTTTCAAAGACCCCAATATATTTTCTAAAACATGCCCCGAATAAAATTAAAAAAAAAAAAAAAAAATCCCGAATGCATCATCTGCACTTCCATAGCCACACGATGACGATCGATATCTACATCACATTCTTAAGCTGATACCTATCAAAATTTTGTGTCCTCTTATAGAAGAAGCTAAAGATCAGTTCACATTATATGTTGGTATAAATCCTTTGGCATGTTGGCTCTCCATTTCCAGAGTCATCAATGATTTCTGTCTATGATATCTGTTTCTCTTTGCTGCAAGTGCTGTCAGAAAAGAAAAAGAAAAAAAGACATTAAAAATCAAGACGATAGGGAGGGTATTGTTAATTCTTTAAGTGAACACATGTGTTATTAGGGGTGTAATCGAGCCGAGTAGTGTCGAACGACACACTGTTCAAGCTTGGTTTGATTTTATCGAGTTTGAAATTTTGTGTTTGAGCTAGGTTTGATTTTAAATCGAGCCAAGCTCAAACGAGCTTTTACGAACGAGCTCAAGCCAAGTACCAAGTAGCTTGATATTTTACATATAGTTTTTCAATTTTTAGTTTATCGAGTCGAGCTCGAGCCAAGCTTCAAAAGTAATCGAACGAAAAATGATGTTCAAGCTTGTTTGATTAGTGTGACGAACCGAGCTTTTATCGAACAAGCTCGAGTCGAGTATTGAGTAGCTTGGTTTGATTTCCAGCCCTAGGTGTTATTGCCAGTTTTTTGAGTGAATAGGGGTGTTTCTGCATCCTTTGGTGGGGGCATAATTATCGTTTTGGTTTGGAGGGAGGTTTTGCTAATAAAAAATTAGCACGGGTATTTTGGATAATAAAAATAACACAGTGAATTTCGATAATTAAGTAAAGCATAGGGAGTGTTTTTGCATTTTACTCGTGAGGAAAACGATGTAACATATTTAGGAATGTCAAGCAAGAACTCAATCTAGTTGAATTATACGGTAAAGAAACTTACATGTAAGTTCATGTGGTAGACCAAAGTCGTAATCGTTTTGCCGCCTCCTGACAATGCAATAGTATATCCCGAGCACGAGTGCAGAAAAAATAACGAGACAAGAAAGACCTATCCCGACTTTGGCACCAGTAGATAACCCATGTTTCCCCCAAAATAACGGACAATCGGGTAAAGAAGGTACACCGCACAATCCTTTATTGCCCGAAAGACTGTAGTAAAACAAATGTAAGATTTTGATTATACATAAATTGTTAAAAAAACAATGTATGAAGAGGTACTATATGAAGCAAGGACATACTCAATAGCTCCACCATGAACCCCAACTGAATAAAGTTCCTCCGGAACTAGGCCTGTTAATAAGTTATTGTTCAATAACCTGAGAAACATAACACCACCATTTAGTTAAAATAAGGTCATGCAACTTTTAAGGGTGATTTACGACCGGAACCCCCCAAGGTTTCGTCGTACCAGGAACCACCTGACGTTTAAGAAATTACAAGGAGACCCCTCTAATTTAGACTATGTATCAAAATACCATACCCCTTATAGCTTCAACATTCCTTACAAAAACACCCACTACAACTTCTTAAAATGTTTACAAAAAAACCCATGTAAGGGTTGTCCTTGTAAAGTTTGAAACCATAGGGGGTTTTCTATATTACGGCAAACCTCAGGAGTCTACGTATAAATCATTCAACTTCTAATTAATTTATATATTTATATATATTCAACTTACACAAGCTGCATGGTGGATGAAGTTAGAC
This sequence comes from Penstemon barbatus, assembly GCA_003313485.2. Lineage (NCBI taxonomy): Eukaryota > Viridiplantae > Streptophyta > Magnoliopsida > Lamiales > Plantaginaceae > Penstemon > Penstemon barbatus. Next base: position 46,450,879 of record CM064881.1, read on the forward strand.
TATCTGGTATGTAACCAGTGAACTTGTTATTTGATAAATCCCTGCATCAAAACAGCAGAAAATAACATTGAAATGTGAGATAAACAAAATTAGGGGGGTTGAATGCAAATTAGACTCTGCGTTAGGTCTAATTGGCAAAATACATCCGAGCGTTATTCCCTTGGGTTCATACAAATTTAAAAATAAGATCCCTCTACACACTAAAAGCCATACTTTTCTTGTAATATAACTATTAAATTTCTATATTCTATTGTCAATGCATAACAATTTGTTTGGGGTATGAATAGTATGATCACATGTCTTCCACAAAAATTCTTATAATTTTTTATATAAACACTAATAAAGAAAGGTAATTATTTGTTTTTCATAATCTTATCTAATTATTCTCTGTACTCAATTTTATGAAATAATACATTATATTTTACGTGTAGACGGATAATTGCATATTTCATTTAATATGTTCTGGATTGCTACATTTTACAAACACAAGGGGGTTTTTGCTAATGAAATAACACAATGGTGTATATGCTAATTAGAACTAACACAATTGAAATTTGCATATCACCCCATAATTAGTATATTCTTTTAGGTATAGGAATTCGGAGCTATGGATTTCAAAATTCACACAACAAATGTATAGTTAGCACTTGTTTGGAGCGCTTGGGCTATTTCGGAGAATTATTGTTTGGGTTCCGTTCGTTTTGGTCACAAATATTGGTTTGAGACTTTTCGACCAAACTTCTAAAACTAGATTTGGAGTTTGGTTTCAAAGTAATATTGAGATGTTAAATATTAATAAAATAATAGTTAGTGGGTTTCAAAGTTTGAGATATGATTTGGATTTGGATCTGGATTGGGGTTTGGTTGTTGGCTATCTGAGTGAGAAAAGTAGGTGGTAAGTGTCAAATCAATAATATAGGTGATAAAAGAAGATGATATATTTCCAATCAATAACTTTACGGGTCGCAAGTAGGTTTTGACATATTTGACCTGGTTGAAACCTAGAGTTTGAGCCGAAACCTACTTAGGCCCATTTCCAAACGAGGTTTGATCCAATTTGAGTAAGCCCAGACTGGGCATATCAGTCTTTGATTTTGGATGGGTTTCAAAATGAAATCATTTGTGTTGTGCTTTAAACCAAAATGAGGATGGGAAATCCACCCACTATGCGAGTCATTTGAAATTTTTCTCCAAATCCGTCATCAAAATCCAAATCCATCAATCCGAGTAAACCCTTAAATCTCACTAAGTTACCTTAGAAACCACGTTAAGAGCCCAAGATCGAAAACCGAGCACATAAAAGTTCGTAAATAACTTAGAATTTAGCGATATATGAAATATGAAGTAATCCTGCAACTCCAAGAATGAAATGAAAGATTAGGAAATGAGATCTTACAGCTTCACAAGAGACTTTTGACCCAATCCTGAGGGTATATCACCTCCTAAAGAATTGGAGCTCAAGTTCCTGCAAATAAAGGGATTTTTACAAATTATTAAATTCATTTGAAGAATCGGAGGACAAAACTCGTAGCGTATCCTTTTAAGCAATTCGTGAAATTGAATAATAGTTTTAGTTATGGTTGATGCTCCGGTTTTCCTTTGAATTTCATTCATCTTTCTGTGTGGTTCTTACTATTTCCAACAGTATTAATTACTTAATTAGTACTATCAATTTGAGCAAAAAAATTAATCCATCACTAAAGAATAAACAGTTGATACTTACAGGCTTACCAAGTTCGTCAAAAGGCCAATTTGGTCACTGATATACCCTTTCAATCCTTGGCTTCCAAGATCTCTGAAAATATATTTTAAAAAGTTATAAATAAAAGGAAGTGTGACAAGATGATGTAGAAAATTAAAATGTTAATAATATTTTGAACGTTTACATTCAGAAATTCTATCAGTTTATGTTGCAAAATTTAAAACATAAAAAATACAGTAACTGGCAACATAAAAAGTAATTTGAAATCATTCATCAAATCCTAATCTTTTAATTTCCGGTAAAGGGTAAAAGTTGAGCTTGTGAGGTGACAGATAATGAAATCCTGACATAAATGTAATGTTCATTTTTTTTGGAAAATAGTTTTTTGGATAAATAAATAGGGAAAATTGCTTTTTTTGCACTTTTGGTACCATTGGATACAAAAATGCAAATCTGGTACCATAGGATAGGTTTTCATTGCAATTTTGGTACCAAACCCAATTTTTCTACAAAGTTAATGGCAATTTACCACCCTATGAAATGCATAATGTTCAATTTACCCCTCTATAATTTGAAAAAAAAATCAATTTATCCCCTGTAAAATTTTAATGAAGCAATTTACCCCCTTCACCTGGAGATTGTAACTAACTTGTCGAAATTGAGAGTATGCAAGCAAACTATTTTATTTTAACATACGGGATAAATTACAATATTTATCATAACACAAAGGGGTAAAATGTCACATTATCATAATAAAAGTGGATAAAGTGCAGCCTATAAAAATATCAGGGAGGCGAAGTGAAATTTATACAAAATTTCAAGGGGTAAAAAGCTCTTTTTTAAACCACGAGGGGGTAAATTGAACATTATGCACTTCAAAGGGGTTAAATTATCATCAACTTTGAGGGAAAATTGGATTTGATACCAAAGTTGCAATGAAAACATATCCTATTGTACCAAATTTGAATTTTCGTATTCAATGGTATCAAAATTGCAAGTAGGTCTATCCTATGGTTCCCTAAATAAATCATATTTTTTCAATTTTGCAGTAGTTTACATGTGCAACTTTTTGCACATATTCTTTCAATCACTTATTCATACACATTCTGAAGGAGAAAAGACTTTACATTTGGGAGACCACAAGAGCAGAATCATCAGAATTGGGATGACAGGTAACACCCTCCCAAGCATCCCAACTGGTAGGTGCGCATGGATCTCCATTCCAACCCATTCTGTCTGGCACGCGTAGTGTTTCTTTTAGTGCCCTCATCGCAATTACTGGAAAAAAAAAAGATCATCTTTTACATCGCTGTATAAAATAGTAAGGCCATATTCAATTCTTGGATTTCAGTAAGTAAAATTATATAGAAGAGTAAAAACGAACAACAAACAGAGCTAAAATATTTTTACTAACTGAATTCCAAGAATGAAATCACGAGGTTTAACTTGTGTAAATATTTTCTAATATTATCCACGCCTAAAGTAGTACTTAATTAAAGAACAATGTCCAGTTACTAAGATACCAAGGGTGAGTTACAACCAGACCCCTGAGGTTTACTGGTATTACACGGATAACCCTTGCTGTTTTGCAAATTACAAGAACAACCCTTCTGGTTTTAGACTATTTACCAAAACACCCTTACAACTTCTGGAAATATTTACAAACACACCTCAGTAAGGGTGTTTTAGTAATTAGGGTTTACTTGAGGGGGTCCGAGCGTAATCACCCAAAAACAAACATAGCCTTTACTATGCCTAAACACCAAAAAAGACAGGGTCGATTCAAGAAACAATTAGATTATGATCTACTTCAACTCATCAACTCCATTCCTACATATTTAAATAGTAAGTCTATGTTTAGTTCTTGGATTTCAGTAATAAAATGATATGAACAGTGAAAACGAACAAGAAACAGAGCTCGCCTTTTTTTGCCTTTTTATCATCTTATACAAGAGAAACTTACTGAATTCCAAGAATGGAATCACTAGATTTTCTCCTACATAACATATTCTCCAAAACAAAATCAAGAATTCATCTTTCTTTCTTTCAAACAAATGAAACAAATATCAAACACATACCCTGATCAGGAATCGTCTTGAGATCAACTGGAACGATAGCGTAATTCTCGAGGCCACAAATGATGGGAGCCCCTATAACAGATTCCAATCTCACATTCAAAGTAGTACTAGTCAAATTCTTAACAACATAACTCCAATCATAAGCAGCAAAACCCCCAACCTCTTTAAACACATCAACTCTACTCACATTATCCCCATTCACAATCACATCAAAAACCCTCTCCCCTTCTTTACCCACACTCACATCAATCTCCGCGAAATGGAACCAAATTAAATAATCCATTTTCGCGTCCACAGGCAATTCATACTCCAAAACCCCACCCCCATTTCCAATGGCCGTAATCGCAGTTTGGTACAGTTTCTCCGGGAAGAAATTAGGGCTTTTCTCGACATTTGTAATTGATTTTATAGCTGAAATTGCTTTGATCGTTGCCCCGTTAGCAATTGCCACGGATTGGAGTCTGTATTCGGAGTCAGACTGCCACGATCGGGAGAAGAAATCGGTGTCGTTACTGAACCCGGGTCCCCACTGATCCGACCCGGATGAGAATCGCCCGTAATTTACTAAAATGTACCTACTCGAATTACTCGGGTAGTCAAACGGGTAAGCCTTATCGTCTATCTGAGTCAACTCGACTGAGCCAATAACGGGAGAGTCAGTGGCAATGCTGTAAAAACAGAGGTTAACCAGGGGCTGATCGTGCTGGAAGAATAGATCCGAATAAGCTCCGGATCGGGAAACGGATTCGGTCCAAGGTGAGCGCCAGGAAAAGACTAAAGTGCCCTCGATTGAAACGTCGAAGGAAGGAGAGTGCGATTTACCGTCGAAATTATCGTAGACGGTGAAGGTCCGGAGGAAGTAACGGCCGGGGGGCGCCGGGATTGAGTAGCAGTTTTTCTTGCCGGAGGAGATGGGGAAGTGGCGGAGGGTTTTCTCTTGTTGGTGGAGGAAGTGCAGGGGCTCGGAGACCACGGAGGTGGCTCCGCCGGTGTAGAAGCGGTCGGAAAGCCAGGTGGTGCCGAAGGAGTCGGTGGAGTTTACAAGTCCGCCGCAGTCAATGTGTAAAGTGTAGTTGAAAGGAGAGGAGGAGAGAGAAAGTGAGGAGAGAGAGAAGAAGAGAAGAAGATGAAGAAGAAGGAAAGACATTTTTTAGTTTCAGTGAGTGGTGCTGATGTCTGTTAATGTTTGTCGTTTGGAACTCACTTACTGTGTGTGTTTGTTAGTGAGAGAGAAAATCCGTGATTAGTGGAGAACCCATTTTTCTTTTTATTTACGATCGGACCCCGAAGTTTAGTCATTTTACGAGAATTCCCTATAGTTGCAGAAATTATAAGAAGACCATAAGTTCAACAATTCTTACGAGTACATCCTTTTTAATTTGCGAAAATATTTAAAAAAAACACCTCGTAAAGTGTGTTCCTATAATTTTTGAATTACAGGGACTTCATGTAATTAAGAAAAAATTTAGGGAGTTTGAATGTAAATCGATTTTTTTTTTTTTTTTTTGTGAGAGAGATTAGTGGAGAATTGAGTTGACCGTTGACCAGCAAAATCTTAATTGGAGAATTTGAGTTAGATTTTTGAAATTTCTGGAAATGGGTAATTATAATTTCGATAATGTTTTTTAAGTAATTGGATAAAATACAAAACGTGCACGAAAATATTGTTGACCTTGTAATTAAATGGACACGATCAAATTACATTTGATTTTTGAATTTTTTTTGTAAAAAATGTGTGTGTTATGTAATAATTATTTTTCTTCTAATTGCATTAAATTATTTATGATCATATTCACATTTTAGGTTTTGTATTAATGTATATATAAGTGTGTAAGTGCGATACAAACTACTGAATTAGTATTAATTCATACATAAATGTCCCTTAAAAAAAGAATTGATATATAAATGTGAGTTATAATATGGATAATTTATTATATTATTTCTCAAGAGATCGGGTAACATTATAATTTTAAGAGTTTTTTTATCAAGTTTTATTTAACAAGTAATTTACATTTGTATCCTCTGAAATTTATCATAATTGCTGAAAAATTCTGTATAATTCCAAAAATTAGAAGATCATACCTTACAAGAGATTTTTTGTAAACTTTTTTTCACAAGAAGCTATATATAGGCGGTGTTCTTGTAATATTGTTGAAGCTGTAAAGAGTGTTTTGGTACGTAGTATAAATTAAAAGGGATCTCCTTAATAATTTCTAAAACGTCAGCTAGTTCCTTATATAAATTGACTAAACATCACAAGTCCAATCGTAAATCACCATTATTTAACTTAACTACTATTTATTGTAGGGTTTTTCGCTAGGTAACTCTGTGTAATATGTCTAATTATCTCCTTGTGATATGAAAATAGACAATTTATCTTCATGTGAAATGAAATATTAAGCAATTTATCACCCCGTGATATGAAATAATGAGCAATTTACCTTATTGTTAGTGGAGGTGTTGCACATACACTCTATAATATGATTAAGACTTCATTTTCATGTAAAAGATGACCAGTTTCACCTTACTATTGACAACATATTCGCTTTATTTTACTTCATGTGATATACATACATAGAAAATTTACCCCCCTCCCTCTCCCGAGATATGCATAATGGACACTTTAACTCCCTATAATATTACATAATGAACATTTTAGCCCTTATAAAAATATAAGGAGGCAATGTGTTATTTTATAATACAAAGAAATATAATTTTTCCCTTTATTTATCATAAAAAGTTAAACTGTCAATTTAAAATAATAGAAATTTAATTTGTCATTTATTGGTTTATTGACACATTGACATGTAGCAATATGAATCAAATCCCCACTCACATCATCACCAATATATTACAGCATTTCACTTTCATAGGTCCCAACTTCCAACTCAACTCTCATGTACGTACAAAAGTAATCAATTCCAAACTACCATGTAAAAGAAAATCATCAATTCCAAGCTATATTTCGAGATTTAGGGTCTGTTTGTTTGGTGTTTTCTAAATCTTTTTCGTATTTGGGAAATACCAAACAAACATATTTTCTAATTTCTAAAATAAATTTTTCATCTCTCAATTTTCTCAAACTACACTCTCAAAAGCCAAACAAACAATAATTTTTATTATTCCTAAATAAAACTTATACAAACTCTACTATGATTTGTCGTAAAGCAACGTATCTCTTATATAATTTATCTTACATAACAATCATGATTCAACATAAAGTCTTACACATTTTACACCTACAACATAACTCTTCCAAAAAATCTACACCTACTTTATTTCTCAAACCACTCTCTCGAAATTCAAACAAACAAAATTACACAAATCGAGATTATTTCACAAACTAAAATACTCTCCCAAACTACTTTCCCAAACACCAAACAAATATGCCCTTAGTATTTGATAAAATTCCTTTGGACAATGTTTGTTATACTCCCTCCGATTTTTTTATGTCACTTTGGAAAAAAAAATTGTTTTATTTTTATTTATCAATGTAAAATTATTTTTTACTATCAATTTTATCCTTCTTATTAATAAATTAATGCTAATTAATTATGTGATTATTTGGTCATAAGCATATTTTGAGAATTTTCTTCATAAAAATGACTATTTATTATATTTCTTAATTTATGTACAATTCTCTAAAATGACAAATAAAAAAAAGGGAGGAAGTACATTATAACAAACATCTTGATAATATTAAAAGTTATTTTATTCAAGTTTGGTTCATTAGTTTGATAATATTAAAGGTTATTCAAGTACGATTCATTACTTAGTTTAAAAATCAACCATAATTTTAAGTTAAATATAAAACTCTCAATCATTTTAATTCTTCGACTAAAATTGACTAATCGACATTTTACGTACGTATCAAATTGAATTGAAAACTAAATATAGTTTTGCTCTTGCAATAAATTGACAAAATGACGAATTTTTAGTTTTATGTGCCAAGATAGATTGTAAAGAAGATATTAAGATTTGATATTTATAATGGGAAGTTGATTTGCAACTAGGAATTGAAGACTATGCTCTCCAGCACTTTATTTTCAGATATTTTTGTGATATAATTTTCATTCTTCTCAAATTAATGTAGCAAATCTTTTTTTTTTTTTTGGTTTATTAACTAGTCATTTTCAGGTAAACTATGATTTCTTTCTCGGGTAAAAATAAAAGTTATGTTTTATTTAAATAATGTATTGGGATGAATAAGTGAAAAAGTTACATAATTAAGTTACTTTTAAGTATAAGTGCAAAATAGGAATGTCAAGAAATTGCACCATGTCATGGTTTCTCTTTTTAGTATAAAAATGATGCAAAGGGTCTATTTGGATAGGATCTGATTCGATTTCGTGGGTCTCGATTTAAAAAAATTGATTTGAGTAGTTTCGATGAAACCTTTGATACTTCATTTGGATGAGTTTTGGCTCTTGAGTTTTGTGGGTTGAATACGTTGAAACTCCACTTGGATTGGGTTTGGATGTTGGGGTTTAGGGGAAAAAGTAGGTGATATGTGTCAAATCAATGTTTTATAGGTTTGAAAAGTTTTAGTATGAGTTTCTGAATAAGTTTTTGATGGTTTTATGGGTTTGACGAAAACTCATTTGAAAGAATTTTGACTAGATCTCGCGAGACCGGGCCAAAACTCATCCACATACACCCAAAATTATTTCCTTATAAAAAAATTATTTAAACTTACATACAAAAAGATTGAAAAAAATTCTAAAATGTAATTTAGCAATACAATCATCTCAAAGTTAGATAAAAAATTAATTGATCATTAAAGAACATCAATTGAAAAGTTAATTTTACAACTAAACTAGAGGTTTTGAGTTAAGTGGGTAGCACACATTTAGAGAAGAAATTGATTTCACACATTGGACGTGCCAACCAACACAGTTGCCAATGTTAAAAATGGAAAATAATAGCAAAAATGTCAAACCTCTACATTTATTGACACAAAAAGCAGCATAAGATCTGGGGAAATCTAGAGGTGCCGTTGAAATACAGTTATCTATATAATTTATTTATTTCATACAACATTTAATTTCGCCACAGCTTAATTGGTTCAAATTTGGGGGCAGTTTCTTGGCCCGAGGCCTAGGGCAAGGTTGTGTGTTCACAAAGAACTAGACAAAAGAACTAGACAAAATTTAAGGGAATTTAATGCAAGAATTATAATATAATAATATGTTTATATACTCCATAATATGTAAAAAAAATTATATATATGCACTTGAAACCTTGTGGGCCTGTTTGTTTGGTGTTTGAGAAAGTAGTTTGAGTGAGTAGTGGTGGTTTGTGAAATAATCTCGATTTGCGTAATGTTGTTTGTTTGGATTTTGAGAGAGTTGTTTGAGAAATAAAGTAGGTATATGTTTTTTTGGAAGAGTTAGGTTGTAGGTGTAAGATGTGTAAGACTTTATGTCAAATTATATTTGTTGTGAGATAAATTATGTAAGAGATTTGTTACTTTATGTCAAATTAGAGTAGAGTTTGTATATGATTTGTTTAGAGAAAAAAATTGTTGTTTGTTTGGGTTTGAGAGAGTAGTTTGAGAAAATTGAGAAATGAAAAATTTATTTCGAAAAATAAAAAACATGTTTGTTTGACATTTCCCAAATACGAAATTTTTTTGGGAAATGCCAAACAAACAGGCCCTGTTATTTTTGTATGCATGTAAATAATAAAAGAAGACCGACAAGTGATTGATATAGTAGAAGAGACTAGTCATTATAAAATAACAAATCCATCTCGAATTCCTTTTGAAAGAAGATCTCATTTAATGTGATTGACATACTTCGAAAATAATTACACCTTGGGAAATTAAAAAATAAACAATAAAAGAAGAGCAAAAGTTTGATCTCAACAACTTTTTCATTGAAAATTTTAGTTAAAAAATAATCATGTTAACTCTGGTGTACGTCACGCCTAGAATTTATTGAGAAGCCCATATCAATTTAGTCATTTAGAGTATGTATGACTTAATTCAACTCCCACGAATGTGGGTATTTTCTCTAGTTTCATACTAGCTTTTATCTAGTTTAATACTAGTAATTAGTTCACTTTGATATTATTGTAATAGTTTCGATTCGATATAGCATTTGATGTAACAACGTATTTACCATCTCAAAAAAAAAAAAAAAAAAAAAAAGAGTATGTATGACTTAAAAACATATTTATCGAGTATATGCATGTATCATGTATGTAAAATTAATAATAATCAACCATAAAGAAATTGAATTGTATTTGCTTTGTAGTTACATTCAATTATAAGATAAGCGTACAATATATTACATGCACTTGACATAAAATTATTTTGGGTTCGATCAAACCCAATCTTAATAAAATTTTCCAATCATATAAAGTTGATTTTACACTTTAACATTGAAATTTGAAAGATGTTTCTTTCAATAGAATAATCCATCCAATAGGACCATTGCTGTATACTAAATCTAAACTAACTATTGATCAAACTTTAAAAAAAAAAACAAAAAAAATTGTTTACCGGGTTTAATCACTTTCAAGTTAAGTGGAAACCTCTTCGAATTTGGATTCGCTATTTTATGGTGACTAGACTAGTCAATTTCACTAAACCAATCATCTCACATATGGAACTAAGTTTTGTTATTTTTTCAGTGAAACAACGATATATCATTTTTCTTTTGGGTTTCTCAAAGAGTTTAATTCCTTTCGAAGCGAGTTAGGCGCATTAATGTGAATACCTCTCTCAACAAGGATTCAAACCTGAATTCACTACTTTATAGTGATTAGCCAATCACATGTTGATAATAATATTTTATGATGTAGTGATTAATGTAAAATGATAGCGATTGATGTAATATCATTTTACATCAATCACTACATCATAAAATATATTCATTTACATTCAAAGTACACGAATACACCAACTATAAAAATCAGTATTAAACTTTTTTTTTTTGAGAAAAACGATCGATATATAGATTCAAAAAGCCTCAACAGTTACAAGATGTTTAATGTGCTCCGGCAACTCAACTAAATCTATCAAAGAGGCTAATTTTGTTAAAGAATGAGCTACCTTATTACCTTCTCTACGTGTAAAACTAATAACTGAAATTAAACTAAATATATATTTACACTAGTGTGAAACTTCTTCAAAATGTGCCATGTAGTTAAAATTTCACCTAACGTAAGAAGTTTTTTTTCATTATAAATTAAGTACAATGTTTATTACCTAAAATTTGGACAACGAGATTGTCAAGTACAAATGTACAATTTATATAATCTACGGGCCCTTTTGGGTAGGGGTCAGGCCCGCCTTTGCCTATAGGCAAGTTAGGCAAAGGCCTAGGGCCCCCACTTTTGGGGGCCCCAAGTTTTATATAATTAATTTTTTTTATAATACATATTCATGTATGAAAAGAAATTATATTTATGTACTAAGATAAAATTATTAATTTTTTAAAATTAAAAAACATTAATAATTTTATCTTAGTACATAAATATAATTATTTAAAAAAATTAATAATTTTATCTTAGTACATAAATATAATTATTTAAAAAAATTAATAATTTTATCTTAGTACATAAATATAATTTTATTTTTCATACATGAATATGTATTTGTTTATTCATTAATACAGATTATTGAACTTTTTTTTTTTTTGTAAAATTATATTTTTATTAAAAATTATTTATATACTATGACTTGATCAAATCAATCGATTTTTTTGTTTGCTTTTGTTATAAAACAGTATTTTATAAAATCTTTGTTTATGTTAAAAGAAGCTTTCAAAACTGAAAATAATTAAAACATATTTACAATCGACTATATAACAAATATATTTTATTAGTAAAAAATATGTAATAAAAAATCAAAACATTGATTTTAAATTAATACTTTTGTTCCGATTTGTATTATGAACTAAAAGTAGTATCAAAAGTTATTCCTATCCAAATAGACAAACCAATTGATTTATTTAATCTTATATTTAATCATATAAATTTGATTAGTTCTTATCCAAATGCATATATTTGTTATAGAATTATATTCACTATAGCTGTAACAGTGGTTTCTGCTGAAAGAAGTTTTTTCAAATTAAAATTAATAAAAACATGTTTACGTTCGACAATGACACAAGAAAGATTAAGTGACTTAGTTATTTTATCTATAGAAGAAGATATGTTAGAAGAATTAGAATATAAAGATTTAATAAACACTTTCACATCTAAAATAGCAAGAAAAATAAATTTTACATAAAAAAATAAATTATATAAGGGTCCAATTTTTTTATTTCGCCTAGGGCCCCCAAAACCCTTGGGCCAGCCCTGGTAGGGGTTGCCCCAGTTCTCTTCTTATTGAGACTGTGCCAAAATTTATTTGTATATAATTTTATCATATGTAAAGTGCAAAACCTATATAGTGTATATACTTGGAGCTAATGTCAATTTACCTTTATGTTGAATGCATTATGTTGAATTTATTTCTAGAAATTTGAAAAATAGTACTTAAGAAATTTAAGTCGTTCAACCGGAGAGTGTAGTACTCTATGAAATTGAGGGTGAGCACGAAAAATGTGTTTATAACATAGAGCGTAAATTGTCATATTTATCATAACACATGGAGTAAAGTGCTACATTTATCATAATACGGGGTGAGGGGTGATTGTGGATGAAGTGTCACATATAAGAGGGATAATTTTGTTAATTCATTTTTTTAAGTTTAAAAATATTAGGAAAATGGTGTGAAATTTTTATAGAATTATGAGAAGAAAAATACTCTTTTTCAAATCATGATGAAGTAAATTGAACATTAAATAAACCACAGTCCATTAACTCTATAATTTGATACACGTCGCTCATTTTTTCTCTCTCGAGCTCAACATGTAAATTTAATCAAATTCGATTTCATATTTTCAAAATCCACAACACTCAATGCAACCATATATAATTAAGATTCTGTTTTAAAGATTTTGTCGAAATATTAATCAAACTTTTTTTTTAAAATGGGACAGATCCATATATAGCCTACATAATCCGGTCCATTGCGTCTTGTATTTTTTTTTTTTTTCTAATTAACCATAAATTCCATTTCTAAACAAAACATATTACAAATAAATTCCATTTCTAAACAAAACATATTACAAATACATTGTAGTGGCCACAAAGACTAAAAAGAAAATGAACAATGAAGATCCAACCAAGTTTGGGAAAACACAACAAACAAAAGAGATAAGAAAGAATGAAGAAAATGAGCAATTGCACATCTCTGTGCAACAGAATAATTTCCAGACTGAATGAAAATCGATGCCAAATCTTCGGACTGATCCCAAGAGGAAACCTGGAATGATAATAAAGTACTAAAACCATGACCAAAATTCAAAAATTGATCTTCTCTTCAAAGAACACAAACTTCAAAAACCAATGTGAACAACCACAAAAGTATCAGCAAAATACAATTTACGTCCCTTAACTTTTACTGGTTTGCAGAATTAAGATACTTAGTTTTTCAGTAAGCATTTTACATCCCTTATCTTTCACTAGTCTGCGAGATCAGGACATTTAATTTTCCGACAAGCAAAATACGTCCTATAACTTTTCCATACCCGCGATTTTAGTCCACTTGACTGCAATTTCGGTCCACAACTCGCCAAAAATTGCATAATTACCAAATGGACAAATAATTTGGGGATTTGAATTAATATTGATGTTGTTAAATAGTTGTAAATATATAGTTTGTTAAGTGATTGTCAAGTGGGTGCTTATTTTGTCAAGTGGAATTTAATGTCCTGTAACCAAAATGTGTCAAATAGAACTTATGTGTCAAATATGTCTTAAAATTCTGCAGTTTAAAGTTATCAGTTTTGTAAAGTAACTTTGAGAATTGAAGTAGTAGAATATGCACGATGCTTTCCAATTCATTCATAACATTAAGTAGTACAAATTGAAAACAAAGCATAGTGCTCTATAAATAAGAATCCACCTAAGCCGACCAAAAACAAAGTAGCATAATGGATGTAAAGTTATAGGACGTTCGAAAAATTTATATAATGGTTAAGTGGACTAAAATTACGGGTAAAGAAAAGTTATATGACGTATTTTGCTTGCCGAAAATTAAATGTCATGATTCCGCGGACCAGTGAAAGTTAAGGAACGTAAAATGCTTGCTGAAAAATTAAGTGGCCGATTTTTCGGACCAACAAAAGTTAAGGGACGTAAATTGCTATTTTGCCCACTTACTTTAAGTAACTATTAAGCATTCAAACATTATTAAACTACTAAACAATTTGCATATAAACGTCAACTGATCTTGATGTTTTATTTTAAGAAATAAATGCTTTTTTTTTTTGTCTCCTGGCTTTAGTGGGGTTCATACTTCAAAATCTCCCGTGACATGCATACGTCTTTACTGGTTTGTTTTCTTTCGATTATCTTATATTTATGTTGTATGAAAGAATATTAATTTTTTAATTGAGTTAGTGTGACTTTTCATATAGTGGAATTAATTTATCAACACAACTTTATTTTTAGTTGCATCTTCTCTTTTAGATTGCCTTTGATGCTACATTGATTTGATCCAAGTAGATCTTGTCCATGTAAATAGAAGGAAAATAAGTGATTGTATATACATAGGGCTGAAAATCAAACCAAGTTACTCGATACTCGACTCGAGCTCGTTTGAGCTCGGTTCGTCACACTAATCAAACAAACTTGAACATCTTTTTTCGTTCGATAACTTTTGAAGCTCGGCTCGAGCTCGACTCGATATGCTAAAAATTGAAAAAACACATGCAAAATATCAAGCTACTCGATACTCGGTTCGAGCTCGTTCGATAAAAGCTCGTTTGAGCTCGGCTCGATTGAAAATCAAACCAAGCTCAAACACAAAATTTCAAGCTCGATAAAAATCGAACCAAGCTTGAACAGTGTGTCGTTCGGTACTACTCGGCTCGATTACAGCCCTACATATTGAGGCCTTTTTCAAATTCAATAGGTTTAACTTGGTCAATGAAAGTTCATTTAATTTTAATCCTATTAGTTAAAATGATGTTATTTTTATAATTTTTATCCTATTAGATGTACATTGGATGTTATCATGGCCAAATAAGGAGATGTAATTGATAATTATTATTTTTATATTATAAAAGGATTGTAAATGTACGTTTGTTTTATAAATATCTCAAAATAAAAAGAAGAAAATATCGGATTGTCTAGAAGAAATCTCAAGAGAGTCGCATCCTCTTAAGCATGACAAGTGCCAAATTTTTTTACATAGAACCTTTTATACAAGTTGTGAATTAATTTATAATGTGTCCATTTTGCCCTTCTTCATTTTCATTTCATTTTATCTTCGCCAGATTTTTTTTTTTTTTTTTTTTCTGAACCTCTCTATCATAAGTAACCTTACTTTAATGTTATAATATCATAAGTTTTAAAGCCAACACATTTTATACCAAAAGTTAACGATTAACACATTTGGTATTTCCATCAAATTTTCTACGGAACATACAATTTTGGGTGGAAAATTTACAAAATTGGCACCATAATTAAAGATTACTAGCAAAGTTTGCCCCACATATTTTCTGGCCAGCAAATTTACCCCACAATTCAGAAATATGAAGCATTTAAGTCACAATTGCAAAAATAGTTAAATTATTAATTATGTTTAATAAATTCTATATACTATTATAAAATATCTTAAAGTAATTAAATTATATATATAATATATATATATATATATATATATATATATATATATATATATATAAATTAAATAACATTTTATATTAAATTTGAGAAATAAATATCAATTAAATTTATTAGACTTTATAAATTTCAAAATAAATCTTGTAAATTAATTAGATTTTACATGACATATATTTATATATATTAAATAATATTTAATATAAAATCTGAAAAAAATCTTTTCAAAATTACATAAATAATAATAATAATCCTATTTAATAAATTTTATATATCATTCTTATAATTAAAAATAAATTTAAAAAAAAAAAACCTAGCGGCATGGGTTCCATCTTGGGGGGTTGGGGGGGGGGGGGGGTTGGGGGCTAGGGTTTTGTAATTTTTTTAATTTGTTAAGATGATTAATATTTATGTAATTTTAAAAATATTTATTTTTCAGATTTTATATTATTTAATTTATATATATCATATGAAAAATTTAATAAGTTAGTTTTTTTTCCAAAATTTAAAAAATCTTGTAAGTTTAATTAATATTTATTTTTCATATTTTACATAAAATATTATTTAATTTATAAAATTTATATGTAAAATCTAATTAGTTTAAAATATTTATTTTTGAAATTTAAAAAATCTAATAAGTTTAATTGATATTTATTTTATAATATTTTATATAAAATATTATATATATATATATATATATATATATATATATATATATATATATATATATATTATACTATATAAAATCTAATTTTTTGTAAGAATCACAAGACCCAACTCGCTCGAATTATTTTTGAGGTTAGTCGATGTTCGTTTTGTGTAACAAGTAGAAAACCAAGTTGTCACTGTGATATAGTTGAGATTATGTGATTGTTTTTTTTCTTTTCATTTTACGATATTATTGTGAATTTTGTTTGCTTTACAGAAATGGAATTGTGATTGATATTTTGGTTTGATTTTGAAGGCATTTGTTTTAATAAATATTGGATACCTCGAATCCTCAATAGACCATTAATTTTTCTTGATAGCACGTATGACTTTTTCAATCAAGTATGACCTTATAACTTATTTTTTCTTTGAGGGTACTGATTTTGTCTCAATCGTGCCTCCAACTCTGTTGACACTGCCCCTTTTGGCAAACACCCTAATTTTTTCAGAGAAAAGTTCTTTCCCTTGTGCATCAAAAATTGGACGTGCTGAAACAACTTAAAACATATTTTTCAATGAAATTTTTGCTTTTACAAGTGTGTAGTTGATCTTCATCATCTTGTAAGAAGTAGTAAATCTTTATTTTGTCGTAATGTAGAACCACATCCTAATGAGAATCAAATCATGTTGTATGCTATTACCATCAAGCATTGATAACTATAATTGCAATCAAGATCTTTTGTTTTCATCCTATATAAAATGGTTTTATGCATTTGAATGTCATTGTACTTCCCCCAACATTAGACATAAATAACGAGAAACATGAGATATCTAGGCATGCTTGAAAATCTACCTGCTTAACTAATTTAAGCTAGTTTTAGCACATTTATGAACATGGTTAGATAGTTCTAAATGGATAACTAGTTTTTGAAAAAGTAGTTCTCCTTGTTGCAATATTGGAATAAAAATTTATAAAACGAACTAAACGGAATGATGACATAATGAAAGGCTTGGATTGAAAGCAAAATCTATAGACAAATAATCTAACACATGAATAATATAAAAAATAAAATAAAATGATACATAATAGCAGACTCCAAGAATGTTTGAAATCCCACTCCACTTGATTGTCATTTTCAAAACTTGGATCATTATATTATTCTATCAAAATCGTATCCGTCAGAGATATTTTAACTAATGGAAAATTCATACTGAGATTGAAGTCTGGAACTTCCCGTGCAACATCAACAATAAGATCTGGTAAAATAATTTGGGCTTTATCTTCTTGTCATCATGATCATTATCCAAATATGGCAACTTATAATTTAGACGATTTCAACAAATGGTATATCCATTTTGTTTGAATATTGAAAACCAAGTTAAATTACCTTTTATAGAAGAATTTTAGTGGAAAATCACAAATATTTGAGAAAAACATGGATAATAAATGAAATTTTTTGAATGACAATTTTGTAGGGATAGCTGAAGTATTTTTTGACTCATCACAAATTGAATAAATAAGAGAGGAAATAGACTTTAGAGTGAAGTGAGAGAGAGAGAGAGAGAGAGAGAGAGAGAGAGAGAGAGAGAGAGAGTTTCTCACCCTGGAGAATAACGTGAAGATTCTATGCCATGTGTTGATGATATGGATATGAAAAAGGTTATGCAGATGATATTTAATTGTGTAGAAGTTGTGCAAACTTTTTATTATACATATTCTAAAAGAATTGTTTTCGACATTCGAAAAAGAGACATAAGAAGAATGGAAGAATTAGTCATTGCAAGAGAATGTGTGTGTAGCAAGAACAAGTTTTTAGACCAAAAACTATTTAAGAGAGAAAAACCGAAGAGAGAGCCCAATGCCTTTATAAGATGTGGTTGCAAAACACAATTTCGTATTTCATATGGCTAACTTTGTGAAAGTGCACAACCATAATTTAACGAACCAAGATTCTGGTATATTTCTTTACCCACATAGGAATTTTAGAGATGGTGATATTGCAAAGTCATGTGCAGTGAGCAGAGTGAGAATTTGGAGAAGCCAAATTATGTCATATTTTGCGATAAAGTCGGCAACTATCGATATGTGAGGTTTACTATAAAGGACCTATACAATCACTTGAATAAACAACAAAAATGTGACATTGTTGATGCAGATGTTGAAGCTGCAATAGCTTATCTGCATGCCGAGACAGACGCTGATAGGAGGTTTGTTGTTGAATATGATGTAGATGATAAAAATAGATTGTGTATATTTCTATGATCTGATCCAAAATCAAGATATGACTACAAAATTTTTAGTGATATTTTAGTGTTGGATTCGAAGATATTTTAGTGTTGGAATCGACTTACCAAACCAAAACTTATCATAAGTCCTTTGTTGTTTTAGCAAGTGTGAAAAACCATTTCCTAAAATGATATTCACTTGTGCTTTTTTGTCTGAGGAGTATGAAGAAATATGTAATGTGTTTAAGACTTTTTAAGTATTATGGAGAACAAAATTCCCGTCTCAGTTGTTACTGATGGTGAAAAAGCTATTGATAAGCAATTAAAGATGTGATTCCATAAGCGCTTCACAGTTTGTGTGTTGCCACTTGCAACATAATTTTGATAAAAATATTCATAGTGCCGGACTTATTCAAAATTTTGTTTGCATCAGGAAAGAGCATACGGAGAATGAATTTGAAGATTAAAGGAGAAATTTTATTGAGATGTTTGATCTTGAGAGAAATGATTGGATTAACTATACATACTCAATAATAGAAATATGGGGTACAACATATCTGAGAGGACATTTCTTCAGTGGAGTGAGCAATACACAATGCTGCGAATGATTGAATTCATTTTTGAAAAAACATGCTGACCAGGTAATCAAATTTTATGAGTTTGTCAAGTCATTTGAGTTGGATAAGGGTTGGCTAGGTCATTAAGTCATAAATCTCAATAAAATTATCTAGAAGCTCATAATGCAAATATTTTCACTTCTAAGGTAGATTACAAAGTTCGAGAAGAAATAGATAAGGTTGTTGTGCATCGTTTACTCGTTCTGGGTGAAATGAATTTAGTTGTATATCTTCGATGGTCGAGTAGGGAAAATTTTGAGATTGGGATGCAATAAACAACTTCAACACTCAGAAGATGCATATCTCATTCTTGCAACTAGAAACTATAGGGTGGCCATGTTCACATTTATTTAACGTAATGAAAGCTGAAAATATAAAGGCTATTCCATCAAGTTTCATACGGGAAAAGTGGATTTTAAAAATTGGCTGAAGTATACAAGTTGGGTTTTCACAGTGTACGATTGTCAAAAACAACGCGTGAACCCAGGATCTCAGTTATCTAACTCATACGAAAATGGGTATTTGAATCTCAATTCAAAAACATAAATAAATAGGTAATTTAGGAAATTACTTCACCACAGGCAAGGTGGTGGTTTTTCTCCGGTCTTCAAAAGTTCACTAGAGCACCCCAAGTGTTGTGCCTCTAGAGAAAGTCCACACCAATTGGATTGAATGACTTCTCGTAATCCTCAGGCTCAGAATTAGGATTATGGAATTATCTTTTTCAGGAATTGGATCTAGATCCAGAGAAGAAGCTTGGAGAATAATGAAGGGGCGATTTTCACAGGGTATGGCTGAACAGGAAGAAGGGGCGAGAGGGCTGAGATTTTCGGCCTTCTTGTTTTTCTTGTGTTAGGTTTTGCATCAAATCCTTAGTTAGTTCGATTTTTCTACAGTGCGGCCCCGTTAGTTACGGCCGCACATGCGGCCCTATCCCTAAGCCGTTAGATCGGCTTCCATCCATAGCAGCCGTTGGATGTGTAACTAAAGGAATTGGATTTAATTTATGTTTATTTTTAATTAAAAATGCAATTTACTATTAAGCCCTTTTAGTTAGTTTGTCAAAAAAAAAAAAAAAAAAAAAATCCTACTGAAAATAGAAAAGACCCTTTTGCCCCCCATTAAATTTTATGTTGTAAGAAGACGTTTATACCCCCCACTTAAAAACCGAAATTAACAATTAATTTGCTACTTAATTCCTTCTCTTTCCTAATCTTTCAAAACTAACTAATAAATTCCTTTTATTCCATAATCATTCAAGCTTAATTGATTATTTCTTGTTATTACTTCTCCACCATTGTTACACCATCTATTCCTTCAATAATCTCACCACCATTTTTGCACCTTTTAAATGAATTCTCTCCAAAATTGCTTTACAAATTTCGAATCATAAAAAAAATGAAATTCTCAATTACTTTTGCATCCACGAAATAAATATCTCAAATCAATAATTTTGATGTATATTATCCTTAATCCCCTTTTGTTTATTTATTTCTACTCGGTCGATCAAATTCGAATTTCTTTGATAATAGTTTAAATTTCGGTCGATCCTATTAGTTAAGAGATCCATATTCGACAATAAATAAATAAAATTATATGTATGCATAGTGTTTTATAAAAATAAGTAACACTGATAATATTTTACCATCAATAATTTTATTTAATAAAATAGTAGTTAATAATTTGTTCATAAATAATTTTTCCGAATATTTTCATCTAAATAATTATGAATATTAATTACTAGAAAGTTCATAAATTAATTCTTACGAAAAATTTGTTGATCCCTGGTGAACGGTGCTAAAAACTCAACATGTGAGCTAAATTTAGTAAAATCGTAAAGTTAACAAAGTTATTTTAGAAAAAAAAATGTTAATGTAAGTTTTGGAATCGACGATTTATAGGATATATGATCTGTTGGAATTAAGAAATTTAGATCCGAGCAAAATTTGAATTCGTTCTGATACAAACGAAGGCGGATCTGGATTGAATTTAATCCGATCCAAATTCAATCCATTGACAGCCCGTAGTATTCTCAAGGTCCAAAAAAGGGACTATTAATAGGGCCTGGATCTTTCCAATATGTAGAAGATTGTGCTTTAAAATAAATTTTAAAGACCGACTAATTTTTAATGTTGATGTGTCATCTCCGGATTAACGGGCTAGGTGAACGTGACAAGCCCATATTCTGGGCTTAAAATAGATTGAGCCTATTTTTTTATTATTTATGATAATTGTTCGGGAAAAGCCAGAGATTCGTGAAATATTTTCGATCTGCATTATATGGTTTGTTTGAATTTTGAAAAAATAGTTGAAAATTAAGTAGGAATTTATATCAAATCAAGTTTGTTGTGTAACATAAATTGTGTAGAAAATACATTAATTTATATCAAATTAAAGTAGATTTAATACATATATATTTTAGAGATAACAAAATTATGCGTTAATTTGCAACATTGACAGAAGCATTTCAGGTGAAATTGGTTGAGTGCTTTAGGCTTGGGCCTAAACCCAAACAAACTAAGCAAACCCAGTCCAGTGGGTGGGCCTTTTCACAACTCTATCGGATACCAATTTTTAAGAGTTAGTTTGAATGAGGTACTCATTTAATAATCTCTCATGGGCCTGGGAAAAGAAAAACATTTTTAAGTGATAATAGTTTAAATTGAAATAATAAACCATATAAAATGTAAAGAAGGTTTTTTATCCCATCAAATTAATCGCGATCTAATAGTCCAAGGAGGGTTAAGATTTATCTCCTAAATCACTCAGGTTCATGAATGATAAATCTGGCTTCCATGAAAGAATACTCAGGTTGACATAATTTAACTTGGCAATTATCTCTATAATTTGGAGGTCCACACTACTCATGATTGAATAAACAATTTTTAATTTGTTGTTGACATAAATTTAATTAGTCTAGTTATGCCATTTTTGTCCTAATAGAATATTCTTGTCTAAGTCGAGATTTTTCTGTGTATAGTATAAAGTATATGGTATAGGACATTTGCACTAGGTTTTCAACAATTCATAATGTGACCCAATTGCCTTGACCCTTTAAACACTGAAATGGGCTAAAAAAAGTAAAGGGGGGCATAAACACAATTTTTTTGTTTCGCGTTGATTTCATACTCATTATGGCTCACCAAAACAATTTAAATTCAAAATTCACACCCGACCCATTATTTAAAGAGTTGAACTTTATCCAAATTTTATATTGTTTGGACGAAATCTTTGAAATAAGATTCAAATTAAATTTGAAAATAAAGACGTGATTTGAATCGAGTTTTAGAAAATAAGACCAACAACGATGCATATTAACCCCAAACCATTCTGTGAGAATTTTGGATTTTATAAAGTAAACATTTTATGTAATTCTTTTAATCAAAACAATAATAAATTTCAGATATACTCAATTTTAGAGTCCTTTTTCGAAACATTTGACAAAATACAAAAACAAGCCTTAAAACTTCATCCAACAATCACAACTATTTCACAATCCATTACCATTTAGTTAACTACTACTAATACTATTTAGACAATGTTCAAAAATATAAAAAGATCCAAACATTTTTACTACCACTACTACTTACACAATGTTCAAAAATATAAAAACATCTAAACATTTTTACAAACAATTATCTAAAATTCAACTCCAACAATTTCAATCTTCCTCAACACTTGAGGAAATCACAATTATCTCTATCTCTTCATCCTCCTCGGACATATACTCTGGAGTCTCGATAGTAGGTGGTGTTGGTGGATCGGGTATACCGAAGATAGCCTCCAACTCCCACCAGTATCTTTCTCCAGATTCGCGGAAGTGTTTTGGCACAATCCAATAAATTGGATCCTGTCAATATATCATAAATTAGCTAGGATTAATTAATCCACACAAGTTAATTAAATACTAAAATTAACAAATGATTATTGTATACACATTTTACCTGCCAAAGCAACTTCCATACATCCTCGTATGCAACTTCTAATTTATTGTCGACCTGGTTCCAGTGCACCCGTCTGCACTCAAGTGCCGTCTTCCACAAGCCAAACCGGGTATACAACCTTCCATATTCATGTTCCAAAAAATCAATGGTGAAGGTCTTCCCCGTATAGGCTTCTAGTCTCGCTCGAATATCTTCAAAAGCGTCTTTGTTTGCCCCATTAAACTGTATTCTTCCTGCTGCTCTCTCATCCACTAACATCTGCAGAAAAAGCTCCAACTCGTGGGTGGTGAAACTTGTGTTTGTCATGTTTCTGTAATTTGAACAATTTAAACAATATCAAACATACACATTCTAATACCATGTTCATATGAAACTAACAACATTGAAACCAACTCTAACAATTATATCCATCTAACTGTTATTGACTCTAGCAAGGAAATTGAAGCAGAACAGAACAATTATATCCATCTAACTGTTATTGATCTTGTTATAGTACTGGCTAAAGTAATTTAGTTATTTAAGAGTCTTTATATTAACAGATTGTTTTCCCAATATTCTTCTTTCATAATAGGCATTTCCAGAGCCTATGCTTTAACAAGAGGATTTTTCACCATTGATACCCATGATTTAGGCAGTCCAATCAGAGAATCAAATGCCAAGTAGCAACTAATATCACATATTGCTTTAGTTATTTATCATAGATGACACATCATAATTCAAATTAATAATTGACCAAAAACACCCTGTTAATTTTAGTAATTGACAAATAACAACCCACTGACTTAAAAAACACCCTTCAAACTTCTCATGCATTCAATAATCTCAACCAAAACCACCAGTCCAATACATTTTCACCCAAAAAAAATACATTTAAAATTTTCAAATCCACATATAATATACATGTTCCATGTATATACAACTCATAAAACAAAATAAGGAGGAGCAAACAAAAATCAGTGGAAACCCATCATAAATTGAGCATACTCGAAATAAAATGTTTAACAGTTAAACAAAAACAAAAAACAGTTAAACCCCTTCTCGGATTCTTTGCCAAATAATGAGGATCAAACAATGAGGATTCTATGTTAAACCCCTTCTCGAAATATACATCTTCACGGATTCTCTGCCAAATAATGAGGATCAAACAAAAAACAGTTAAACCCCTTCTCTTCCAAACCCCCCACATTAATTTAACTATTTATTTTCTACTACAAAATAAGATTTAGATCTCTATTCACGGATTCTTTATAATCCTATGATATGCATATATTTCGAGTATAAACATACATTTTTTTTAATTATTTACATACATACAAGAAATACTCCTAGAAAATTCATAAGTATACACACAAAAATTAAAATCTGGAAATTCCTAAAACAACCGAAGCAAGAAAAAAAAGAAAGAACAAACCTCAAACCAAGTGCGGAAGATGAAACGACGATTGAGTCGATTTAGTGAACTTAGTGCTTTACGTTTGAGAGATGGAGTACGTGAGGGAGTGAGAGAGAGAGAAAGAGTTGGAGAAGATGAAACGACGAGGGGGGGAGTGAGATGTTTCTGGAGAGACGCGACTTTTGAGAGGTGTTTGCTGTTTAATTTTGTGCGGCTGGAGCAGGAGAGAATTAAGTCCGGCCTGTGCATGAGACGTGAAGGAGACGTGAGGGAGTGGGGAAAATTATTATTCCCTCTTTAATTGTGATTTGTGATCTCATGAATTTAGCAAGGAGTTGTTATTTTTTGGGTAACCAATTATTTTAGTGATAGATTCACATGATATTTGGTAATATTCTAAATCTGGAAATTTTGTACAACCCAAAAATTGATTTCCTGATTTTTGGTAGTAATAATTAAGTGTTTATTAATTAATGTTGGTAAGGCCATTAAATTTGAATTTTAGTTAAAAATATGAAAGGAAGTGAACACATTTGAATTTTAGTTAAAAATATGGTTTTACATTTTATAGTTTTAATAATTTACAATAACATATTATTGTAGTCATTTTATTAAGTGTTTACTAATAACATATTATGTTAGTAATAATTAAGTGATAATTAATTGTTGATTTTTATGTTATTATTATTTATCCAATGTTGAAACTCAATTCAAAGTAATTTTATTTACGGAGGTGTTAGTGATACTTTAACTCTCGGTTCTCCTTTCCGAGCAATTTTGGACCAATTTCAAAATAAATGGCTAATTAACGATTTACGGAGGTGTTAGTGATACTTTAACTCTCGGTTCTCCTTTCCGAGCAATTTTGGACCAATTTCAAAATAAATGGCTAATTAATGATTTACGGAGGTGTTAGTGATACTATAACTCTCGGTTCTCCTTTCCGAGCAATTTTGGACCAATTTCTAAATAAATGGCTAATTAACGATTTACGGAGGTGTTAGTGATACTTTAACTCTCGGTTCTCCTTCCCGAGCAATTTTGGACCAATTTCAAAATAAATGGCTAATTAACAATTTACGGAGGTGTTAGTGATACTTTAACTCTCGGTTCTCCTTTCCGAGCAATTTTGGACCAATTTCAAAATAAATGGCTAATTTACGATTTACGGAGGTGTAAGTGATACTTTAACTATCGGTTCTCCTTTCCGAGCAATTTTAGACAAATTTCAAAATTAATGCTCTTATTAACGATTTACGGAGGTATTAGTGATACTATAACTCTCGGTTCTCCTTTCCGAGCAATTTTAGACAAATTTCAAAATAAATGGCTAATTAACGATTTACGGAGGTGTTAGTGATACTATAACTCTCGGTTCTCCTTTTCGAGCAATTTTAGACAAATTTTAAAATAAATGGCTTATTAACGATTTACGGAGGTGTTAGTGATACTATAACTCTCGGTTCTCCTATCCGAGCAATTTTAGACAAATTTTAAAATAAATGGCTAATTGACAATTTACGGAGGTGTTAGTGATACTATAACTCTCGGTTCTCCTTTCCGAGCAATTTTAGACCAGTTTCAAAATTAAATGGCTAATTGACGATTTACGGAGTTGTTAGTGATACTATAACTCTCGATTCTCCTTTTCGAGCAATTTTAGACCAATTTCAAAATAAATGGCTATTTAACAATTTACGGAGGTGTTAGTGATACTATAACTCTCGGTTCTCCTGTCCGACCAATTTTAGACCAATTTCAAAATAAATGGCTAATTAACGATTTCAGTGTTATACCAGAAATGTTGTAATACATGCTAAGTCTCCGTTGCGGGATTAAATGCGGACTTGAAAATGGACTTGGATACCAGAAATATTGTATTATATAATTTATATGGATATAGTAACCAAGAATTTGAATTGGCGGAATGGTTAAGCAATGGGTTGAATAGGTGGTCTGTGTTCGATTTCATCTCACAACAAAAACTTGATTTTTTCCTCTTTGTGGAGAAATTAACTACTTTCTCCATTTTGGCCAAGTTCATATAAAGTTTGGCGGGAGAAATTTTGATTTTCTACAAATTAAAAAGTACTTCTAAATAAAAAATAGATTATAATTATAAATTTATAATACTTAATTTACAACTTAATAATTGTGTTATTTTCAATCAGGCTCAAATTTAGCTATTAAATTAACATCGACATGTTTATATTGACTTGAAATAGTGTATCAGCAAACAAAAGATTAAAAATATTATTTCAACTATATCAAAAAAAATGAAGCATCATCTTCATTGTCTTCTACTAAAATAATCATCTCAGGCCATGTTTCTTCGCCCATAGGTTCTTTGTCACCTCCAGGCACGATGTCCTCAATGAGAGCTTGATCCACGACATTATCCCCTCGTACTATTTCTGGTTTTTCATCCGGTAAAACTGCAAGATCATCAATGGGAAGCTTCGACGCAAAAATCACACTTAGCTCCCACCAATACCTTTCACCCTCTCTCCTGTACCTCATTGCTCACCAATGTTCCTTTATTAATAACAAAAAAAAGGGCGCATTAGCATTGTTGTATATTATGCACTATGCCCAATAATCATCATACCACTCTTACCTGTACAAGCTCATCCCAAATATAATCATCCGTCTCCAGAACATTGAGAGTATGATTCCATCTCACAAGACTACATTGTTTTGCCTGCTCCCAAAGGCAGTATGAAGTGTGCAGATCACCGAAAATCTTGAACAACTCCTTATAAGTCATTGTTTTTCCTGTTCTAGCTTCGATGATTGGAATTATCCTGTTAATGCTCTCCTCATTATTGCCATTCCAGTGAATGTTCCCTTGGAACGCCTCTTCCACTAACAAGTTAATGAAAATTTCTTGGTCGTATGATGTTCATATTCGCCCCTTTTGACTATATTTAACATTCATAATCATCATCAGATTGATATATAATTATAATTATATATGATTGTGTTTAATGGACAAAAGAACCTTTGATTGTTGCACATGCACCATCAAAGAAAACAACTCGAAATTATTTTTGAATAAAAAAGACAAACAAGATTATCATCAGCTATTAAATGTTTTTGCACTTTGCCACCAAATTACCAAATCGTGTAATCACAAATTTAAATTTTTACACAACCCTAAAAAAATTTCATAATTTCGGTTTTTGTTGAATTATATGTTTTTGCACTTTGCCACCAAATTACAAAAACATGAAATTTACCCCTATCTTTCTTCATTAGTTACTCTATACATTTTTTGGATGACAATTTTTTGTGAAAATCTAATTATGATGTCAGCACTACAAAATTACCGTTTTTTCTGCTAATTATTTTTTTCAGTCAATTAATTACTACAAATGTAGGAAGTTTATTGTTCTTAATCATTCAATTAATCTTTGCATATATTTTATTCATATTCACATTTAGTATAAATATATTATTATAACTAACTCATTGAAATTATTTGACCTATATATTAACGATTTGTTTTGGTGTTCCTACAAGAGTATCTACCTTGTCCAAGTGGACTAGATGGTGTAACATGTTTTATGACTCAATTTCGAAACCTAGCTGGAACATGCACCTTCCTTCATTTGTTACTCTATATAATTTTTTGGATGGTCATTTTATTATAAGGTAGCAATGAAATGTTGAACAATATGGAGTGATTAATATAAAGAATACGTTGTCAGCATACATTTTTCAAATTTGAATTGTGATATTTTTAAAGAAGGGAAATTTACATAGACACCCCCTGACTTTTATCCTAATTACAAGAAATTACCCTACTGTTTGAAATATTACAAAAATACCCCCTCGAGGGGTGTATTTGTAATGATTTTAGGGACCAAATTGGTAATAATTTCTGTGTAACAAGGGGGTGTCCTTGTAATACAATTTTTGGTTGAGGGGGTGTTTTTGTAATATTTCAAACAGTAGGGTAATTTCTTGTAATTAGGGTAAAAGTCAGGGGGTGTCTATGTAAATTTCCCTTTAAAGAATATGCATGATAGGTTCATTTGAAATGACTTAATGCACCCTCAAAAGTAAGTCAATCAAATCAGACTCTTGACTCATTCATTGTATTCATTTGAAGTTTGATTTTTCATAAAACAAATATAACTATTTTGTTCTTGTAAGGAAAAATCGTTTGTTGGTGAAATTTGTTGAATTTGGACTAAAATATTCCTCGATAAGGAGAACCGAGAGTCATAGTATCACTAATCCCTTCGTGAATCGTTAGTTGGTGAAATTTGTTGATTTTGAACAAAAAATGCTAGAAAAGGAGAACCGAGAGTCATAGCAACACTAACCCCTCCGTAATCGTTAGTTGGTGAAATTTGATAATTGACAAATAACACCCTGCTAACTTAAAAATTTGACAAAACACACCCTGCTAACTTTAAAAGTTGACCAAACACGCCCTGTAGTCTTTAAAAATTGACAATAACATCTTGTTAACTTTAATAATTGACAGAATACACCTTGGTAATTTTAAAAATGGACAAACAAAACCATGTTTCGTTAAAAAATTGATAATCACACTCTGTTTACTTTAATAATTGACAAAAATACCCTTATAACTTTCAAAGTTGACAAAGACCACCCTGTTTGTCTAGGGATATAGACAATCACACCCTATTAACTTTAATAATTAACAAAACACACCCTGCTGACTTTATAAGTTGACCAAACACACCCTGTATTCTTTAAAAATAGACAATCACACCCTGTTACCTTTAATAATTGTGAAAAGACATCCTGCTAACTTTAAAGATGTTATTATTCATTCAATATATTATTAACAACGAAAACATAATTCCTAATCAACCATTATATTTCAAAATAATATGTTCCACCAAAATATAGCCTTACAAAATCCAGAAATCAATAAAAGTAATTATGAAAACAGTACATTCTTCAGTCCTACTCATTAGAATGCAATCTTCGACTAACTCTCACTGCACCTATCTTTTTACATGTGCTCATGTAATGCCCTTTCATTCCACAAATTGTGCAAGCCCTTTGCAAATGCTGACTTGCCACTGTATCCTCATGTTGTGGTGATTGCGGTTGTGTTGCTGGTTCGGGAGTTGATGCTCGGGGCTCTGTCAATTGCAATCCTATCCCTCTCTCATTAGAATGCAATCTTCGACTAACTCTCACTGCACCTATCTTTTTACATGTGCTCCTGTAATGCCCTTTCACTCCACAAATTATGCAAGCCCTTTGCAAAGGCTGACTTGCCACTGTATCCTCATGTTGTGGTGATTGCGGTTGTGTTGCTGGTTTCGGGAGTTGATGCTCGGGGCTCTGTCAATTGCAATCCTATCCCTCTCTCATCACGTGCTTTTCTCTTATTACAAGTCTTCTCAAAATGACCTCTCAATCCACACTGTTTGCATGTCCTTTGTACTTTGTTGGTTTGACTTGCCACTGTATCCTCCTGTTGTGGTGATTGCGGTTGTGTTGCTGCTTCGGAAGTTGATGGTCGGGGTGCTGGCAATTGCAATACTATCCCTCTCTCACCACATTCTTTTCTCTTATTACGAGTCTTCTCAAAATGAGCTCTCATTAAACACTGGACGTGACTTTCCAATGCATACGCATCGTCTCCTATAAGTAGATATAGTGTTGCAGCCTTTATTTCGGACAATTTGTATCGTTTCTCATCTACTTCGTTGGACTGAATTACATATATGCAAACCACTCCGCTTGGCCAGCCAAATAATTGAATCAACTCAGTCTCAGATTCACACAACCTAAACTTACGGTATCCATCAATCCTATAATAATTCTTCTTACCACAAATTCCCATCAGATCACACATGTAATCAAGGTTTTCGATTGACATTTGCTTATAGTTGAAGTAGTCTACGCACCTAAAAGTACCCCCCACATACTCCGTATTAGGTTCATGCCTTAAACTACCACCATAATAAATCTTTAAGGTACGGTGTAGTTTATCTGCAAATAAAAAATACTAATCTATGAAAAGCAGAAATCCCATACATAACAAATAAACATGGTGGTACTGTAATGCATAATATTCCATACAGAATATCTAAACTTTTCACCTAAAAACTCATCATTATCCCCACTTTGAAAATTAGCATAACTAGTAAACAAGCAAATGCCTCCTCTTATATGACAGTTCACAAAATATTAGTGGACCTTCAAACTATGAAAAAATATTTCAATGATACTATTATTTCCTCTTCTAGTGGACCTCATCCACATACAAACATCTTTAATCTTAGTTTTGATAGCTAGTCAATGTTAATTGGATTAGCACTGACTTGCGAACTTTAACTTATTTTCTTTTACAATAAATACCCATGTTTAGACCCCGTTAATCTCAACATTGACATTATCAAGCCAATGCATGCTTATGAAGCCAAATCAAACAGGGAAAGAACAGGGTTGGACACAACAAAAGACACTGAGAGTGCATCAATTGAAACCACCAGTTTATCACATGCGCGAAATAAATTTACTCAATCTTTGAATCAAATCTTCTAGATGGAGTAAATGCACAATACTACCGTATATATTTTATAGAAAGTGACGGAGAGTATATCTCACTTATGATTAATGAGATTGAAACTCAAATTTAATCAATTTAAATTGAAAGTTTTTATAAAGGATTTGGCTTATTGAATTAAAGATATCTCCTTTTAAAAATAGGGTTAATATTATTTCAGATATACCAATTGAAGAGGGCCAAAATAAAAATATAGACAATTATTTCAATCGAGGCTCAACTTACATTCCAATTAATATGCTGGTATTGCATTCCAACATAATAGAGAAGTCATTTAAAAATACGTTTGTGGATAAATATTGTGCTCCAATTAAGCTAATATGTATTGAAATCTTGTTTCTGAAGGAAAAATACATTTGTGGATAAAGAAAATAATTAACTTTTTTTGAGATAAATTTGCGATCGATTTCGGTGTTGCATATGTCCATCTGTCGCAAATTATATATATATATATATATATATATATATATATATATATATATATATATAAAATTTTAAAAAAATTCGTGTCAAATTTGTGACAAATTACATGTCACAAGTTATTGTGACAGACATTTGTCACAAATTGTGGTCGCTAATTTTGGTGCCAAAAATAAATAAGTGGCGCCAAAATTTTGCGACAGACTTGCAACGAATTAAATTGTCTGTCACAAATGTTAGTCAATGTTTTGTTGCAGATCCGGTCGTAAAAAAATTGATATAACTCTGAGAAATTTTGTTGCAACTCTGTCACAAATCAGTTAGAAATTGCGACGAATGTCATCCGTCGCAAATTTTCCGTTGCAAAAGCCCCAATTTCTAGTAGTGTTTGAGAATGCTGGTTTATTTAAAGAACCTTTTAATGTTGCTCCTTTATTTACTAGTGGTATACATTATACACACACACACACACACACACACACATATATATATATATATATATACTAGGGCAGTCGCACCACGCAAGGCGCGGTGCGGGTGCCCATTATGTAAGCTTGTTTATGAGCTATTTTACTCTCTTGACAAATTTATGAGTGGAGAAAAGAAGAAAATATTGGAAGAAAGTCTGGTGAAGATTGTTGGAGAGAAATTGTGAGGAAATTGTGTGTAAAATTTATTATAATGAATTGTGTGTAGAAGGAATCGAACCTTATACTATATAAACAAAATAAAACTCAACTAACTGCTAACAAACTAAAGTTGCTAACACGTTTCTATAAATAAAACAGGAAAAGAGATAAAATATAAAATACAAGTAAATCAAATAAACCTGAAGGGGATCAAATCCCTAATTCCCAAATCAGACTCCTATCTCCCTCTTTAGCTTGATGCTTTTGCGTTTTCTTCAAATCTTGAAGCTTTAATTTAATTATTTCATTTGATCTCCAATACTCATCGTTAAGATGGAGCATGAAAGTCAAGCAGCACAATGTTGGACAATAAATTAAAAGAACGAGGTAAGGCTACAACTCAACATTAATTCCTTAATTCGGAAATCAGACTCCTATGTCCCTCTTTAGCTTGCTCTTGCTGTGTTTACTTCAAATCTTCAATCTCTAATTTAATTCTTTCTTTTAATTTCTAATTCTTTCTTCTGTTCTTAGGTTTGATGAATGTACATTATTCATAGTAGTACATTATACATTGTTATTATATAATCAAAATAAATAAAAAGAACAAGGTAAGGCTACAACTCAACATAAAATCCCTAATTTTGTGTTTACTTCCAATTTTCAAGCTGTTATTTAATTCTTTCGTTTAATTTCCAATTATTTTTTCTGTTTATATGTTGGATGACATGTTTGTTATTGCATAATCAAATGTACATTATTCGTAGCAGTACATTATACATTGTTATTACATAATCAAAAGTACACTATGCATAGTAGTAAATTATACATTTTGGACGTCTGTTTTTCCTAGAAAAAGTAAAGTACATAGGTAAATTGTTGTCTATCTAAAAAGATATTCACATAGGTTGGGCCTCTATGTCTTCTCCTAGTATGGTATATATCTGTTCTTTTAGTTCTTCTAAGAGAGGATAGTCTGTGATTCCTTGCAATACTGATTCGGCCCATGCTGACGTATTTTTATCTTCCATAATAACATATAAGCTATCTCTAACTCAAACTCTGAATGGATCATTGGTACATGTGTTTTCTCTTTTGTCCATCTGTGAGTATGTATACTTGTTATGATATATACTGTTATTACTTTACAAAATAATCTATTAATGTAATTATTTTTCTTACCTTGATTTTTAATTTGTGGCACGGTTTGATGATTCTGGTGTGTCCTATGTAGGCTTGTTTTTCTTCGAACTGGGGGTCCTGTACATATGAATTTCTTATACAACAGTTGGTGTTTGTTCTGCTAATTAGATAAACATATTAGCACCACTTACGTAGTTTTGGGTATTTTGCCTTCCTTGTCAAGTTTTCTTATGAATCCTATGGCAACTTCGTATTTCTGAAAAATGCAAATATTTGGTTTGGCTAAAGACATTTCTTTCCAGAGACTGTTCCCATTGAACTCTTATCACCAGATTGTCAATGAAATTTATGAATTCTGTTTTTAGAAACTCAACATAGCAGCATGAAAAGCATTTGGTCAAGCGATTCCCATGTAGTTCTACACAGCATCCTGGTGTAGCACAATTTTGTATCTTAATAGATCCTCCCATTCGATCTGACATTGTTGTTTGAATTACATAGCTACTACCTTTAAGAAAACCAGTCACGTAAGTGTAGCACAATAAAATATTTATGTTACAATCAAAATTTTATAGATCCTTCATTTACAATATATATTTTTCTAGTTTGTCATTACACACAGTACACATTTGGTACATAGCAAAAATTTTGTAGACTAAGACAATACTTAGTTTCTAATATTACATAGCTATGTTTTTTCTTATATTATTGCTAGAGTAAATACTGGTGAAACTGTTTTAACGGGGAAAATAGAAAAAGCAATTGATCTCCATATGATCCAGAAACCTTTACTTGATCCACTTATTTCAAAGTAAAGGTTATCATCATAGCCTTCAGAACTAAACACTTGTGACATTAAGTTAAACTCCATCTCTGGGTTGTACATAATGATCATTTTCTGGCCTTCGTTTATCGGCAATCATCCTAAATAGATTTTGTACCTTGTGAGATTCTATTCCTTAGATATTCCAGGATAGTATTGCTTTGTAAGGATTATTCTTTTCCTTATATTTCTAACTGATGCTCATTTCGATAAGTGAAAGATTGGAATAAACATTTATTGGCAGAGTGATTTTAAGAAATGAGGCTAGCACATCTTGTCCAATGATAGTTGTGAAGAACATTTCTTCATCAGTATGAAAAAAATATTTCATCTTCTTAGTTTCAAGAAAATATCGATCCATATTTTGCAAGCTTTCCATAGTTGTATCAAAGATGAACATATTTTTTTAAATTCATCTTTGTTTTATTATTAATGATTTGCTATATATCTACATAAGATTGCATAAGATAGTGTTCTATATAAACAATAAATAGTATCTATATATAAGAAGTACTTACCGTATATCTTTGTCTTCCTATGCTTGGCTGTTTCAATAAAATAAAACAATTGTTAGATCTTTAAGAACAAGATTTATGAGATTTATGAGTTTTATTTTCTACCTCTATCTTGGTCGGCTGAAATTGGATAGAAATGTTTATCATGCAGATTTTGGTTTGAGACGGTTTAGAGTGATGAGGAAAGGAGTTACAATTCAATATGTGTAAGTGCAATGGTGAAAGAGGCAGGTGTGTTGTACCTTTAATATGCAGCCAGCAATTCGTGATTTTGAAGAATGAAGGATTATTGGACATGTGTTATTCTATCTAGCTATATATTTATATATTTGTATTGATTTTATTATATTGTTTAATACTTGCTTTTTGAATTGTTATGTTAACTAATTTTATATACAATTGAAAGGCTTCTATAATTTTTTTTTTTGAATTCTTTTTTATATTTATTTTCAATTTAAAATCATTTAAAATTGTAAACATCTTTAAATAAACTATTCAAATTCAAAGATAATTGCATGCAAAAAAAAAAAAAAAAATACTTTAATTGTAATTGTATTACATCATAGATCACTAATTAATTATTCAATGCAAAGGAATATGACCAATAATTTTTCTTATTTCTATATCCGCATTGCATGCTTGACAACCAGATATTTTTGAACTCGTCCATACTAAGCCAACCAACATTCTTTTTGTGACATTCTTGTCCCAGACAGCACTTTGGGAGAGTAAAATTTGTGTTGTTTATCCACATACTTGAAAGATTTTTTATGAAGCTTTCTCGATAACTTGGCATCTGGATCCTGATGATTTTTTATTGGGCCATTTCGTCGAGTAATTTGGTTCCGAGTTAGATTTGTTCGACGTCATTGCTAAGCAGTAGGATTATTGCTCTTGCATATTTAGTTCCTAAATGGCCTAATTTTTCTGAATTTTCTAGTAATAAGTAACCCCACTTCGTATCAACATCACTGAAGTAACTTTTCTGAAAGAAAAAAGGAATTGAGTAGTAGTAGTTATGCTAGTTTTGATTTATATTTGAATTCAAAAAATCTATAAAGAGAATAAAAAAATGTAACTTATTTACCATTCTCTGCCTGTATGTGAGGTCCATATTGTTGAATTGTTGGCATCTTCTTATAAATGCACGTTGTTCCTGGCTTAAAGGTTCCCATTAGGTAATTGGACATTTATCCATAGACATGTTTTGATATACATGATCATCTTCACCTAGTTTGTTGAAGTATTTGCAACTGAAAATTTAATAAATAAGCATTGAAGAGGTCAGTGCAAGAACAAGTACTGACTCGGGCCATGATATCATTTGCTACTTCGTATGATATATTTTCCATACCTATAATTTAAAAATACTATTTTATATTAATACTATGTTAATTAGATAGTAAGTACTTAGTGATTTTGTAATAATTTGAGTAAAACATTGTTGATGTAATTTGAATTACACTAATTATATCTATCTCTATCTATAATTTATGAACACTTAGTTTCTGACAAAACATAAACTTCATAATTAATTTTCAATTACAACAGTCAAAATTAAAACATGGTCCCTAAGCTTTAATAAAACATACACACAATATTTTCTAACACAAAAAACCAAAAAAATAGGATTCATAGTCATTAGTGTGTGCTGTAACCCGAATAATGAAAATCCATATATAATTGTACCATTTAATTTGCTAACTAAATTTTTAAATATCGTTGTGAGTTCAAAATTTAAAATATTATTACGAAAAATTGTCTATATACAATTAACTTCCAGTGTTGAATGGAAGATCTTAGTATGACCTAAATTTTTATCTAGCAGAACAATTTTTGTAAAATACTACAATCCTATTAAAAATCTAAAACCTTGCCTGTTCAGCAGAACCTTAATTAGAATAATAAAAAAAATTAGTATTAGATTGTGCTTATGTAGAATATAGATGCTTACCGTACAATTTCCAAGGTTGTAACGTGGTGAAGAAGAACATAGTCTTTGGCTTCTTTTAGTTTGTTACTAAATGTTTACCCAAGGGTTCTGGCACATTTATATTTATTGAGAACAATTTTTGGGAAATATAAAGTGGCACGGGGTTTGAAGTGTTTGGTGAATGATGTAAGTTTGTTTTGCCTTTTATATATACTGTTGGGTTATGAAAGTGCAGATCTTGATCTGATACGCAATGGTTAACTGATAAGTCATTGCTCTTATTGTGATAACTGTGAATATTATTTCATGATAGTTTTTTTATCCAGTTTTAAATTTTGTGTTCAAGTTTGCTATGATATTAAATCGATCTGGCCTCATATAACTTTTTATTGACGAGGTTGACTCGAGTATTCAGTTGATTGATATTTTATATGTATTTTTATTTATTTTTTAATATGTCGGTTTAAACTATGGCCTGGTTGATTATTTACATAGATAGATCTAAACTGTAGTAGTACTGATCTTAGTAGTTTGGAGAAATTCTGAACATAGAAAAAATTGATAGTAACTGAAATTTTGTTTCGTATGTGGTATTATTTAAAGAAAATTAAGTATATCATATTGTTTATTACTTCATTTTCTAGTAGGAATTACATAATAGCACCCCTTATATGTGGACTGACGATTAAAATGTAAAATATATAATATATTCAAATGGGACTTATAATTTATAGAATAAACAAAAAATAAGTTATATTTTTTTGGTAAAGTTGAAATTCAATTTTTATTATAACATATATATTTTTTTATTTAGAAAAAAATATATTTATACTGAAAAAATATTCAAGTAAAAGATATTGATAATAAAACTCTTAAACTAAAATAATATCATAGAAGCCTAAAATTCTAATAAATACTGAGTTTCAAATCGAACAAACTTTTTACAAATATCCAAAGTTTATTCACTTATGACTTTGTAGGGGATATTGTACTGTTTTATCAGTCTTAGTATGAAATTTGTAAAATGAAAAAATACTGGGTGTTTGGTGCATTAATCCTTTTCTTTGTTTATTCTATCAGCTGCAAAATGACATCGGTTAAAAGTATCGTATAGAATTAGGGCTTTTCTTTCCCACTTTATGCTGACTACTTTAAGGTATTACTTTCTAATCCTTCTTTAAACGAATCGATGTGAAAATTCAATAGATCGAGATTGATTTAGACTTCTTTAATTTGTTTATTTGATTGCTTCCTTATACTCGAAAATCTTTGCCCAAAAATTGCCTTGTACGAGTAGTTGTGAAATCATAGAGGTGATGGCTTTGGTTTTCTAATATTGACAGAATATATTGATTATATGAACATGTCATAAAATTTAGGCAAAAGACAATTTTATTAGAAGAAATATTTATAAACTTGCCTATAATACAGGACATTAGGATTATATGATATTCATCCCACTCTTGTTTCATAGGTCTTTCAAAAGTAGTTCAAACCTTCCTAATATGCAAACTGAGAATTAGATATTTGGTTTTGTGTGATATCCCTACGATAGCATCTACCAAAATTACTGCTCTTCGTAGGTAATTACAAAAACAATCACACACAAAATTAGAGCATGTCTATTGCTGGTACAACAATTCAATGTTCTTCCTTTGCTAGTTGAAAATTTGGATGCACTTTTGATGTCATTCATATGGAAGCATTGTCAAAAGGTGTTGCACTTTGCAGCTCAATACGGAACTAAACACACTGAATAGTGGTGTCTATATACCATTGATATAACACTTCAACGTCATTCCTATCAACTATAACAACACGATATGTAGTCTTTTCTGTTAGGAAGAAGAAAAGAGTATTGTTGCTTAAGTTATGATCATCATAAAAGTCCTTCCAACCATCTGCAAAACCATTGATGTCGACCTTCACTCTCCAGAATCTTCTACCAGTGATAAGTTTGGCCTTGCTTATGCCTTGAATTTGAGCTGAATGAATGATTTGTGTTGGAATCACCTAACAAATATATATGCAAAGGCATATATTGAATTAGTATATTTCAAGATAAATAGAATAATACTAAATATATATTTTATTTTAAACAAATAAAAATTGTGACTAATTACCAAGTAGTTTCTTTTGCCAGCAACATGCACATGAAAAGCAGTTGTTTTTGCAAAAACATCACAACTTTCTGGTATAAAACACGATTTTAGGTGATTGATTGGTACCTGACCATTGTAGATGGTTATTATATTCTTAAAATACTGGTACTCATTAAACTATTGAATTTTTTTCATTCCCTGTGGTGAAAAGATTTTCATTTCAAGAATGTTTGTAGCTGAAAGGTAAAGGAAACTTTAATCATCATGTTCCATTTCATTTTCAGCAGTTAGATGGTTCCATAGGCTGAAGAAATCCCGTTCGTTAATTTGCAAAGGCCAGAATTTGCTTCCATTGAGCACTATAATAGTTTCACCAGGTGTCGACGCTAGGCATAGTTTCAAATGTTTAGGAAATTTCTGTCACATTTGTATAAGTAAAGTATTAGAAGTATATGTAAAAAGTTTAGATAAATATTTAGTATTCTGGTCTTTCTTCAATTGTGTAGATACAGAATGGTCTAGCACGAAGAACATTCCTTTCATTTGTTGCGTAATTGGAACGTCGGGGATTTGTACATTTGTTATTCCTGGTCCAGATTCATCAGAAGAATAATCTGGAGCATACAAATGTAATTCAACTAATGTGGCTATGAGTGATCTTTTAGCAACTAAGTTACATTGGAAATGATTTTCCAAGATCATACGCATGGAATAAGGATTCAGAGAATCTATCACTCTAACTTTTTGGTGAAATACATGAGCAAGGAGGGCATTTGATATCATTTTGTAATGTAAGATAACTTGTATGGTGAGGGATCAATGTATTCCTATTTATAGTAGTAAACCAATAATTTTCTATTGGTGCTCTGATTTTTTTTTTAAAGATTAATTGGTATGTATAAGAAACTTTTTTTTATTCAATCATGACATATATATTAAGTTATTTATTTATAACTTTTACATAATTATAAAAGAAATATTGAAAATATAACATTCCATGAGCAGTTTTTCTAATAAGACTAAATCTACTTTTTTTATAGGTTTAGTTGGACAGTAAAAGTTTGTTTGAGCTTGGTTCGTCTAACAAATGAAACAATCTTGAACAGGATTTCTTGTTTGATAAATTTTATATCTAGGCTCAAGCACAGTTTGATAAGCTAAATATTGAAAAAGTACTTGTAAATTACCAACCAACCCAATACTAGGCTCAACTTCGTTCAATAAAAGTTCGTTTGAAATTGGTTTGTTAAGAAATTAAACCAAGCTCAAGACAAAATTCTAAACTCGATAAAATTCAAACCAAGCTTACACAATGTGTCATTCGGTATTACTTGAATCATTTACATCTTTAGCTATTGTTGTTCATATAATAGTTTTAAAATTTAATTACTTAGTCATTAAAAAAAAATATCATTTGGATGTCAAGAAAAATCATTTCGGCTGGTATTTGTTGAAGAGTTGGGCACGGTTATAATATCAATATTTGGGGTGATAATTGGCTCCCAAGGGATTACTCTTTTAAAATCATTGCTCCACTCAATTTGCTCCCGGATTCTGCCAAGGTAAGTGCTCTCATAGATCAAAACAGGAGTTGCTGGAATAAGACCCTTATTGATGAACTTTTTATTAATAATGATGCTCATGTTATTTGTTCTATACCTTTGAACCATACAGATTGCCCATATCAATTGATCTGGCACTTTGATAAAACGGGTTTTTTCACCGTGAAATCAACTTATAGACTTTGCCGACAAATGAAGACTATGGTTGTTGAGTTTATTACGGGTAGCTCAAGCTCTTGTTCGTCTTTCAATTGGAATCGTATTTGGGCGCTTAAGGCACCTCCAAAGGTGAGACTTTATATTCTCCCAGTTCGTATATATGGTCTTATGGCACCAAAAATTATTGTTAGATGATCTTTGTACTCGTTGTGGCTGTGGTAAAGAATCCTCTATTCATTGTCTATTACATTGTGATTTCGCTAGACAGTGTTGGGCAATTTCTGGATTATCTTTTTTCATTTATTCTTGTGAGAGTGTTAGATTCACAAATTGGTTCAATAAGTTATATTTGAAGTTGGAAGTTGCGGAGTTGGGCTATGCGATTACCTTGGCATGGTGGATTTGGTAGAGCCGGAATAAATTGTTTTGGGAAAATGAGGTATACACACCGGCAGAACTGGTTCAATTTGCTCAAAAATTTTATATCAGATTTACTGAGTCTCATAAAATCTCTTTTGTACCAACTCATAGCAGATCGGCT
The DNA here is from genome assembly GCA_003313485.2 of Penstemon barbatus. Taxonomy (NCBI): domain Eukaryota; kingdom Viridiplantae; phylum Streptophyta; class Magnoliopsida; order Lamiales; family Plantaginaceae; genus Penstemon; species Penstemon barbatus. Next base: position 46,491,558 of record CM064881.1, read on the forward strand.
ATATCTAATTGGCAATTGCCTCCTTCTTGGTGCGTTAAGATTAATGTTGACGCCTCAATGGCCGAAAATTCTGGCAGTTTCGGCATTGTTTCATTGCTCATAATCATTTTGGAAGGTGTTTAGACTGGCGTCCTGAGAAACAAAACTCACCTCTTGGTCCCGAAGCAGCGGAAGCAGTGGCTATGTTACGTGGAATTGAATTCGGAATTAAAAGGGGTTGAAGACATATTATCCTTGAGGGAGATTGCGTACTGGTAATGAATGGTGTTTTGGGGTCTTCTACAAATAATCAATTCCACCCCTTGGGCCACATTTTTTAAGCCATTAAGAATATAGCTAAGAGTTTAGACTCTTTTAGTTGCTCACATGTGTTTAGGGAAAACACGCACTTTTCAAAGTTGCGTTTAGTATTTCCCCTTCCACTATTGTTCTCCCCCGTTTCATTCAGGACTTTGTTATCGGCGACTTTGATCATTTATAATAGTTACCCTGATGGGTTTTCCTCAAACAAAAAAAATGTAAATGAGAAAAGTGTGGGGTCATATGCTTAGTACTCCCTCCATTTTTTTATTTGTCACTTTGGCGAAATTTTCTTATTTACTTTTATATTTCGCTTTAGGATTTCATTGTAAAATTAATATTATTTGCTCAATTTTGCCCTTCTTACTAATTATACTTGTCATTAATGCTAATTAATGCTAAGATTATTTGATTAAAAGGGTATTTTGAATTTTTTACTAAAAAAATAACTATTTATGACATTTCTTAATTCGCGTGAAATCCTCCAAAACAACACAAAGTAGTACATTTAAGAGCATCATGGTGTATTGAAGGGATTTAAAGTGGCGAAAGTGTGAATTTTGAGAATCTTACCTCTCAAAATTTGTGGCGCTAAGCTATAATTCGTGAGATATGGTGCCTTATAATTACATGTATAAGTATTTGAATCTTGAGGATTGACTTCGTTGCTTATATTACTTTATTCAAAGTAATCTATTGAGTGTGATGATATGATTTTTTTATCACGTGAAAAAAAAAAATTGAACTTGTGATTATATATTGATTACTTGACCTACTATAAGTTCTCGTGAAATGTGGGGGTTAAATTATAGAAAAATTAATCTTATTAATTGGATCCTCCTCCTACTATTCTTCTTGCCTAAATTATAGAAAAATTAATCTTATTAATTGGATCCTCCTCCTACTATTCTTCTTGCCTTTATTAATGATCTATGAATTTTTTATCCGATTGAGTTTTCCTCTAAAAAAGAATGTTCTACAAAGCTCCGGCTATAATAACTTTTATCATGCGTAAAACTTATTTGTCTAATTAATTAAGCTAGACAAATTATATGGTTTAACGTGAATCTCCTTGGCTACTTGAAAAAATCAATTTTAAGGATTAACTAGTGAAAGAAAAACCCATCAAGAATTTGAAAAGGTTGAGATTGAATATTATCCTCGTTGAAAGGACTAACGAAATTTCATAAGAATCGGACACCCATATTCCATAATTGTTTTGGTAGAAGAAAAAAGGGTTTTTTCAAGTTAATTCTCTATGATATGTTTAATAGGCAATTTATCTCCCTGTGAAATAAAAATAGACAATTTAACTCCCTATGAAATGAAAAATGAGCAATTTACCTTCTTGTGTATAAAAATGGGCAATTTGTCTCCCAGTGAAATGAAATAATGAACAATTTAACTCCCTATGATATGAATTAATAAGCAATTTAGATGGAGGCAATGTGCTTCTTTTATAAAAGTACAGGGAGATATTTTGTCTTTTTTATTATCACAAGGAGTTAAATTGCCTATTTGAAATATCACAGAGAGTCATTTTGCCCTTTTATTTATCACATGGAGTTAAATTACCTATTTAAATAACATAGGTAGTTTATTTGCTATTCATTCGAAGAAAAAATGCAAATCGCTAAAGAAAGAAGTAAATAGTGAAATTATTGTTTTAATTTATTGTCGACTTTCTTTATGAAGTTAATTAGTAACAATTGCACTTGCACGTGTACGAGATAATAAGAAGAGAAGAGAGAAATTGCAGTTCATAATGACTAGTTAATTTATAAAATAAAATGTATTTATTTATTTATATAAGTTATAACATACTCGATTTTATGATATTGAGACTAGTATTGCTTAATGTGGACTAGCGACGAGGCTAGATCCTTTAAGGATTAGTATTGAGACTAAATTCTTAGTCATCGTGGGGATGGGCATAAACTCGTAAGGGAGTCATTAAGCATCCGAGAATAACTCCATTTTTGTGATTACATATTCCATGAATAATGTTTAATGTGTAGGAAAAACCCGTATTGCATGACTTATTAGAGCACTATATTTTAAGGAGAGGTGAAATGCTAATTAAATGTGAGGTTAAGGATGTGCTTTGACCCTTAAATGAGATCGAACAGGAATTCCGCGGGATATATGGGTCAAACATATCCTTCAAAGCTCGACTAAATGGGTTTGGGCTAATCCCAAAGACCCAATGAGAATCAAGATGAGATGCATGGCCGTTAACACGGTACTCCGCTTTGAACCGAGACTTAGTCGGTCTTGTATGTGATGTATTGATGTTTGGCCAAGAGTAATGATTCTAGGTGCATGGGCTATTATGACTCCCTCAGATGAAAATTATCAAAACTAATGCTAATTATGAAAGTAGTTTGAATGGGTTTCATTTCGGTTTGATCTCATAATGTGGTTTGAGAGTTTTGGTGAAACTTTTGAAACTTATCAAAGATAAACATCCAAACAACACCTCTGCTGTGACATAAGCAATAGAATATTGTAGAACCAATACACTTGTTAAAACCTTATTGTATATTATAGAATAGGAGCCTTAGAGATGAGATAATCATTTCCCTTTAAATAGGGACATTCACTGTACACAAGAAAATCAAGAAACAAAATTCAATTTTACATTTCATTTATGTTCTTGTCTTTTACTACTTTAACATGGCAATCAGAGCTTCTAAAGGACTAATCGTCCAGTGATCCTCCTCCTTTTTTTCTCTTTCCTCTGTTCTTTTATTTCCCAACCATGGCAGAATCTCCTACTGAAACAACCACCCCAATTTCCCCTCCTTCCGCTCCTCCTTCGTTTTCTTTTCCGGCAGCTATATCTATCCCAACTCCACCCCCCTCATCTCTTCTCACTATCAAACTCTCTGATGAAAATTATTTATTGTGGAAAGCACAAGTTTTTCCATATCTAAGAGGTCACAATCTCACCCAGTTCATAGATGGAACCCCTCCTCCACCCCACCTGCTTGATAATATGACAGACCCAAATCCAACCTTTTTTCAATGGCGTCAATAAGACCCATCCGTCTCGATTTAGGTAATGGTTTCAATGGAATGTTGAGAGAGCAAAATATTACTTTAGTGGGTTTTGAAAATTCGCGATATGATTTCGATTGATGTTTGTTTGTTATGTTTGGAGGAAAAAATGGGTGATATATTTCAAATCAACAATTTTATATGAGTAAATCATAGATGACATATACTATATCAATAACTTTATAAGTTTCATGTAGGTTGTGTAGGTTTCGCTTTGTGTGAAACTTGAGGTTTGAGCTGAAACCTCTTCAAATTCGTTCCATAATTAAATTTGGACCAATTTAAATGAGCCCAAATTCAATCAAACTAATTTCAGCCATAAGTATAAGCTTAAATAATCAAACACAAAACACAAGCACATAATCTATAGATCGAGAATGGGGAAGAGGACCGTTGATACAACCACACATGCACTCACATTCACATTCACATTCACGCAAGAAAAATTCATTGATAAATCTCGTAACGGGATAGATGAAATTAAAAATATAATAATTTAATAAAAACTCTCTACATTTTCTCTGCAACTCTATAATTTCCTACATATTAAAATGACAATGCAAGGCTTCTATTTATATGAGTAAAGATCATATACATTAGGCAACATTCAAATTTTTAAATTCAAATTATCAGGAGATATCTTAATTTAGATCCTATTCTATCCACTTTATATTTAACTAATTAGGAGATAAATCAAATAATAAACCCAATCTCTGAATCAAATCTTCTAGATGTCATAAACGAGAATGACATTTTGCACAATATTTATTTTGGAATTTTGTTGTTCAAAGTTTTGTGCGCAATCACCTTAGTCTGCTTACGATTCTTGATCAGCTTAGTCTGCTGACAGAAGAGTTACAAATTTTTAAAGTCAAAAATTTTCAGAGGTCTATTCACCACCCCCTCTCCCCCTTTAGACCTCATCTGACCACTTGGGACCAAGAAGTGGTATCAGAGCGGAAGGTTCATTAGAATCAGCAGCCTGATCAACGAGCTTGATCAGAGTGTTTTTCAAAGGTTTTAAAAGTTTTCAAAAGAGCACGTTTTTTAAAAATCAAAACTTTTTGAGAATGGATTGTATCAGCCATGTTCCCCACATTGGCGGTATGAGTTTCGAGGATTGGAAGATCAGAATGGAAATATTCCTTGCTGCTTATAATGACAACATGTTTACATGTATCACTAAAGGTCCATTCAAAATCACCAAGACCATCAAAGTTAACAATGAAGAAATGGTGGTGAACAAAGAACCTGATGAGATGACAGCTGAGGAAGTCAAGCTGTTCAATCTGAACAATGTTGGCCGTTTCATCATGACCAAAGCCCTGGATAATGACCGGTTTGACAAGATCAAGTATTGCAAAACTACAAAAGAAAAGTGCGACAAGGTTCATTACATGAGCGAAGGAAACGATGCCATAAAGGAGCACCATCTGAGCTATAATTCGTGAGATATGGTGCCTTATAATTAATTACATGTACAAGTATTTGAATCTTGAGGATGTTATTCAAAGTAATCTATTGAGTGTGATGATATGATTTTCGTGGAAAAAAAAATTGAATTTGTGATTATATTGATTACTTGACCTACTATAAGTTGTGAAATGTGGGGGTCAGATGATAGAAAAATTAATCTTATTAATTGGATCCTCCTACTAGTCTTCTTGCCTTTATTAATGATCTATGAATTTTTTATCCGATTGAGTTTTCCTCTAAAAAAAATGTTCTACAAAGCTCCGGCTATAATAACTTTTATCATGTGTAAAACTTATTTATCTAATTAGTTTAAGCTAGAAAATTATATGGTTTAACGTGAATCTTATGGCTACTTGAAAAAATCAATTTCAAGGATTAACTAGTGAAAGAAAAATCCATCAAGATTTTAAAAACGTTGAGATTGAAAACTATCCTCGTTGAATGGAAGCACGAAATTTCATAAGGATCGGACACCCATATTCCATAACCGTTTTGGTAGAAGAAAAAATGCAAATCTCTAAAGAAAGAAGCAAATAGTGATATTATTGTTTTAATTTAATGTCAACTTTCTAAAGAAAAAATATGATTTGTAACAAGTGCACTTGCACGTGTACGAGATAATAAGAAGAGAAGAGAGAAATTGCAGTTCATAATGACTAGCTAATTTATAAAATAAAATGTGTATATTTATATAACATACTCGATTTTATGATATTGAAGGATGGGTTTTTTTTTCCTTTTTTTGTTAGTTAACTTTATGTGATATGTATAATGGGCAATTTATTTCTTTGTGAAATAAAAAAAAAAAAAGGCAATTTAACTCCCTGTGAAATGAAATAATGAGCAATTTACCTCCTTGTGATATAAAAATAGGCAATTTACCTACCTGTGAAATGAAATAATGAGCAATTTAACTCCTTGTGATATGAATTATGAATTAATAAGCAATTTATAGGGAAGCAATGTGCTTCTTTCATAAAAACACATGAATGTATTTTGCTATTTTTATTATCACATGGAGTTAAATTGCCTATTTAAGATATCACATGTGACGGCCCGGCACCGCGGGTCCGTCGGAAAACGGTCGAAAAATTATTGTTATTTTGAAAAAAAAGCGTTAAAAACATCGAAGCCTTTTTTTTTTAAACGAAAACGATAAATTAAAAGTTTTTCTTAAGAAACAATAAATTAAAGGTTTTAAAGCGGAAACATTTAATCAAAGTATATCAAAATATTTGAACAAAATCAATCGAGAGAGATTAATAAGTAATTTATGAAAATCTTGTCTCTTTTGCAACAATATAAATCATCTTTAACGAATCAAATAGTCTAAGCAAGGTTTTAAACAAAATCGAAAAGGAGCATAAATCGACCACAAAATATTACTAATCTCTCGAATACTAGGGTGGGATCGCAACCGTGATGACCTAACCGCAACCCGACTATAAATTGTATATTTTAGTTCAAATTAATGTTTAACTTTGAAAATAAAAAGTAGCACATGAATTTGGATTAAAAATCCAATCAAACGGGTTCGAAATTTTGGGGGCGTTACAATCCTCCCCCCTTAAAAGAATTTGGTCCCCAAATTCTTTTTTAAACGAAAACGATAAATTAAAAGTTTTTCTTAAGAAACAATAAATTAAAGGTTTTAAAGCGGAAGCATTTAATCAAAGTATATAAAAATATTTGAACAAAATCAACCGAGAGAGATAATTAAGTAATTTATGAAAATCTTGAATCTTTGACAAAAATATAAATCAACTTTAACAAATCAAACATTCTAAACAAGGTTTTAATCAAAATTGAAAAAGAGCATAAATCGACCACAAAATATTACTAATCTCTCGAATACTAGGGTGGGATCGCAACCGTGATGACCTAACCGCAACCCGACTATAAATTGTATATTTTAGTTCAAATTAATGTTTAACTTTGAAAATAAAAAGTAGCACATGAATTTGGATTAAAAATCCAATCAAACGGGTTCGAAATTTTGGGGGTGTTACATCACAGGATGTATTTTGCCCTTTTATTCATTACAGGGAGTTGAATTGCTTAATTAAAATAACACAGTGAGTTACTTAATTTGTTATTCACTCTATTGAGAATAGTATTGCTTAATGTGGACTAGCGACGAGGCTAGATCCATAAAGGACTAGTATTGAGACTAGATTCTTAATCATCCTGAGGATGGGAATAAACTCGTAAGGGAGTCATTTAGCATCCAAGAGTAACTCAATCTTTTGATTACATATCCCATGAATAATGTTTAATGTGTAGGAAAAACCCGTACTACGTGACTTATTATAGCACTATATTTTAAGGAGAGAGTCCATGAGCTCCTTTATATCCCTAAGGTGAAGTGCTAATTAAATGTGATGTTAAGGATGTGTTTTGACCCTTAATGAGATCGAACCGGAATTCCGCGGGATATATGGGTCACACATGGGTCACACATATCCTTCAAAGCTCGACTAAATGGGTATAGGCTAATCCTAAAGACCCAATGAGAATCAAGATGAGATGCATGGCCGTTAACACGGTACTCCGCTTTGAATCGAGATTGAGTCGGTCCTATGTGTGTGTGATGTATTGATGTTTGATCAAGAGTAAGGATTATAGGCGCTTGGCCTATTATGACTCCCTCAAATGGAAATTATCAACACTAATGCTAATTATAAAAATAGTTTGATTGGATTTCGTCTCGATTTGGTGATTTGGTCTCATAATATGGTTTGAGAGTTTTGGCGAAACTTTTGAAACTTGATTTAGATAATGGTTTCAATGGAATGTTGAGACAGTAAAATATTTCTTTAGATGGTTTTGAAAATTCGCGATATTATTTTGGATTGATGTTTGGTTGTTAGGTTTAGAGGAAAAATGTAGGTGATATATTTCAAATCAATAACTTTATATGTGTGAATCATATATGACATATATTATATCAATAACTTTACAAGCTTCAAGTTGGTTGTGTAGGTTTCGCTTTGTCTGAAACTTGAGATTTGAAATGATGAAACCTCTTTAAAATTCGTTCCATAATTAAATTTGGCCCAATTTAACTGAGACCAAACTCAATTAAACTAGTTTCAGCCTTAAGTGTAAGCTCAAATAATCAAACACAAAACACAAGCACACTGATAAATCTCCTAAAGGGATAGATGAAAAAATATAATACTTAATAAAAACTCTCTACATTTTCTCTGCCAACTCTATAATTTCCTACATATTAAAATGACAATGCAAGGGTTCTATTTATATGAGTAAAGATCATATACATTAGGCAACATTCAAAATTTTAAATTCAAATTATCAGGAGATATCTTTATTTAGCTCCTATTCTATCCACTTTATATTTAACTAATTATGAGATAAATCAGATCATAACACAATCTCTGAATCAAATCTTCTAGATGGCATAAACGAGAATGACATTTAAAATTCCAATAATGTAAGTACAAAAAGTTGAGAGTTTTTGGCATTTTGCACCTTCACTTGAAAGTTTTACCACTGGAAATATAATTTATTTGACAATTTGCATCCTGGAAATATAATTTATTTGGCACTTTCCACCCTAGTGTGTGTTTTGGCTAGAAAATTCATCGGTAGAATAGTAGAATAATCATTTTTTTTTGGCACATTGTACCCTGAATATATAGAAAATAAAATATTGGCGCTTTTCACCCCAATTTGATTTTTTGGCACTCTGTACCCTAAAAATATAATTTGTCTGGCATTTTACACCTAATGTGTTTTCCTTAAAAAAATCGTGAATATCGTCGATGTAGAGAGGCCATTTCTATGCACAACAATCATAAACATGTTATTCTTAATTTTATTTTAGTTTATAATAATTAATTTTAACATTTACTCTCAGTAAAATTTAGATTAAAAAAAAAGACATTATCTTCATTTTGTAATCAATTATCCTCTAGATTATTTACTTTATATCTAAAAGACACATTTACAAATCTAACATGTTATTATATTGCATTTTATTTACATTATTTAGATTATCATATTAAGTGGAGGTTGAAAATTCCAAAAATTAATTTTTTTTGGTGCAAAGTGCCAGCATTCTATATTTTCATGGTGCAAAGTGCCCAATTCTATACTTTTAGGGTGTGAAATAACTAACTGTTGAACCTTTCAACAGTGAATTTTTTTTCTTCAAAACACACTAGGGTGCAAAGTGCCAATTAAATTGTATTTCTAGGATGTAAAGTGCTAAAAATTTTAGTTAAGGTGCAAAGTGCCAAAACCTTATCGTTCCAGGATGCAAAGTGCCAAAAGCCCAAATTATTTTAATTTGCTCATGAAACTTCCTTCATATTTACACGCGGCATTCCATGCACAAATTACGTAGTGAAACTTGTCCATATATATACATGCAAATTTAGTAACAGAAAATTGCAGGAGAATCAAAACATCAAGATTACTTCCTAAATCTCTCAGAAAAGGACATTCACCATGGAATTTCTCACTCCAAATTACATGTAAGATGATGTAATAGGTTAGGAAATTTTAATATATTTGGTACATGTGCAGAACATTGAATTCTATTACGGAATAATATTTTTCTGGATTAGGGTTTGGCTTTATTTGTACATATTAGCTGGCGGGCGGGAATTCTTATGACTGTACTCTGGACTTGTTTGTAAAATATTGTGGACATATTTATTGTTTTGAAAGTTTGTGAAATTAGGATGATTGTTGGAAATTTTTTATTTTTGTATATTTGAAAAAGTTGTTTTTATTTTTATTTGTTATTTTTAAAGATTAATGAACAGTAGATTTATATTAAAGATTATGAAAAGAAGAAAAATTGTGCAAGAGAAATGTTACTCTATATTGTAGCAAATATGTTATGTGAGATAAGTAGAGTAATATACATGTTACTTTATAACAAATCGTAAAAGAGGTTGTTTATATTTTTTATGTAGATAAATCATGCATGTTTTGTCTCGTATTTATGAGAATAGCTTCAGGATTATAGATTGAGCTTTTTGAAAATATCTCGATTTTTGTAGTGTTGTATATTTGGTTTTCAGAAATAAATTTTTGCAGGTTTTTAGAAATTATGGAGAGAAGAGAAATAATGTGATTGTTGGATGTGGATGAAGATGAAGTTGAAGACTAAAAAATGAAGGGAGGTTTTGACGATTTCCAAAACATCATCATCAGCCAAGTAATGAAAGCTCACACAACCTCTTAGAAGATTTTGACCAAGGAAGAAATCAAATTAAAAGGGTCAAATTGGTCCAGAAGACTACTGATCTGTTACTGAAGTCGGAATCAGACTGGTGAATTTTCAGCAGACTCAAATCAGATGAGTTCGGTTTGGGATCCGCCAAGTGTTCATCAGACAAGGAGTTTCGATCAGCAGAGTGAAAGTGATCACAAAGTCATCCCAACGGTAATAAATGCGTTGATGGAATTAAATAATGAAGAAGAAGGGTATTTATGGCAAATGATTGAAGTAAACCTCGTATCAGCTTAGTGCATTTAATGCGACTGACAGAGAGTACAACAGAATGTACAGTGCGAACAGTTGCAGTGAGTCGTTCCTGAAAATGGGGACCAATACTCGAGGAATCAAATTTTGTCTCTTATTAACTGGCAGAATTCAATCCTCAAGTTTAAATAGAGACCGATTCAAGAGTTAGAGACAAGCAACAAAACTGAGATCAAGTTTTCGAAGCAGAATTTTCTATGTCTCAAAAACTCAAGAACAACTCACTCAATCAGCCTAATCATATGTTGACGAAAGTTGAAGTTGGAGATAAAAAATTATACACATTTTCTGAGTGAAATTGTTAGAAGAGAATGTTGTGAGAAGTGTAGATTCATCTTTCTGAGTACTCTATCTTCAGAGAGTAGGAGTTCTGAGTGATTTCTTTCTATGCACTTGTGGCCATTTCATTTGTTGTTTGGCGCAAGAATTGTATACTGTAAACTTCGTGATTATAGTATAGTCCAAAATCTAAATAACTTGGAAGAGTGGACTAAAGGATTTTTATCCATATAACCACTATAAAAATTCTGGTGTTTACATTTTCATATTTTTCCTTGGATATTTTCAAAGAATTTAAACATTTAAATTAACTGCCAAAAGATTTTAAAAAGGAGTTTGTGAAAACTGGGGACAAATCTTTTCTAAGTTAAGGAAATTTACTTGTGAAAAACACTTACTAACTCCGTTACAAGTAATTTGTTTAAAACTTTGATTTTCTCAAAATCAACTAAGTCATATCAAAAGAGTGGTCTACTCTGCTGTTCAAAGCTTTGTGTGCGATCAGCTTAGTAATCTTACGAATCCGATCAGCTTAGTCTGTTCGTAGAAAAAGTTAGAGAATTTTAAAGTTAAAATTTTCATAGGTCTATTCACCCCCTCCCCCTAGACCTCATATGACCACTTGGGACCAACAAGTGGTATCAGAGCAAGTGGTTCATGTGAATCCATTTCCTGATCAACGAGTTTGATCCCAGTGTTTTTCAAAGGTTTTTAAAAGTTTTCAAAAGAGCATATTTTGAAAAATCAAAACTTTTTGAAAATGGATTGTATCAGTCATATTCCCCACATTGGCGGAATGAGCTTCGAGGACTGGAAGATTCGCATGTAAATCTTCCTTGCTGCTTACAACGATAACATGTTTCCATGTATTACTAAAGATCCTTTCAAAATCACCAAGACCATAAAAGTAAATGACGAAGAAATTGTGGTGACAAAGAACTCGAGGAGATGACAGCTGAGGAAGTCAAGTTGTTCAACCTTGATAAAGTTGGCCGTTTCATCATTACCAGAGCTCTGGATAATGGCTATTTTGATAAGGTCAAGCAGTGTAAAACAACGAAAGAAATGTTGGATAAGGTTCGTGATATGAGCGAAGGAAACGACGCCATCAAAGAGCACAAGTTGAGCATAAATACAAGGTTTACAAGGACGCTGAATGAAATTTTGAAGCTGGGAAAAACCTTCACTGGTAAAGAGATCACAATCAAAGTTTTGAAGGCGCTACCTCCCAAATTTAACATGAAGATTACAGTCGTGGAAGAATCATGGGATCTGGGGAAGATCTCTCTCACCGAACTGTTTTCTGTACTCAAGGCATACGAGTATAAACTGCCAAGGATGGGTATAGTAGAGACCTCAACTTTGAGTCCCGTAGCTGCCCTGGTTGCTGCTGAAAACCTAAGAAAATTAGCAAACAAGAATAATGAAATGGACTCATCTGATGAGACCATGCTGCTCAATAAAATGAAGTACGCTGCTGGCAACGTTACATTGCTGCTGAACAATTTCAAGAAGTTCTACAAGAGAAAATTGAAGAACAAATACAACAATGCTTCCACTTCTAACCGTATCTCTCATCCTCATGATATTGAGGATTCTTATAAATCCAAACTAATGTGCTATAAATGCTGAAAATTGGGACATTTCATCAAGGACTGCCCATATTCTAAAGTTGAAATATACACTGAGGAAGAAAAGAAACTCAGAAAGGAGAAGAGACACCACAAAGGAAAGGTGATGATGGCTGAATCTGAAAAGTTAGCTGTCATCTATTCGTCTGATTCAGACTCAGAGACACCAAAAGATCACTCTACTGAAGATGAGGAACCGACACTACTATGTCTGATGGCCAAAGAATCAGATGACTCTGATGATTATGTAACTCCTTCTGAAAGTGAACTGTTTAGTTCATTTGAGAAAATGATTTAAAATTACACAAGTGTTGTTACTGAATTTGCTAAGCTTAAGGAAGAGATGACATTGCTAAAATAGCAAAATGCTTCACTGACATATGAGCAGATGCTCTGATACCATATGTAACTACCCAACTTCGAGTTAATCTAACACTTACAATTAGACAACCACTACAAACTTAATATCTATAATCAAACTCAATGTGGTTAATGCATAACAACTAAAATTTACATAGAATCAAGCTCAAATATTTCCAATACCAATATTTTACTTCTACTTGGCTCAAATCAATGCATCACTACAAAATAGACATATAGATAATTACATATACATACTTTCACGCCTACATATAAACCCGAATTGTGGCAACTAGTCATCATGTCTATACAAAAATAGGTAGGTAGATATATACATATACATCCAAGTTTAACCTTGTTTCTCCAAAAGTCACTACTACATATTTACATAGACTTCTTTACACAAAATGCACATTAAAGCAATTCACTAGGAAAATATTTTTTCACTTGAGTTCGGTACCTGAATCACTGAAAAATGATAACATAAAAAATATAAGTTGAAATAATCAACTTGGTGAGGCTGGTATCCGTGTGTGCATGAACTTTTATGCAATGTTAGAATATTTACTATAATACACCCTGCACAACCAACAATTATTGTAACTTTAAATCACTTAATTTCACATTCTATCAATTAAACAAATAATAAACAATCAAAGACACAAAATCACTTTTTTAAAAGGATATTAGACTTGAGTGGTTGATACCATCTTATCACTATGAGTAAGGGGTCAATCTTACCAACCCCCACGAAATGCATTGTTTAGTCGCTGCCAATTTAGGTCACGTATACCCAGATATACGAGATCAAGATAATGATCGATTGCGGAGTCAACCTGACAAGTTTTAACTTATTCCAGATTTATCCGAACCTACCTCTATCACTCACTATAAACAGCGAGATAAAGTACTACAAACCATGTCCCTACCGTAATAATTTAAAAGCAAGCAATTAAATAAATCAAATATGTTAACCTTAACCTTGAAACCCCACAAACTTTTCTTCTTCTTTCCTCACTCTCGGCCTTGCCTCTCTCTCTCTCTCTCTCTCTCTCTCTCTCTCTCTCTCTCATTTATGTATAAGAGTATGTCATTATTTTAAGATTAGGGGAAAGAAAGATGAAGAATTGGTGTGTTGAATCCCAATTCACGTGAACAGCTGGAGAGAATTAGTCTCTCCACCTGTTCTTATTTTATTTATTTATTTTTATATTATTTATGTAAAATTTGCAATATTGAGACCTATATTATTTAAAGAAATCAATTTGACATCAAACTTTAATAAATTTGAAAATATCTTTAATTTTCTTTCACTTTATTAATAGATACACCCCAATCAAGTAATTGTAAAATTAGCGAGTCTAAGTAATGTTATTGCGAACTTTCGAAATTAAAATTTTTCGAGGGCTTACAATATTATTATGGGATATATATTATGGGATATATATATCGTGACTAAATTAAACAAGAATCAAATTTCTTTTATGAATGCATGTTATGGATCGAATCAATTTGATTACTATATGAAATTACTTGGTAAATCATGTGAAAACAGTTGACCTTGCAATTATAATACTTAAATGGTTTTATTAATCCTTTTATATGTGATTTGTGAAATTTGGAGGTTAACTTGTGGTGATAAAGTTTATGTAAGTGACCTCTTTATAAAAGGAACGAAATTTGGAAGAAGGATTCATTCGTTTCACAATGGATATGAGTGAGGGTTAATTTGATAATATTTTGAACTTAATTGCGAGCTTATGGTTAGATAGATATTATTGTCTAATTTTGGCTGTGAGACCTTTAATATAGGGTTACTTATATAATAAAAAATTCTCGATATATGATATTAGAAAAGTGTGCAGGTCATATGCTTATTATATATATTTAAGACAACTGTAATGCAATATTTTCAATTGTATACTCTCCTCATAACGACAAGTTATAGGAGTCTCAAACGTTGTTATACCTAAACATGGCTCAAAGATTAGATCGAAGCTTAAGATTTAAGTTTACAGAGCGCTAACTTCATGAACATCTTTCAAGCGATAACCTATGCTCTGATACCTCTCTGTAACACCCCAACTGGGAGCACCCTGCTTTCAGATGAGGTGTCACCCGCCTGCGACTTGGCCCCTTTTTTATTTTTTATTTTTTTTAACACAAGAAAATAAGTGGAATGGAGCCATGTACAAAATTGTAAAATACCTCGTCGTCTGGAACCATAAACCGAGTAAGTATCTAGTGCGTGTTTAGAAGAACGACCTTTCTAAATGGATCTCATGATCCTTGTCAAACAACTAGTTTATCATGCAAAAATAGAACACAAGGAGATAAAGAGGGTGAGTCTCTTTTGACCCAGTGAGGGTGTTTATACCTAAAAAATCACCTTCGATTAATCGAGGAGTATTAGCTCGATGGTGGGCCGATGAACAGTAATAGGCCGAATACAATAGGACTAAGTGGACCGAATCAGGATCGGACCCACTTTGGTCCGGAAACCGGTCCGATCGAAAATAAAAAAAGGTCGCATGGCCCAATTCGAAATTTGGCCCAATTTTATATTAAGAATTAAATATGGGCCAAAATTGATTAATTAATAAAGCCAAACAATGGTTAAAAACGAACAGGCCCAATGAGCCCAAGGGATTACTTTGGCCATAATGAGTTAATTAAATTAATTAATTAAGTAAATTAATTAATTAATTAATTGGGTCAAAGATTAAAGATTGACCCATATAATAATTAAGGCCAATAAGCCAAGTAATTAATTGGATAATTAATTACAATTAGTGAACAAAGATTAATGGTCGAATTATTAGGTTGGCAGATCCAGAATGGCCCATGGCCCAGTTGATGAAATCAGCCCAGTAGTGAAGGGGCTATTTAATTAATTATTAAGATAATTAATTAAAGTTAGAGATAATGATAAAAGCCATATAATTAGTTAGCTAGTCAAATTAAACACAACCATCTCCCAAGAATATCTCAAAGTGGCAGAACACGTTTTCATATCTGAAAATTGAATAGGGAAGAAGAAGGAAGAAATAACTACCATTAGTGGAGAAAGTGAATAAAAATAAGAGTAGTGGAAGTAGTGGGATCAGCCGATCAGTTTCGACAGGGCAGCTATAAATACTACAGGACAGCCATACGCGCAAGACACATATACAACTCAAATCAATCAACTCAGTCTACACTGAAATCAGCTCAACGCCTCTCCGGAGGTCCAGCCTACATTGCTTCTACCGTCAGTCAGCACTGCCAATTCCTTGACATCAATCGTCAATCCTCAGCAACCAGCAGGACATGGCCGCCTGAAGTCCATCATCGTCGCTCAAAGTAAGCCGCAAAGCTGCTTCCGCCGTTAGCAAAGCTGTCTCGAGGGAAACTATTCGATATTAAGCAAAATATCAAGCTGCAACGTCATGTAAGTGCGCACGTAATTACATGAGAACCTCATCAAGTAGCCATTTGCTTGATGGGCTCGCTGTCAAGTAGCTATCTGCCTAACAACAATCGGTTGAGTAGCCATCTGCTCAATTGATGCCCTTTCCAGTGGCCACCCGCTGGTTAGGAGCCCGACTGGTAGTCATCTGCCAAGGTTGGGCGACCCATTGATGGTGGTTCTCTGCCATCATTGTTATTGTCATGTCAACCCGTCTGCATTAATTTCCACATCAGCTCATTTGGTGGGTTTACCTGCCAATCAAGGAGTAATTTTTAGAACTTAATAGAATCATCAACTCATTTTGGCAGATGCATGCCAACACAGGAGACTTTTTATCGTTTTGGATATTTTGTAATCTTTGTAAATCGGGGAACTTATTGTAGGCTAGGACTTATGTATTTCTTTTACATTTAATTAATAGAAGTATTTGGCCACATCTCCTGATTTTTATTAAAGTATGATTTACGTCAAGGGATTTTTCATTGATGCATGGTCTATTAAGTTTATGTCTATGAAGTCAAGTCGACACATATTAAACTGATTGATCGTCAACTCATTTACTGATTTGCAAATTCATTGATGTATCTAGTAAGCCATCAATTGGCTATGAAACTTTGGCATTTCAGAAAGGTTATCATAAATTATTTAAGTCCTGTGGCCATGCAAGCATGGAAAAGAACTAGGGGTAGTGTTTGCCTACTCTGCCGCAATCAATTGATTAGAAGTCAGCCTTATCAGGACATTTTACATCGATATCAATATGTCCTTATCAGGACCTTTAAATTACTTTTATACTGATATCAACATGTCCAATTTTGAATTGTTATGTTTGCACGCACAAACATTGGCACGCCCGCACTCATTTTACACCACATCGTGTCATTTGCACGTCCAGGCAATCGATGCCAGATTTATAGCAAACAATATTTTGGCACGCCCAGTGGGTCTCCATGCCAAGTTTTACTCGATGCCAAATTTATAGCAAACAGAGGGTATGAGCACAAAAATAATCAGAGATATATAAGTTAGAATGTGTGCGAAAGTAAGATAAACGATAGATGAAGTATGATTTATGTACAAAAAGATAAGCATATTGTTGGATAAGGATGAAGATGAAGGCACTAAAGGAAGTTTGATAAGGGAGGTTTTGATGCATTCCAAAACTTCATATTGAGCTAAGTATGGAGTAACTTAGCTGATAAACTTATCAAGGAATTTTGACTAAGTAAAGAAGACATCAGAAGAGTCAAAGTTTCAAGGTCCAAGACTTCTGATCTGCTGAAGAAAAGTTATCAGACTGGTGAAGATCAGCCGACTCAAATCAAATTTGTTCAAGTTTGAGATCAGCTTTGTTCGCCATCAGACGCGTACTTTTATCAGCCAAGTGAAGAAGATCATGAAATGTTCCCAACGGTAATAAATGCCCCTTGGAGTAATAAATGCTGAAGTACAAGGTTATTAAAGACAAATGATTGAAGAAATGCTTCACATCAGCTGGGTGCATTTAATGCTGCCTGCAGAATAGTACTGTTCACAGTACGGACAGACTGCAAAAGAGCCGTTCGCGGATTTTAAGGACCAGTACTCGAGGAATTTGAATCTTGTCTCTCTTCAACGGACACTTTTCAATCCTCAAGTATAAATAGCTGGAAGAGACGAAGAAGAAACAAGCAACACAAACTCTGAGAGATTTTCGAAGCAGAATTCTCTAAGTCTCAAAAACAGCTCACTCATCAGCTGAGTCATTTGTTGACAAAAGCAGAGTTGAAGAATCAAGCCAAATACATCTTCTGAGTGAATTTGTAAACATTGAGTGTTGTGAGAAGTAGATATCCATCTTAGTGAGTGATATTACTTCAGAGAAGTAGGATCTCTTTGTGATTTCTTACTGCGAACTTACGGCCTGTTCATTTGTTGTAAGGCGTAAGCAGAGTATACTGATTACTGTGTGTTTTTAGTATAACCCAAGATCTTTGTGACTTGGAAGAGTGGACTAAAGGATATTCAAATCCATATAACCACTATAAAAATTACTTGTGTTTTTATTTGCATTTTACCTGCATATTTTTCAGTTGCATAAAACACATTAAGTTAACTGTTTGAAAAATGATCTAGAAAGAGATTTTACAAATCTGGGGAAACATTTTTCAAACTGCTAAGTTTACTTGTGAAAACACTTTGAAAATCCGCTGCAAGTACTCTAAGTATTAAAACTGATTTTAACAAAATCAGCTAAGTAACTATCAGACGAGTGGTCAACAAGGATGTTCAAAGATTTGTTCGCGAACAGAATTGTAACTAACTAATCTGATCAGCTTAGTCTGTTCAGTTAGAGTAAAAGTTTTAAAGTTAAAATTGAAGAAATTTTTTAAAGAGGTTTATTCACCCCCCCCCCTCTAAACCTCTTCTGACCACTTGGGACCAACAAGTGGTATCAGAGCGGGTGGTTCATTAGAATCAGCTGCCTGATCAACGAGCTTGATCCAAGTGTTTTTCAAAGGTTTTCAAAACTTTTTCAAAAGAGCATCTTTTTGAAAAATCTAAACTTTTTGAAAAATGGATTGTATCAGCCATGTTCCCCACATTGCTGGTATGTCTTTTGAAGACTGGAAGATTAGAATGGAAATCTTTCTAGCAGCTTATAATGACAACATGTACACATGTATCATTAAAGGTCCATTCAAATTCACCAAGACCATTATAGTTGATGAAGCTGAACTGGTGGTGGAAAAAGACTTAACAGAGATGACAGCCGAAGAGATAAAGCTGTTTAATCTGGATAAAGTTGGGAGATTCATCATGACTAAAGCCCTGGACAATGATCGGTTTGACAAGGTCAAACATTGCAAGACTGCAAAGGAGATGTGGGACAAAGTTAGAGACATGAGCGAAGGAAATGATGCAATAAAGGAGCATCAGCTCACTTTTGCCTTGGAGAAACTTGACAACTTCAAGATGAAGTCTGGGGAAACCATTGATCAGATGGATACCAGATTCACCAGAACTCTGAATGAAGTTTTAAAGTTTGGAAAGACCTTCACTGACAAAGAGATCACTGTCAGAGTACTAAAGGCCTTACCCCCCAAGTTCAACATGAAAGTGACATCAATGGAAGAATCAAGGGATTTGGGAAAAATCTCTCTTACTGAGCTGTTTTCTGTACTCAAGGCATTCGAGTATAAACTGCCTAGAATGGGAATTGAAGAAACCTCAACTTCAGGACCCACAGCTGCACTGGTTGCTGCTGAAAACACCAGAAGACCAGCACATAAAAGCAAAGAAGTGGACTCATCTGATGAAGCCACTCTACTCAACAAGAAGGAGTACACTGCTGGAGATGTAGCATTATTGATGAACAACTTCAAGAAGTTCTATAAGAGAAAGATGATAAACAAATACAATCATGCTGCTTCTACTTCTAAACCTAACTCTTCTTCTCAAGAAAAAGATGATTATAAAGCAAAACTAATGTGTTATAACTGCAGGAAATTGGGACATTTCATCAGAGACTGTCCATATCCAAAAGCAGAGAAATACACTGAAGAAGAGAAGAAAATGAGAAAAGAAAGAAAGCATCAGAGAGGAAAGGCAATGATGGCTGAAGCAGAAAAGCTTGCTGCTGTCTACTCATCTGATTCAGATTCAGACACATCTGATGAAGAATCATCTGATGAAGAGAAACCTGCTCTCCTCTGCCTGATGGCTAAGGAATCTGATGACTCAGAGGATGAGGTAACTCCTCAAGATAATGAACTATTTAATTCTCTAGAGCAAATGATGTTGAATAATACTACTATTGCTGGAGAATTTGTTAAGCTTAAGGAAGAGATGAACTTGCTAAAAGAGCAAAATAACTCACTGAAACTTAAAGCTGAAAAGCCTAAAGAATCAGCTGAATATAAACAGCTCGAGCAAGAGCATGAATCTCTGAAAGCTGAATGTGAGGTTTATAAAGGAAAAATCATGGAACTTGAGAAAATTATTGAGTCTCATGATAAGTCAACTGTTGCATCCATGCATACATCCAGTAAACAGGAGACACCTTTAGAAAAGGATAAACTAGAGTTGAATCATACTGAAAAATTCATTTCTGCTGACAATAGTAAGGTCATTTTGTATGTTCAAACTTCTAAACCTACCTCATCTGAGAAAGTATTAAAGGAGAAGAAAACTCCTAAGGCTAAAAAGAGCAAAGAGCCTAGTGTAGGAAATCAGACTAGTAAGACTAAACAGCAGAGTCTTAAGAAGTCTGCTGATAAAGCTAAACTGAATAAATCTGTTGGTAAAACTAAGTCAAAACCAATTGAGCAAGCATCTAGTAAACCAAAGAAGCATAAAAATAAGAAAAAATCAAAATGCTTGGTATGGAAATGAGTCATATTATGTGCAATCTGCTGCATATCATCCTATGTATCATGCACCTCAATTTCCAAGTTACTATGCACCTTACCCTGCTCATCCAATGCATGCATACCCTGCTTATCATGCACCTTACCCTGCTTATGAACACTTTTCTTATCATACTGATCATCAACATGACTTATCTGATAACTATGATGAAAATAAAGCTGTTCATGCTCCTGTCAAAGCTCAGAAACCTAAGAAGCCTAAGACATCAACATCTTGGGTTGTCAAAGGTGAAACTAATCCTTCAGGACCCTCTCAATAAGGGTACCTAAAACAATTTTATTTTGTTTTGTAGGTTAGGATTAGGACTAGGAGTAAAGTAGAGAAGATTTGGTACTTGGACAGTGGATGTTCAAGACACATGTGTGGAAACATACATGAGCTGACTGATGCAGTTGCTGTGGATGGCCCAAGTGTTACATTTGGAGACAGCAAAGAAGGCAAGATTGTAGCTAAAGGAAGAGTTATCAAAGGAAACATTGAGATATCTGACGTCTCATGTGTTAAAGGCCTAAAGTACAACCTGCTAAGCATAAGTCAATTTTGTGACAAAGGATATTCAGTTATCTTCTCAACAGATAAGTGCTACGTTGAACAGATTGGTACAAAAAAGGTGATTTTATCTGGAAGACGACAAGGAAATATCTACATAGTCGACTGGAATTCTGCTAATAAGGATTCAAGTGTTTGTTTGGTGGCATCTGCACCAAGTGAAGTTAGCTGGCTATGGCACAAGAGAATGAATCATCTAAACTTCAAGACCATAAACAGATTAATCAAGAATGATCTGGTTGAAGGGATTCCAAAAGCAGTCATGAGCAAAGACAAGCTCTGTGACGCCTGTCAGAAGGGTAAACAAATCAAGTCATCATTCAAGAGTAAGAAGCATCAATCATTTGAAAGGATATTGGAGCTGCTACATATGGACTTATTTGGACCCATTGATCCAGTCAGCAATGGTGGAAAGAAATACTGCCTAGCTGTTGTGGATGATTATTCAAGATATACTTGGGTGATTTTCATGAAGAAGAAAAGTGAAACCAAGGAACATCTTACCAATCTGATGGAACTGATCCAAAATGAGAAGAGTATCAAAATATTGAAGATCAGATCAGATAGAGGAACAGAGTTCTCAAACTCTACTGTTGAAGAGTATTGTAATATCAAGGGAATACATCATGAGTATTCAGCTGCTAGAACCCCTCAACAGAATGGTGTTGCTGAAAGGAGAAACAGAACACTAAAAGAAGCTGTCAGGACCATGATAGCTGAAGCTAAGCTGCCACAAAGATTTTGGGCAGAAGCAACAAATACAGCATGCTTTACCCAAAACAGATGTATGATCAACAAAAATCAGAACAAGACTCCATATGAAGTTTGGAACAACAGAAAACCAAACATTCATTACTTTAAGATTTTTGGTTGTAAATGTTTTGTATTGAATAATGGGAAAAATCACCTTACTGCATTTGCAGAAAAGGCTGATGAAGCTGTCTTTGTAGGATACTCAACTGTTAGTAAGGCTTATAGAGTTTTCTATAAAAGAACATTACTAATAGAAGAATCTATCCATGTAGTATTTGATGAGCCAAGTCAATCTTCTGAAAAGAATCAAAGTCTTAATCAAGATCTGTCTACTGATTTACAGAAGTTGAATGTTGAAAATAATGAAGAGTATGTTCCCATCATACTACCTGATCTCAACCCAGCTGATAACTCAAGTGCTGTTCAAAATCACAGTGCTGATTGTCTAACAGACGAGTTGCAAACAGCTGACAGACCAGAGACTGTTCAACAGACTGCAAATGTTCAACAAACTACTACTGGATCTCCAACAGTAGTGTTGCAAGATCAAGACAAAGGACAACATTATGATTTGCAACCTGATCTCAGATGGCTCAGAAATCACCCACCAGAGTTAGTGATTGGTGATCCATTAGATAGAGTTAAAACAAGAAGAGCTGCTGCACAAGATGCTATGTTTGCTAGTTTTCTATCTCAATTTTAGCCTAAACAAATTGAAGAAGCTCTAAATGATTCCTTCTGGATAGAAGCTATGCAAGAAGAGCTGAATCAATTTGAAAGGAATGAAGTCTGGTACTTAGTTCCTAGACCAAGTCATCAAAGAGTAATTGGCACTAAGTGGGTTTTCAGAAATAAGATGAATGAAGATGGTATTGTTACCAGAAACAAAGCAAGATTAGTGGCCAAGGGTTATTGTCAAGAAGAAGGAATTGACTTTGATGAGACATTTGCACCAGTAGCAAGACTTGAAGCAATCAGACTGTTTCTAGCCTATGCTGCTCACAAGAACTTCACTGTCTATCAGATGGATGTGAAGTCTGCTTTTCTCAGTGGAGAACTGCAAGAAGAAGTATATGTTGAACAACCTCCTGGATTTGAAGTCTATCAAGAAGAGGACAAGGTATATCGTCTGAAGAAAGCTCTCTATGGATTGAAACAGGCTCCAAGAGCATGGTATGATACCCTATCTGATTTTCTTTTAATTAAAGGATTTCATAAAGGCAAGGTAGATAAAACCCTGTTCACAATTGAATGGGAGAATCATATATTAATTGTGCAAATATATGTAGACGATATTATTTTTGGTTCAACTAACCAACAGATGTGTGACAAGTTCTCCAAGCTGATGCAGAATAAGTTTGAAATGAGCATGATGGGTGAACTTAATTATTTTCTTGGTCTGCAAGTTAGACAGTTGCCTGATGGAATATTCATCAGCCAAGCAAAATACACAAGAGATCTGTTTAAAAAGTTTGGTATGGAAACTAGCTCAACTGCTACTATTCCTATGTCTACAAGTCTTCGTTTGGATAAAGATGAAGATGGCAAATCAGTGGACATAACCAAATATAGAGGCATTATTGGTTCATTGTTGTATCTAACAGCAAGTAGACCTGATATAATGTACTCAGTTGGAGTCTGTGCAAGATTTCAATCAAATCCCAAGGAATCTCATCTCTTAGCTGCCAAGAGGATATTGAAATATGTTAAAGGCACTCAAGAATTGGGATTGTGGTATCCTAGAGAATCTGGATTTGAGCTTATTGGCTATTCAGATTCAGACCTTGCTGGCTGCAAGATTGACAGAAAAAGCACAACAGGTGCCTGTCAGTTCTTAGGTAGTCGTCTGATCTCATGGATGAGTAAGAAACAAACCTCAGTTTCTATATCTACTGCTGAAGCTGAATATATAGCTGCTGGAGCTTGCTGTGCACAGATACTTTGGTTGAAGCATCAACTAGAAGACTACAATATCAAAATCAGTGGAATTCCAATCTACTGTGACAATACAAGTGCAATCTCTCTTACTCAGAATACTACAAGTCATTCAAGGACTAAACATATAGAGATCAAGCATCACTTCATTAGAGATCATGTGGAAAAAGGCAATGTTATGATAGAGTATGTTCATACTGAAAATCAGATTGCTGATATATTCACTAAACCTTTAAGTGAAGTAAGGTTCTCAACTCTAAGAGCTGAGCTAGGACTACTCAATTTGGATGCATAAGCTGAGGGGGAACTTATCAGAAGACTGAAGTTCAACAGCTTAATCATCACCGTTATCTTCAAGGATTAACTTTCAACAGACTAGTTAACTTATGAAATCTTAAACTCAGGGGGAACGTGTAAGACTAGCGGTACTTCTGAAAAGATGAAATTTGTTAATGTCAGTTAGTTGAAGTTATGTTTTCAACAGAAGACTCAACTATCGAAGAATAAAGTTATACTATCTGGCTGGATTGACAAACAGCTGATGAAGGTTATTAGCTATTGGCATTCTCTGATAACAACTATGTCATCAGGACAGTAGTCAATCAGATAAGTGTTTATTTTACTCATCTGATTACTAATATAAAAGCGGAACTATTTAAAACGTTTTATTCAAAAATACGCTTTTATAAGTTACTGAAAGGGCGGTACATATTCCCGCTCCTCATTAAATATCTTTTGAATTTGAAAGGTCGTAACTGACGCCGCACGATCAGCACTGACAAGAAACGGATCTAACGGTTGGCGGATATCACGGAAACCGACATACCCCAACTCTATAAATCCCAATCTGATCAGTCGTGTAGTTCTTTACGAACTCTAAACTTTCAAAAGTACTTGTGAGAATTTTTGAGCAATTTTTCTGCAAAACTCTCCTCGTTTTTCTTCCTAATCTCTACAGATCTACAATGGCTGTTGAAGGTATGTACCTTGTGTATGATTCCTACTACCAATCTGGTACGGATCTGATGAAAGAACTGCTCGAAAAGTTCAAAGCTGCCTCGCTGGTAAATTTCATGGAATACCACGAAGGAGTCATCTGGACTGACCAAGTGATGGAGTACTACAACACAGCGAAAGCTGACTACAACACACTGGAGATTAAGGCTACAGTGGGAGACAAATCTATCACTATTACCCCAGCTGTTCTTCACGAGACGTTTGGGCTTCCTAACAGTGGAAGACATGACGTCACCGTACTGACGGAGGGTAAGCACCAACAGTTCTGGGCGATCTGCGCCAAAGAGGGAGAAGTACTCTCTGGAAATATAAGGAAGAAGCAACTGAAGGATGAGTATCAGCGGATGGCTGATATGGTGTCCAAGCTGATTGAAAATTGCACCTTCTCACTGGATGCTGTTACCATGAAGAGGTTCAGCATCATGGCTGCCATCTACTATGGAATGGAAATCAACTGGTCCATCATAGTATGGTACATCTTGGCTGATTTTCTTGATGAAAAGAAAGGAAAAGGTCCTCACACCAACCACAGGATTACGCTCAGTTATCTGCTGTTCAAACTGGGGTGTCCTATGAAGAATGGCAAGGAAATTCACAAGTCCAAAGCTATGAACAAATATCTGCCAGTTCTGAAGAGGAAGGCTGATGAGCCAGAGGAAGCTGATGATGAGGGACAGAAGGAGGTCCCTGCCAAAAAACAACGAAGATTAGTCAAAACAGCTAACTTGGCTGTTGAGACTAGAAAGAAGAAGGCTGCTGATGAGCCTAAAAAGAAAGAAGTTAAACAGATGGAGAAAGTGACTTCTGCTACTGAAGCCACTAAAATTATAGAAAATATAATTTCTGTTGTAAGGACTGGATCCCCTGCATCACCATCAAGAACTCCATCAGCTGAAAAACCTGCTGAGAATGTCTCTCACAGGACAAGAAGCCAAATAAGGGATACTGCTGCTTCAAGACCTATTCAGGGTCTGTCAAAGAAGTCAGCAAGGAAGCAGATGACCTTTGTAGAGAAGGACACTGAATTGGTAGATTTGGTGAGATCAAGTCCTGAGTCTGCTGAAAGACCCCTTGACACTGTTGGAACAACTGTTGCTGACAAAGCTGATGCGCAACAGATAACTCAAAATGCACCAACAGCTGAGGTTGCTCAACCTCAAGAAGATCCAGATGTCCAAATCATCCATCCTATAGCTGCTGCTCCCATCTCATCTGCTGGTCCAGCCCCTGCTCCAGTTGATAAAGGAAAAAGAAAAATAGTGTTGAGGAAAAAGAAGATTTCCAAGGCTGACAAGAAAGCAAGGGAGGAAGCTGAACAGAGGAAGCAAGATGAAGCTGAGGAGAAGAAGGCACTTGAGCTAAGCAAGGCTCAAGCTGCTAAGGATGAGGCCAGGAGAAAAATGTCTGAAGTAGAAAGAAAAGCTGCTGAGGATGCTGAACTGGCCATGGTCATTGAAAAGAGCAAAATTGACGCCTATGGACCTGTCCATGGAGGTGGCATCAAGATTAAAGAGGTTGAAGGAGAAGAAGAACCCCCAAAACCAAAGATGCCTGCTGCTGCAGTAAAACCAAAGGAAAAGTTTGAGGTTAAGAAAGCCTTCAAGATCATACACAACAACAAAGAGCTTTTCCAAAAGTTTGAAAAGTCCTTAGCCTACTATAATCAGAAGTTAATGCTGAAGACCATGTTCACTCAAGAGAAGCCTAGATATATCAGATGGAGAGACAATAGGCTGAACAGGTCCATCATTGAACTTCAGAATCTGAAGGAATTAGTTGCTGAAGAAGAATGGGTACTACAGTGGCTGAAGACATATTCTATTCAAAAAGCATTGGATCCTCATCATGTTAGGGATGCCATGCATCACTATGCCAGGGAATTTGCCCTTGAGGAAGCCAAACTGATTCAAAGTACCTTTCCTGAGAAAAGAAAGAAGACTGATGATGTTGAAGAAAGGGCTGTGAAGATTGCTGTTATCACTGCACTGAATAAGTGGGCAGAAAAGGCCAGATATCAGCAAGGGCATTCAAGTGAACTCCCTCAACTGCCAAGTATTCAACATGTAATTTTTGGAAGGGAAATGAAAGATTTCAGTGAAGTGCCAGAGGGTAACAACGCTTTTGTCAACCCTTGGATTATTGTGAGGCAAATTCGTCAGACGACATGCTTCAATGATGATGGCACCATCACTAACCTGTTTTATGATGACGTTACTGATGAACACAAAGCTGCGGCCAAGCCTGCTGACAAGTCTGCTATTCAGATCGCGGACAAGCCTGAAGATAAGTCTGCTGACCAGACTGAAGACAAGTCTGCTGATCAGCCTGCTGACAAGTCTGCTGAAAAGGTTGCTGATGAACCCTTAGCCATTGAGTGGAATGCTAAGGACTCTGAAGATCATCAGGACGCAAAGATGGAAGATATCCCTGTCCACCAGGAGATTGAAGAAAAGGATGAAGCTGCTGCTTCTGCTTCATTAGGTGATGAACACTCATCACTGATGGAAGCTTTCCAGATGTTGATGGAAAATTCTATGAAGGAACTGGAAGAGAAGCATCAACAGCAGCTGATGAAGGTCAAGGAGGAGCTGAAGACTGAGCTTAAAACAGAATTGACAGAGTCAAATAAACTTCAGCTGGAAACTGTGCAACAGTCTACTGAAAAGATCATCAAGACTGAAATCACAAGTATTCCTATCCCTCAAGATCACTCCTTGCAGTTAGTGAACAGCTTGAATGATATGAACAGAAATGTGGAAGATGTGAAGAGTGATGTTAATCATCTTCATGCTGCACTCCAAAGAGCTGAACACAAGATCACTGATTTAACTGCAACCTTCATCAAAGTCAGTGAAGAGGAGAAGGAAATCAATTTAGGGATGTTGCATGAAGTATCAACTGTTGTACAGACAATCCAAAATGAAATTGCAACTACAAACCTGAACATTGACTACTTCAATGATAAGACTGACGATATCAGCACAACTATTCATCATCTTACAGCAAGTCACGATGTAGTGAATCAGAATTTGAAGACTTTATGTGCTGAAATGAAGATTCCAACAGTTGCACTCAACCCTACTGCTAAACCTGAAGAAGTCATCCAGTCTGATGATGACAAAAAGGGGGAAGAGAAAAGGGATGAATCAACCAAGGAAACCTCTACTACTGAAGCCAACAAGACTGATAAAGCTACTGAACTGACCAAGCCTGCTGAAAAAGATCTTGGAAAGGAACAAGGCAAAGACAAGTCTGAAGAAGAGACCAAGGAAAAAGCCAAAACTGATGAAGTAATGGCTGAATCCAAAGACTCTGCTGCTGATCAATCAGAGCCTTTGACTAAGTACAAAAATACAGAATCAGCCAGGAAGGCCATGGAAGCTCTGAAGGAACAAAAACGTAAACAGAAAATGGAAGCTGCCAAAGCAAACATGGACCTAGATGATGAAGCTGATGAAGAAGAAGAAG
Source organism: Penstemon barbatus (assembly GCA_003313485.2). Taxonomy (NCBI): domain Eukaryota; kingdom Viridiplantae; phylum Streptophyta; class Magnoliopsida; order Lamiales; family Plantaginaceae; genus Penstemon; species Penstemon barbatus. Next base: position 46,519,765 of record CM064881.1, read on the forward strand.
ACGACGATGAGTCTTCTTATGAGTATGTAGAAGAGCTTGAAGGATCAGATGAAGAAGCTGATAGTTAAAATTGATAAAATCTTGTAATCAGTTTTTCTTTTATCTATCTTTCAGACATCTCATCTGAAGAACTTGTACTTGTATTTGTAACAATCTTATCATATCAATAAAAAGTCAAGTTCATTCCAACATACTATTTTCTATCTCAGAAAATTTTTGAGGATTACATTCTTTAGCTTAGATATTCAACAGGTACTTAGCTGAAGTTTTGTCATCATCAAAAAGGGGGAAATTGTTGGATAAGGATGAAGATGAAGGCACTAAAGGAAGTTTGATAAGGGAGGTTTTGATGCATTCCAAAACTTCATATTGAGCTAAGTATGGAGTAACTTAGCTGATAAACTTATCAAGGAATTTTGACTAAGTAAAGAAGACATCAGAAGAGTCAAAGTTTCAAGGTCCAAGACTTCTGATCTGCTGAAGAAAAGTTATCAGACTGGTGAAGATCAGCCGACTCAAATCAGATTTGTTCAAGTTTGAGATCAGCTTTGTTCGCCATCAGACGCGTACTTTTATCAGCCAAGTGAAGAAGATCATGAAATGTTCCCAACGGTAATAAATGCCCCTTGGAGTAATAAATGCTGAAGTACAAGGTTATTAAAGACAAATGATTGAAGAAATGCTTCACATCAGCTGGGTGCATTTAATGCTGCCTGCAGAATAGTACTGTTCACAGTACGGACAGACTGCAAAAGAGCCGTTCGCGGATTTTAAGGACCAGTACTCGAGGAATTTGAATCTTGTCTCTCTTCAACGGACACTTTTCAATCCTCAAGTATAAATAGCTGGAAGAGACGAAGAAGAAACAAGCAACACAAACTCTGAGAGATTTTCGAAGCAGAATTCTCTAAGTCTCAAAAACAGCTCACTCATCAGCTGAGTCATTTGTTGACAAAAGCAGAGTTGAAGAATCAAGCCAAATACATCTTCTGAGTGAATTTGTAAACATTGAGTGTTGTGAGAAGTAGATATCCATCTTAGTGAGTGATATTACTTCAGAGAAGTAGGATCTCTTTGTGATTTCTTACTGCGAACTTACGGCCTGTTCATTTGTTGTAAGGCGTAAGCAGAGTATACTGATTACTGTGTGTTTTTAGTATAACCCAAGATCTTTGTGACTTGGAAGAGTGGACTAAAGGATATTCAAATCCATATAACCACTATAAAAATTACTTGTGTTTTTATTTGCATTTTACCTGCATATTTTTCAGTTGCATAAAACACATTAAGTTAACTGTTTGAAAAAGGATCTAGAAAGATATTTTACAAATCTGGGGAAACATTTTTCAAACTGCTAAGTTTACTTGTGAAAACACTTTGAAAATCCGCTGCAAGTACTCTAAGTATTAAAACTGATTTTAACAAAATCAGCTAAGTAACTATCAGACGAGTGGTCAACAAGGATGTTCAAAGATTTGTTCGCGAACAGAATTGTAACTAACTAATCTGATCAGCTTAGTTTGTTCAGTTAGAGTAAAAGTTTTAAAGTTAAAATTGAAGAAAATTTTTAAAGAGGTTTATTCACCCCCCCCCCCCCTCTAAACCTCTTCTGACCACTTGGGACCAACACATATTTATAATCAGAAGTAGTTGAATCGACTCTCATGTGAATTTAAAGAGTAGAACGACTTAGCAGTACAATTCGTTTAAACGAACAAATATATGATAGATATGAGCACGTATACCATAGAAAATATCACCTTGTATATATATTCATCGATGAGCGACCTCGGAACTTGTAACTTTCAAGTTATAACTTGTAACTTAATTTTAAGCTTGTAACTTTTTACATTGAAACTTGTACTGATTACACTCTCGATGTATGTGATATGAATTCATAGTCCAAATAAAAAAAACATTATATACTTTAAGTAGCAAATTCTACAGGATTTGAATCCCAAGTATAGAGTTTCAAATAGATTTAGAACCCATGAGATTCGAAGAATCAATCGAATAAATAATCCAATTGACAACAAGAAGTCATTTAAAAAGGTAAGTATATTTTAGGTCCCAATAGGAATGAGTTAAGTCGAAGAGTTATACTCAAAGAGTTCAAGAGAGCTTGATCAGTCAAACCAAAGAGAGATTTTGACAAACTAGAAAGTTGAAAATAGAGTAACTCTAGGATTCAGGAGAAGTTAACAACAACTTGGATCAAATTACATATAATTCCAAGAAATGTTACTTTAATCAAGGAGTCAACAAGAACAACTAATTTCATATGAACCAAAGCCAATTTCAGGACAATTCAAGTCAAGCAATGCCAAACATTAGGAGTCAAGCACGAATTGATTATTTTGCAATAAAAACAAAGATATGAGACAAGAAATAATCAAGTTCAATTTACTCAGGACATTGTGCCAACACAGTACCAAAAAAAAAAAGATAGAACCCTCACCTGACATCCGCAACGATAGTATAAAACTCATTCAAAATTGCTGAATAAGTCACCAACACCCCTATTGATCGTAATAAAATGATCAATAATATATTCGAGAACGATACAAATATGTGTCATAATCTACCTATCTAACTGTTGTCGTAGCAATCATAGAATGTCAAATTAAATAATTTTTTGATTTGAAAATCATTACCCAAGCAAATTCATGTGTCAAGTGGAACCCAAAAATTGGTATTTTCGCTGTGACTACTCCCAAATCGAGCTCACCTTCTTGACTTGTTCGACTATTGACGTACATTCACCGATATCAGAAAAATCATCTGTTGGTCTCATTTTACTCATCTTTATGCTTGGAACACAACGGTAAAGTTAGAATCGTTGAGAAATTGGCCTGGAAACCACCATGAAACAAAACTACTTACTATTTATGATGAATTATTTTCTTATATGGTCCATCAACATTTTCAAATCAATTAATAATTATAAATGGAGGCCTAAATCTTTTCATATTTAGTTGACTAGTAATATCCGTTTCTTAGATTAATTCACTCAAATTAGTTCATCATTAGTTTGTCAAGCCCAATATTTACAACCCAATAAATAATTATAAACCAATTTTAACAAACATGTACCCAGAAAACAGAAGAGAAGTGAATTAAACCGCAATAACCAACAGAGCACTACCTGCTCTGTTTATACCGTGCGCTACTCGGCGTACCTCTTGCCACCATTAGCAATCGCGAGTCGTCACCTCTCTTTCATCGCCTTTCTCCGTCGAGTTCCATCGCTCCTCCTCCTTCGCCTCTTTTTGCCACTAAATACTTCTAATTTGACCTTGAAAAATCCTTACCGGAGTATCGCTTGATGTAGGGTAAAAATTATCAAAGGGAGTCTTCCAAATTTCTTCTCTCTTTGATCCTTCTCCAAACTATAAACATTGACTTGCATGGGACGATCTTGCAGAGAACTGTGTTCTTATTTTCTCTTCTCTCCAAAAGAATTTGCCTTCTCTGTTGAATATGAGGTGCTATTTATAGGAGGATTTGGGCGGTAAAGAGTTTTCTCTCATAAATGTCAATGAATTAAATAGGGGCAAAACAATTATTTTGACAAGTGATATAATTATTTATTATCAAATTTATTAATTAGAAAGTTACTAAAATATCCCTATACCATAAATTGCCACTATAATGATGTCCCCAGTTCCATAAGTGAATATTTTGAGATATTCAGTTGCTGAATTTAAATACATATATATATATATGTATATGTATATATCCCAAACAAGAATATGTTCTTTATTTAGAAGATACAAATTTGCAAAATAATATCCTAATTACCTTAGGATCTATTATAAGAGGATTTTTCTCTTTGGGAATATTGCATTTCCAAAATTATAATTATTATGAGTCTATTTGGATGGGTTTTGGCTCGGTTTTGCGGGTCTCGGTTTAAAAAAATTGGTTTGGGTGGTTTCGATGAAACCTTTGAGACTTCATTTGGATGAGTTTTGGCTCTTGGGTTTTGTGGTTTGAATAAGTTGAAACCCCACTTGGATTGAGTATGGATTCTGGAGTTTAGGGGAAAAAGTAGCTGACAGATGTCAAATCAATGTCTTTTTTAGTTTGCACCAAAAAAAAAGTATTTTTTTTGTGAGATTTGAGGGAAAAAGTAGGTGGTAGGTGTCAAATCAATGTTTTATAGGTTTGAAGAGTTTGAGTGTGAGTTTCTGAATATATTTTTGATGGTTTTATGGGTTTGACGAAAACTCATTTGAAAGGGTTTTGGCTCGATTTCGCGAAATCCACGAGACCGGGCCAAAAACCAACCACACACACCCTATAATCTATTTGTAATTTTCATCTCACTTTTTCTAAGTGTACCTTTCAAACTTCAAAATTTTAAGTTTATTTCTCAAGAGAATATTTTCGAAGAATGTCGTCACGAGGTACTTGTTAATTCAATTTATAAATTTCCTTTTGTAGTTATGTGTTTCAAATTTTTTTTTACCAACCTTCCGAGCAGATCAGTCCAGGCTTAGCTGCCTTGGCTGAGGTACATCTGCCTCGGCCAAACCCAACCGAGGCATACCTGGCCGAGGCATTTCTGCCTCGGCCAAGTACAGCCGAGGCTAGACTACCTCGGCCAAGTTTGGCCGAGGCTGTCCAGCCTCGGTCATTCTCGACCGAGGTTGATTTGCCTCGACCAAGTTAAATATACCCTGTCCGAGTTTTTGTCTAGGTGTTTTCTTCCTAGGTTGATTTTTTTAAGTTTTGATTCAGGGGTTGATTTTCATTTGAGGAAGAAGTTGCTAAAGCTAATAGTGAACTACCTCCATGTGATTCTGAATTTTCAGATTTTCTGAATTTTGATGATAAATCTATTTCTGATACATCTTGTCAAATTCCTTTAGGAACTAGCCAGATGATGCATATAGCTGGGTAATGGATGATGATGAGTATGAGGATGAGGAGAGGAATACCCCCTCTTCTATGGGTTCAAAGCGTAAAAGTCGTGTAGTAGATATTGAGATAGCCAATAGTGAGATGTCTTTGAAGGAGCTGAATATGTTTAAGGATAAGATTAATTCTTCTTGTGAGTTTTTGTTTCCTTCTAATGGTCAGAAAATTAGGACCCCTTGAAAGGATAGTGCCCAACAAGCCAACTAATACGAGCTTGTAAAGGGACTACGTTAAAAAACAATCTTATGGTTCATAAGATGATACGCCCGTTTATTCATAGTACAAGAATTAAACAATGGCCATCTTCATCTCTCGTGAACTTATCTAAGCGATTGGATGAAATCCTAAGATCACATTCGACTATGGGACGATTCACTTCCGTACTGAGTGCAATCATGAAATAGTCTCTAAGGTCGTGATCTTAAAATTGTTCCAAGTCGTATATTCCTATCAAGACGGGATATCGAGGGAATCGCTAAGACTTGTACAATTATGCATGATTCACATGAAGTGAATTTGTAGAGTTTCATGAACAAGACATTTAATTTCATGATAGGGGATCGAACGCATCGAACGACCCGAACAGAGAGACCCATCGTGGAAGTGCATTAAGCATATCGGTAATGGGAAGTCTCTCAAGACTTATAATTGTGTACACTTTAGTCTTCGGACTTGAGGTACTAGGGCGAATTCGGTACATTGGATTACATACTTTGATTTAGGAGCCGATCACATAGCCGGATCATTGCTCCTTTGGGTACGTATGAACGTGTACGCGAATGGTTAGTACCAAGAAAGGATCTATTGACTCGTCTTGATAAGATGAGAGAATTTCCTGTACATTCTTAGATGATAGATTCTAAGAAACCTACGGCCGTGGTCAGTGACAGATTTGGAAAGGGATTTCCAAATTTGGAAGTCACACTGTAATCATTATCCTGAATTAGAAAGTACAGTATTGAGATAATTAGAGTGCCGACCAATTCACAAACCCTAGGTCTCAATTGGGAAATTAGTCGTTAGAATGACCATATGAACATGGCAGTTATGAGAGGTTAAGGTTCACGAATATCAATTCACCTGAAGTTGGGCATTATGGGCTTATGGCTAGACATCGACCATGAAGTGTGGGTACTTATGAGTTGATAAGGAAATTAGTTCTAGAGTGGTCAATTAAAAGTGCTTAACTCATCGGAGCAATTAATTATATATTAATTGCTCACTAATTAAATCATGAGAGTCGTAGGCCTGCTGCCAATTGATGATGAACCTAGAAGGTCACACATAATACAGTTGGACAGTGACAATCGTAAAAGGAAACACTTGATTTAAGGAATTAAATCAATAAATGAATTAAAGTGTTAATTCAAAGAGAAGAATAATTAATTAGAATTGTCTAATTTAATTAGACAAGAATTAAAGTGTTAATTCGAAGTGGAGAAACATTAATTAGAAGTATCTAATTAATTAATCAATTGGAACATCTAATTGATTAAATCCTCTATTAAAGTGTTAATTGGAAATATTAATTAATTAATAGTGGATTAATTAATTAAGCATATGGGCCGATTTATTGTAAAGATGAATTGATCTTGGATTAATTATATTTTTGCCTGGGCCGATTTTGTTAAAGGGTGACTGATTAATAGTAGATTAATCAATTAAACTAAATGGGCCGAATCACATTGATTGAATGATAATTAATCATTTAATTAATAGGAGTGGCCGATTTTTAGTTAAGAAAGATTGATTAATCATCAATCCAAGTGGGCCAAAAATTAGCTATGTGATTATTGATTGATTAATTAATTTGTATCAATCAATTAAAGAACATGGCCGATTATAGATATGGGAAGAAAGGGATAAGTTCAAATCTTGTGATATAGGGAAATATGATATACATATATCTTATATCTTTATAAGGAGAAGATCTTTAAAATATGATATATATATATATATATATATATATATATATATATATATATATATATATATATATAAAGGACTCTTTTAATAGAGATATATACATATATATAAAAGATATACATATCACAACCTAACTAACTAAGGATTTGAAGCAAACCCTAACACAAGAAAACAAGAAGGCCAAAAATATCAGCCCTCTCGCCCCTTTCTTCCTGTTCGGCCACCCTGACAATGTTTGTTTCTCCAAGCTTTCTTCTCTGGATCCAGATCCAATTCCTGAAAGATGACAATTCCATAATCCTAGTTCTGAGCCTGAGGATTACGAGAAGTCATTCAATTCAATTGGTGTGGACTTTCTCTAGAGGCACAACACTTGGGGTGCTCTAGTGAACTTTTGAAGACCGGAGAAAATCCACCACCTTACCTGTGGTGTGGTAATTTCCTAAATTACCTATTTATTTATGTTATGAATTGTGATTCAATACCCATTTTTGTATGAGTTAGATAACTGAGATCCTGGGCTCACGGGTTTCATGCGTGTATGAAAATTTTTAATATTCCGCACATTGTTTTTGACAATCGTGTCACGTGATAACCCAACACCCCTCCACCAGGGTTTTTTACCGTGTACAAAGAATTTTTTCTTTGTGGATTTTTGATTCCTCCGTATCCTCTCCTCGTGGAAATTGTGCGTAGTTTCGGTATATGCATCAGTCAGTTGACTCCCAACTCTTTCATGTATTATGAAGGTTTCATGCGTTGCTCCAGCAAACTGAATATTCCTCCAACATTGGAGTCCTTTAGAAGTTTATTTATCTTAAGAAGAGTGCCCAAAACAAATGTAAATTTCCTCAAAACAGATGTAAATTCTTAGAGGGTTGTACCTCTGCAAAAGGTTCTAGGGGACCATGGAAATCGAAGTATTTTTACGTAAGGAATGATGGCTGGGATTTTCCCATAGAATAGAGTAGTAGTTCTTCCCCTCATGATCCTTCTATCGAACCAAGTGATATTAGCGAGAAGTTTGAGAATGCTGGTATATTTAAAGAACCTTTTAATGTTGCTCCTTTATTTACTAATGGTATACATTATATGTATATTTATGTGTATATATATATATATATATATATATATGTATGTGGTTTATCATTCTAACTTGAGTATTTGGCATGCAAGGGTGTCCATTAGTGAGATTCGTGCTGGGAAAGGGGCTTTGCAAGTACATCGTGATTCCCGTCGTCCTCCTCCCTCTCCGCATAAGGGAACTCAATCTGGGAATCCAAGAGGGAGTTCCGTTCACGCAATGCTCCTAGTAAGACTTTTGGAACAATTGTGTCATCTGGGAGGAATCGACAATCATTGCCTCCTTTGAAAATCCACCACCTTGCCTGTGGTGATGTAATTTCCTAAATTACCTATTTATTTATGTTATGAATTTTGATTCAATACCCATTTTCGTATGAGTTAGATAACTGAGATCCTGGGCTCACGGGTTTCATGCGTGTATGAAATTTTTTAATATTCCGCACGTTGTTTTTGACAATCGTACCGCGTGATAACCCAACAGTGGTATCCGAGCCAAAGTTATTACGCTCATACGAAAACGGATCCGAACACTTCAAAATTTATGTATACATTTATTTGTCATGTTCTGTGCATGGATCTTGCTGATTATGATTTATTATGTTTTCGGGTAAATAGCATAATTCGTAATTGGGCCAGATCTGCAATTTCCAAAATTTATAGGACTAAACTGTAAATTGTGATTTTTGTAAAATCTTGACAGAATCTGAAATTTTGTTTTTTCTGCATATTCTAGGCTGAAATTGAAATACTGTTTTTCCTGGAAATTGGGGTGTGTTTGTAATTTCCGAAAGTTATGGGGCTATTTTGTAATTTACATAACTTCGGGGGCAGTTTTGCAATTAATGAAAGTTTCTGGAATTAAAATATTAATTTCTGTTTTCTGGGACAATTTGCACATTCTGGAATTTTTGGGGCTAATTGGTTATTTCCGAAAGTTTTGGGGTCAAAATGTATTTTTCAAAAATTGTGGGACCAATCTATAATTTTCAAAAATTGAAATTTCCAGACCTTGATTTATGCTTAAAAGGTGTTTTATTATCCGGAGGATTAATCTTATCATATTTAGTGGAGACTAGTGCGAGAACCATGAGAAATTGTGATTTATTTTAAAAGGGGTTTTAAAATAAAAGTTAAAGATTATTTTAAAAGGGGTTTTAAAATTAGAATTTTGGGTTATTTTAAAAGGTAGTTTTAAAATAATATTAGAAATAAGAAAAATGTATTTTTGCTTGTTTTTTGCTCAACGTGAACTGTTTACGTGGTTTTCGATCGCGCCGAGCCTTGACCCTAGGGTCGATGTGATTGGTTTAATTTAATTATATTGGTTTTTATTGGGCCTGCGAGCCTTAAGTTTTGGGCCACTTTAAGCCTCTGTAATAGATTAGGGCTTTACCGTTTTAATAGTTTAGGATGGAGGCCCCTTACAAGCTAGGTGGAGGCCCAAGAAGGAATGAAGGCCATGTATGCATGGTTACTGAAGTAACTTGTTAGATTCTTTAAGAACCCAATTAGATTGACCAATTGGGCCAACATTATGGCTCGATGATGGCCCGCATAGGAGGCTCCAGATCGAAAACATACTGTGGTAGCATGCATGCTAGGTGTGAATATTTTATATTATTTATTGATTTATTTTGGCTTGTGCGCAAGATCACTAAATGAAATATAAAAGCATAATTAATGCGGTGAGATCTCGAGGAGAGTTACCTCAAACTTCCTAAAATCGAAAATCCCCTCTTGAAATAAAATATTAAGTCATATTGGGTTAACTATAAAATGAAGTTTTATAAATCCAAGCCTTCCATCAATAGGGACTAGTGTAAGTTGTCTACTTATCGTTGAAGGTGATCCAGAGTCTGGCACCCGAGGCTAAGAAAGGGACAATACACGAAATCTCTCGATCCTTGTTTTTAAATAAACTTGACAAGGGTGGGGACTGGTCGGGGCATGCGATCGACTGGGAGTCCCAGGGGTTGACATGTTAGGGCCCGTTGTTCATCAAGATTGATTGGGTTAGACTTAACAAGTAGTACGATTTATGATGTAGCAGTGCTAGATAAATGTGAAAATCGAGGCAAAATAACTTGAAGGTTGTATAGGGACACAATTGGTAAAAGTATACCTACCTAGGGAATTAATTGTATGGCCGCGAGTCGTGGGTGCAGTTAATGTCTGCTGGGACGTCAAGACCTACTAGGAAATATAATTTCCCGAACAATGAAAGGGGCTATTGTTTCGAGAAAATAGTGGAAGAACTTTTTCGATAGAAAGACCAATTTTCGTTAATTATAAGTATTATCTTAAACTCTGTTTACTGTTGTCTTTTATTATTTATACTTTAGCCATGCCAATATTCACTATCATGTGCGAACAAACATTATCACAAATCTTGATGAGATCACTCCACGAGACAAGCATGATAGGGTTCTACAATGTTAGCGAATATTGTACTTACCTAATCAAGAGAATAAAACGAATCAAAAAGCTTGGAGCTAATTTGACTCAAGATGATGAAATGAAGATTATCATCAATGGCTTGCCTGACTCATTCTCTCATTTTATGGATCACTGTGAAATTCCATGCGAAGGAATAAAGACCAATGATTTGCATAAGTTGTTAGACAAATATGAGAAAGCCCTCGAAAGAGGAAAAGGGCTGAGCAAATGAGAGGATTGCCCCTTATGTAAGAAAGATAAGAAACTGAGGAACATTACTGGCAAGAAATTCCTGAAGAAAATTGACGAAGGTATAACCTAAGTTATTTCCTTTTGATGTAAAACATCTTAAGTTATTTCTTTTGATGTAAAACATCATAAAAGAATCTCGTTTCTGTAAAAGTGTTTATAAGTGATGACGGGAGTCAGGTACCCATGAGCGAGAAGGGGTTTCAACTGTACTTAAGGAAAAGATACTTCAGGAACTGGGTCAAGAAGCACCTGGATTTTTCTTTTTAGCAAATATTTTACTTTATTTTTGAATTAAGCATTAGTTATAGTTTTATCTATTTAAGGATTTATTTCGAACTTTGTACGAAACTTTTTTAGCTTTACCATTATGAATGGAATAATTTTAATTAAAGCTTTTAATTCGTATACAATTTCTTTATCATTGTAAATAAAGCAAAGAGATGAACATTGATAAAATCTATTAACAATTATGCTAAATCGAGAAAAGTAAAACAAACTAGATGATTATCCATAATTATGGCATGCTTAAAATCAAACTTATTTCCTATAGAAGGATTCAATAGATTGTTCTTCATTTAAAGGTCTCTTGAAATAAAGAACCTTGATGAGCTCTTAACTTGCGAATTCTGTCGAAAAGGGAACATGATCGATTTGTAAGCATACTAACTGTTCAATGGATTTAATCCATAAACACACATGTGGATCACTAAAGCATTAGTGCGAGTAATTAATTGGTTCATGAAATATCCTAATAGCATTTAGGATATAGGTACTTTGGAAGGTACAAGTTTTGGAAATGATGAAGGGTTCAAAAGAGTTTGAAAGGATTCAAAGGAATTCCAAAACCGAAGCAATTAATGGTATTAAAGTATGACCATTCGATATAATCGAAGTGATTAATACATAAGCCCTAAAATACTCAAATTATCTAAATCAAGAATAGAATTATTGATTAGCAAGTTAAATCTAATATAAGGAATCGAACTATGAAAGACTAGATTCATTCCTTAATTAGTATTGCTAAAATTCCTCAATCAATTCTAGGGTTCAACCCTATGATTCTAGAAGGATACTCAGACGAGTATCTTTTTAAGTCAATTCCTACAAAACCGTACTAACTAAAGTATGGTATATAATCCATGAATGATAAATTGGATAGTGGATCCGATTGAGTAAATTTGTAGGGTATCCAACGAAATCCATTGTATACCTATTCTATGATCCTAAAGAACGAAAGAAAACCGTTCCTAAGGATACCCAATTCTTAGAGGGTGGTTCCCTCCTAATAGAAATGGGATTATCATGGAACTTGATGAAGTCCTAGACTCGCACAAATCCCTACAAATACTGGGAGTATCTTTCCAAACCTACTGAACCAAAGTTGACATAGAGATGTAAGAGTGTTAAAACGCAGACAAAAGCGTGCTCGTTCACGCAATTCTTCATTAAAATATTTAAGGGATACATCTCACGTATTGGCAATACGTATGTTTAGAGATAGATTAGAGAAGTTGTGAGAATTAATATTCCCAAATCTTAGTACATGGACAAAAACTGAATGAATTCAGTATGGAAAGGATCCTAGAAAGGACCGCTTCCATAGAGATATAAAATCTCTCTCAAAGTCAATGTGCCATACATATGATGAGTAAAGAGGATAATGTCTCTGTACACCTTCCAAATAAAAGGTGGCATAATATATGCAACGTCATGTACGAGACCATACTAAACACATGCTATGAATATCATAAGCTGCTATTAGTCGAACACCAGCGAGGAGTACTGGATTACCGAAAAGAGCAATCCTTAAAAACTCTAGGAATTCTGAGGATATATTGCTGGTCAGCGGTAATAATGAAGAATTGAAACTCGAAGGATTTAGTGATTCGAGTTTCCCGTCTGATGTGAATATAATATTCTGTTTTTATGGGACAACGATGATTTGAAAGGGTTCAAAAGGACAATCGATGCCAAGTTAACCACTAGAACAGAATATATCGCAGTATTGAATACAGCGAAAGAAAGTGTTTGGACGAAAAACTTCTTCCAGTAAATTGGAAGTAGTACCTAGCATTGCAAGGCCTATGGTTATCTTCTATGATAACATAAGGCAATTTCTTAAGCAAAGGAATCGAGATTTCACCCATGATCTAAACACAAATTAAAGTATACCATATGATTTGGAAAAATCATAGGTAGAAAAAGATGTGGAAGTAAACCACGTAAAAAGACAACATAGCAGATCCACTAATTAAGTCATAATCACAAAAAGGTTCGACGAACAACTTGAGAAAGATGGGCCTTAGAAATGTATGTGGTTGGCTTCAGGGCAAGTGGGAGATTGAAAAGATAGTGCCCAACAAGCCAACAAATACGAGCTTGTACTACCTTAGAAATCAATCTTATGGTTCATAAGATGATACGCCCGTTTATTCATAGTACATGAATTAAACAATGGCCATCTTCATCTCTCGCGAACTTATCTAGCGATTGGATGAAATCCTAAGATCACATTCGACTATGGGAAGATTCACTTCAGTACTGAGTCCAATCATGAAACAGTCTCTAACGTCGTGATCTTAAAACTGTTCCAAGTCGTAGATTCCTATCGAGACGGGATATTGAGGGAATCGCTAAGACTTGTACGATTATGCATGATTCACATGAAGTGAATTTGTAGATTTTCATGAACAAGACATTTAATGTCAGTGCATATAACTAGGTGGTTCGATAGGGGATCGAACGCATCGAACGACCCGAGCAGAGAGACCCATCGTGGAAGTGCATTAAGCATATCGGTAATGGGAAGTCTCTCAAGACTTATAATAGTGTACGATTTAGATCTCATACTTGAGGTACTAGGGCGAATGCGGTACACTGGAATACATACTTTGATTTAGGAGCCGATCACATAGCCTGATCATTGTGCAACTACTTTGGGTACATATGAACGTGTACGCGAATGGTTAGTACCAAGAAATGATCTATTTACTCGTCTTGATAAGATGAGAGAATTTCTTGTACATTCTTAGATAGTAGATTCCGAGAAACCTACGGTCGTGGTCAGTGACAGATTTGGAAAGAGGTTTCCAAATTTGGAAGTCACACTGGAATCATTATCCTGAACTAGAAAGTATAGTATTGAGATAATTAGAGGTGCCGACCAATTCACACACCCTAGGTCTCAATCGAAAAATTAGTCGTTAGAAGGACCGTATGTACATGGCAGTTATAAGAGGTGAAGGTTCACGAATATCAATTCACCTAAAGTTGAGCCTCATGGGCTTGTGGCTAGACATCGACCATGTGTGAGTACTCATTAATTAATAAGGAAATTAATTCTAGATTTGGTTTGAAGTTCCCAAAGTTCTTAAGATAGATATATATATTATATGCATGTATAAATGTTCATATGTATATGTATGTGTGTTTCTGTATGCGTGTGATTTGAAAGTGGAGAAGAAAATGGGTTTGATTCAATTTATAGGAAACAATTTAGCATAGAAGTCCTTGCTCTATTCTATAAGTTAATTGAACCCCTAGACTAAACTCTTCAATTAAATTAAGCCCACAAGGTTTTAAGTTTTATCAGTTGACCCCAAAATTATATTATTTTTTCTAAATTATGTAACTTATCTTCAAAGATACCAATGGTAAATACAATTATAGAATTTTGGGATGTTACAAGTGTTATTGTAAAATTTATATCCTTACTTATGTTGATCAACAATTCTACTCCATAATATTTCTGATTGTCAAAATAAGCCCACATCTTCAAATTTACTGATAATTTTAGTCTACATTATTGTCCAATTTTAAAATTGGCTCGAATAAGGCACATCCGGACCAATTTAAAATTTTATTTATTATATTTACATATTTATTTAACTAATTTAATTTTGTAAAATAGACTAAATAATACTTCAATATAAATCCGACAAAATATAAAAATAAAAATATTTTTTAAAATTTATATGATAATTTTAATATATTTAATATTTATTAAAAAGATAAAATATATATTTTTAACAAAATAATTATAATTTAATACAAAACTAAAAACCAATCCGGTCCCCACCCACCCCAACCCCATTCCCCCTATCCCCACCCTCCCTCGTAACCACCCCTCCCCCAACCAAAATCTCAGGCCGCCGACAGCCTGGGGTTTGGGTTGGGGGAGGGGGAGGGTAGGGATAGGTTTTTAACTTTTTTTTAATAGTTTTTTTTTTTTTTTTTAGATTTTAAAATATTTTCTTATTTTTAATATTTTTTTGGATATATATCAAAGTGTTACTTGGTCTGTTAATATTATTTATAAAATTAAATAAGTAAATATAATAAGTAAAATTTTCAAATTGGTCCGCACATATCTTATTCGAGTCAATTTTAAAATTGGGCAACAATATAGACTAAAATTGTCAGTAAATTTGAAGAAGTGGGGTTATTTTGATAACCTGAAATATTATAGGTAGAATTGTCAATCAACATAAATACTGGTATCAGTTTTACAATAACACTTAACTGCTAAGTCATCAGTTAATGTTCATTTTTAATGGTGGTTCCAAAAGTCAAATCGCTTTTTTAAATTGTGGTACTTGTTGGTCCCAAGTAGTCAGATGAGGTCTAGAGGGGGGGGGGGGGGGTGAATAGACCTCTGAAAATTTTTGAACTTAAAAACTTTTCAGTGTTCTGTCAGCAGACTAAGCTGATGAAGAACAGATGACTGTGCTGATCGTGAACAAATCTTGAACAGCAGAGTGACCACTCTTCTGACAGTTGCTTAGCTGATTAACATCAAAACAGTTTTTCAAAGAGTATACTTGCAGCGGATTGTTTTAAAGTGTTTTTCACAAGTAGACTAAGTTCTTAAAAGATTTTATCCCCAGTTTTACAAACTTCTTTTAAAATCTTTTAGTTAATTCAAAGTGTTTCAATATGCAAACTTTAAATATGCAAGAAAACTTGAATGCAAGATAACACAAAGAATTTTTATAGTGGTTATATGGATAAAAATCCTTTAGTCCACTCTTCCAGATCACTCAGATTCTGGGTTATACTATAATCACAAAGATTACAATATTTCTCCACTTACACCTAGACAACAAATGAAAAGGCTATAAGCTCACAATAGGAATTCACAAAGAAAACCTATCCTCTGAAGTAGAATCACTCACAAAGACGGATTCTCACTTCGCACAACACTCAGCTATTACAAAATCACTCAGATAATGTTTTTCTGTTTTCTTCAACTTGGTTTCTGTCAACAGATGACTTCCACCAGATGAGTGAGCTGTTCGAGCTTTTGAGACTTAGAAAATTTCTGCTTCAAAATCGAAATCTCTGATTGTTGTTGTGTGTCTCTCTTTTCGAACTTTGCTCTATTTATACTCGGATTTGAATTTATGACCGTTGAAGCAAATCAAGTCTTCAAATCCATCCTTCAGCTCTTTTGAAACGGCTCCCTGCAGCAGTCCGTACTGTGTACAGTACTTTTCTGTCCATCACATTTAATGCTGCATTAAATGCACTCTGCTGATACGAGGATATCTTCAATCATTTGCCATTACTACCCTTCTCTTCCAGCATTTATTACACTAAGTGCATTTATTACCGTTGGACTAATCTCTTGATCTCTTCTACTCTGCTGATCAAAACGACTCTGCTGATAGGTACTCTGCTGATCAAATACTGAACTAATCTGATTTGACTCGGCTGATGACCTACCCTTCTGTTCGCTGTTCCAGCATGAGATCACTAGTCTTCAGAGCTTTGAACTTTGAACTCTTCTGATGTCTTCTTTTACTTGTTCAAAATTCCTTCTAAGGGAACTAAGCTTTCCATACTTAGCTGATTATGATGTTTTGGAAATCATCAAAACCTTCCCTTAATTTCTGACTTCTTTTATCTTCATCTTCATCCAACAGTACTAAATATGTCGACCTCAATTTTTATGATATTACAAGTGAGAATCGACATATAATTTGATATCACAAGTTCAGTTCTCTCTAAATTAATCTTATCAATTGTTCTACAAAGCTCCGACTAGAATAACTTTTATCATGTGTAAAATATTAGTCTAATTAAGCTAGACAATTATATGGTTTAACGTGAATTTCATATAGTGAAAGAAAAATCCCTCGAAATTTATAAAAGCTGAGATTGATAACAATCGTTGTTGAAGGGACATAGAGATTTCATAAGGATCGGACACTCATATTTCATAACCCTTTGGTAGAAGCAAAAGTACGTGCAAATCTCTAACCATAGATACCTCACGAGAATCAATATGAGATATGACCTTTAACGCGTTAATCAACTTTGAATCAAGATCGAGTCGTTACTGTGTGTGTGATGGCTTGAAGTTTGGCCAATAAATCTAATTCAAGGCGCTTGCATTATTATGACTCCCTCGAATGGAAATCATCAACACTAAGAATTATTATGGAAGTAATTTGGCTGGATTCCGTCTTGTTTGGTCTTAAAAAATGGTCTGAGAGTTTTGGAGAAAATTTTGAAACTCGATTTGCATATAAAACAGTGTCAATGGAATATTGAGATAGTAAAATGTTAGGTAGTGGATTTTGAAAATTTGCGAAATGATTTGGATTGATGTTTGGTTGTTGAGGTTTGTAGGAAAAAAGTAAGTGATTCATTTAAAATCAATAATTTTATATATAGAAAACATAGATGATAAATGTTAATTAAATCAATAATTTTATATGTATTAAGGCTAGATTGTGTAGATTTTGCTTTGTATTAAACTTTTTTCAAATTATTTACCTAATGTAGTTTGACCCAATTTGAATGAGACCAAACTCATTCAGACTACCCTGTAACAGAGCCTAAGTATAAGCTCAAATAATCAACTCAAAACACATAAGAAATATTCATTGATAAATCTTATAAAGGGGAAGATAGATAGAACATAATACTCCAATTAAAACTCTTTCGAAATTTATCTACACAAAAAAAAAAATAATTATAACTCTTATAGACTCTATTTTCTATTTTTTCCTACATATTAAAATGACAAGGCAAGGCTTCTATTTCTAGGAGCAAAGATCATATGCATTTGCAACATTCAAATTTTAAAATTCTAATTATTAGGAGATATCGTTAATCCTAATCTCCTATTTTAAGAACTTTATATTTAACTAATTATGAGGTAATAAATTGACTCAATCTTTGAATCAAATCTTCTAGATGGAGTAAATGCACAATACTACCATATATATTTTATAGAAAGTGACAGAGAATATATATCACTTGGGGGATTCTAGGGTGCCGTTACGTCATGTGACGTTAGTTTATTTTAGACCATTAGATTCAAACTATATAATCACAACCATAAATATTTTTAATTTAAAATAAATAAAAATTAAATTAATAATTGGTGACTTGTATAACCGGTTAATTAAGTTTTAGTATCTATCACAATCTCTCTCCTAATTTCGCATATCCCTACTCCTACTCACTTCACTCTATCCATCGTCTTCCACAAATCACCATCGCCTTCCACAAATAAAAAATCTTCTTCCCAAAAATTGTGAGATTCACAACCTTCATAAAGGAGATACGAATTGATTCTAGAAATCTTGAACGGTATACAATCTCTATCTCCGAAAATTGGTAATTCTCCCCAAACCAATCCCGTAACCCTCATCGCTCCTGTTCGCGTTCGCCTACCATCGGAAGAAATTTGTGTTGTCCTCTGCTGCCACTGTGTGATTGAATCGACACGCCCACTTGCCACAGTTTTATTCTTGCTGAAAATGTCCAGTATAATGATTTATGTAGTTAAACAGGGGTGCCTTTTACTTCTGTGCTTATCTAATGAGTTAGGGAGGGAGGATGCTCTAGATCTTGATGAATGTTAGTTCCTTGAGTTGGTACGTTGTGTGATATGTGGCTCTGGATTGCCTATTTGTTCAAGGCTTGGTAATATTAGAAGAATAATTTTTACATTTATTCATGGCATGTTTCTTAATTGAAGTTTAAATGTCATTTCATATGAACTACTCTCTTTTATTAACTTCAATCTTTTATCTTTTTGTGTTGCTAGTATTTATATTTTACTCTTGTTGTTGGGTTCTTTAAGAAAATTGTTTGGGGTTGTATGAGTTTTCATTCTTAGAATTTACATGTAATATTTTAACTTTAGAATTTACATGTAATTGTTTCGAGTTGTATAGTTTGTAAATTCTGTTTTTTGAAAAGTAAGCATATGTTCTGTTTTAGTAACATAGTACTGATTCCACATACTCTAGACTCAAATAACATAGTACTAATTCCACATATTTAGTACGGTCTCATATTAGTAGTAATTAGACACATTATGGAGTATTATCATTAGTATTAAATATCGTATATAATTTCTCACATTACATAGTATAATGTCTCACATGAGTACGGTCTCATATTAGTAGTAATTAGTCAAATTATATAGTATTAACATTAATACTGACCAATTTTCTGATAATTTTTCATATTACATGGTATATGTCTCACATGTAGTAGTATAAATTCACATAACATAGTACTGACTTCACATACATAGTACAGTCCCATATTAGTAGTAATTAGCCACATTATGGAGTATAATCATTAGTACTAATCATTGTATATAATTATTCACATTACATAGTATAACGTCTCACATGTAATAGTATTGACTCCACATACAGAGTATGATCTCATATTAGTAGTAATTAGTCACATTATATAGTATTAACATTAGTACTGACCAAATTTCTGATAATTTTTTACATTACATGTAGTAGTATAGACTCACATAACATAGTACTGATTCCACATACTTAGTACGGTCTCATATTAGTAGTAATTAGACACATTATGGAGTATTATCATTAGTATTAAATATCGTATATAATTTCTTACATTACATAGTATAAGGTTTCATATGAGTACGGTCTCATATTAGTATTAATTAGTCACATTATATAGTATTAACATTAGTACTGACCAATTTTCTGATAATTTTTCATATTACATGGTATATGTCTCACATGTAGTAGTATTGACTCACATAACATAGTATTGACTCCACATACTTAGTACAGTCCCATATTATTAATAATTAGACACATTATGGAGTATTATCATTAGTACTAAATATTGTATATGATTCCTCACATTACATAGTATAATGTCTCACATGTAATAGTATTGACTTCACATACACAGTACGGTATCATATTAGTAGTAATTAGTCATATTATATAGTATTAACATTAATACTGACCAATTTTCTGATAATTTTTCATATTACATGGTATATGTCTCACATGTAGTAGTATAAACTCACATAACATAGTACTGACTTCACATACTTAGTACGGTCCCATATTAATAGTATTTAGCCACATTATGGAGTATTATCATTAGTATTAATCATTGTATATAATTATTCACATTACATAGTATAACGTCTCACATGTAATAGTATTGACTCCACATACTTAGTACGGTCTCATATTAGTAGTAATTAGTCACATTATATATAGTATTAGTATTAGTATTAGTATTAGTACTGACCAATTTTCTGATAATTTTTCACATTACATGATATATGTCTCACATGTAGTAGTATAGAATCACATAACATAGTACTGACTCCACATACTTAGTACGATATCATATTAGTAGTAATTAGCCACATTATGGAGTATTATCGTTAGTACTAATTATAGTATATAATTATTCACATTACATAGTATAACGTCTCACATGTAATAGTATTGGCTCCACATACTTAGTACGGCCTCATATTAGTAGTACTTAGTCACATTATATAGTATTAGCATTAGTATTAGTACAGACCAATTTTCTGATAAT
This sequence comes from Penstemon barbatus, assembly GCA_003313485.2. NCBI lineage: Eukaryota > Viridiplantae > Streptophyta > Magnoliopsida > Lamiales > Plantaginaceae > Penstemon > Penstemon barbatus. Next base: position 46,540,243 of record CM064881.1, read on the forward strand.
TTTTTATATTACATGATATATGTCTCACATTTAGTTGTATAGACTCATATAACATAATACTGACTCCACATACTTAGTATGGTCCCATATTAGTAGTAATTAACCACATTATGGAGTATTATCATTAGTACTAATCATTGTATATAATTATTCACATTACATAGTATAACGTCTCACATGTAATAGTATTAACTCAACATACTTAGTACGGTCTCATATTAATAGTAATTAGGCACATTATATAGTATTAGTACTGACTAATTTTCCGATAATTTTTCACATTACATGATTATGTCTCACATGTAGTAGTATAGACTCATATAACATAGTACTGACTCCACATACTTAATACGGTCCCATATTAGTAGTAATTAGCCACGTTATGGAGTATTATCATTAGTACTAATCATTGTATATAATTATTCACATTACATAGTACACCGTCTCACATGTAATAGTATTGACTCTACATACTTAGTACGGTCTCATATTAGTCGTAATTAATCAAATTATATAGTATTAGCATTACTACCGACCAATTTTCTGATAATTTTTCACATTACATGATATATGTCTCACATGTAGTAGTATGGACTCACATAACATAGTAATGACTTCACATACTTAGTATGGTCCCGTACTAGTAGTAATTAACCACATTATGAAGTATTATCATCAGTACTAACCATTATGTTTAATTCTTCACATTACATAGTATAATGTCTCACATGTAATAGTATTGACTCCACATACTTAATATGGTCCATAGTATTAGTATTAGTACTAAGCAATTTTTTGATAATTTTTCATAATACATGGTATATGTCTCACATCTAGTAGTATAGACTCAAATAATATAGTACTGACTGCACATACTTAGTACGGTCCCATATCGTTTATTATAAAAATATTATTTAAAGAATTGTTTATTTATTTTATAATAATTTATTAATTTATAATTTACTATTCATATGATTAAATATTACAATGAATGTGGTCAAATAATAGTAAGTACAATTACTTATAGTAATAGTATTATGACCTGTTAGTAACCTGATAAGTAGGTAACTTATTAATGACGTGTCATTATTTTATTGGTTATAACTTACGTCATGTGACGTGACGTCACCCTAGAATTTTCCTATATCACTTATGATTAATGAGATTGAAACTCAAATTTAATCAATTTAAATTGAAAGTTTTTATAAAGGATTTGACTTGTTGAATAAAAGATATCTCCTTTTAAAAATAGGGTTAATATTATTTCAGATATACCAATTAAAGAGGGCCAAAATAAAAATATAGACAATTATTTCAATCGAGGCTCGGCTTACATTCCAATTAATATGATGGTATTACATTCCAACATAATAGAGAAGTCATTTAAAAATACATTTGTGGATAAATATTGTGCTCCAATTATTTATCTTTTAAATATTGTGCTCCAATTAAGCTAATATGTATTGAAATCTTGTTTCTGAAGGAAAAATACATTTTTGGATAAAGAAAATAAATAACATTTTTTGAGATAAATTTGCGATCGATTTCGGTGTTGCATATGTCCATCTGTCGCAAATTATATGTATATAAAATTTTAAAAAAATTCGTGTCAAATTTGTGACAAATTACATGTCACAAGTTATTGTGACAGACATTTGTCACAAATTGTGGTCGCTAATTTTGGTGCCAAAAATAAATAAGTGGCGCCAAAATTTTGCGAAAGACTTGCAACGAATTAAATTGTCTGTCACAAATGTTAGTCACTGTTTTGTTGCAGATCCGGTCGTAAAAAAATTGATATAACTCTGAGAAATTTTGTTGCAACTCTGTCACAGATCAGTTAGAAATTGCAATGAATGTCATCCGTCGCAAATTTTCCGTTGCAAAAGCCCCAATTTCTAGTAGTGTTTGAGAATGCTGGTTTATTTAAAGAACCTTTTAATGTTGCTCCTTTATTTACTAGTGGTATACATTATACACACACATATATATATATATACTAGGGCAGTCGCACCACGCAAGGCGCGGTGCGGGTGCCCATTATGTAAGCTTGTTTATGAGCTATTTTACTCTCTTGACAAATTTATGAGTGGAGAAAAGAAGAAAATATTGGAAGAAAGTCTGGTGAAGATTGTTGGAGAGAAATTGTGAGAAAACTGTGTGTAAAATTTATTATAATGAATTGTGTGTAGAAGGAATCGAACCTTAGACTATATAAACAAAATAAAACTCAACTAACTGCTAACAAACTAAAGTTGCTAACACGTTTCTATAAATAAAACAGGAAAATAGATAAAATATAAAATACAAGTAAATCAAATAAACCTGAAGGGGATCAAATCCCTAATTCCCAAATCAGACTCCTATCTCCCTCTTTAGCTTGATGCTCTTGCGTTTTCTTCAAATCTTGAAGCTTTAAATTAATTATTTCATTTGATCTCCAATACTCACCGTTAAGATGGAGCATGGAAGTCAAGCAGCACAATGTTGGACAATAAATTAAAAGAAAGAGGTAAGGCTACAACTCAACATTAATTCCTTAATTCCGAAATCAGACTCCTATGTCCCTCTTTAGCTTGCTCTTGCTGTGTTTACTTCAAGTCTTCAAGCTCTAATTTAATTCTTTCGTTTAATTTCTAATTCTTTCTTATGTTCTTAGGTTTGATGAATGTACATTATTCATAGTAGTACATTATACATTGTTATTATATAATCAAAATAAATTTAAAGAACAAGGCTACAACTCAACATAAAATCCCTAATTCTGTGTTTAGTTCCAATTTTCAAGCTGTTATTTAATTCTTTCGTTTAATTTCCAATTATTTTTTCTGTTTATAGGTTGGATGACATGTTTGTTATTGCATAATCAAATGTACAATATTCGTAGCAGTACATTATACATTGTTATTACATAATCAAAAGTACACTATGCATAGTAGTAAATTATATATTTTGGACTTCTGTTTTTCCTAGAAAAAGTAAAGTACATAGGTAAATTGTTGTCTATCTAAAAAGATATTCACATAGGTTGGGCCTCTATGTCTTCTCCTAGTATGGTATATATCTGTTCTTTTAGTTCTTCTAAGAGAGGATAGTATGTGATTTCTTGCAATACTGATTCGGCCCATGCTGACGTGTTTTTATCTTCCATAATAACATATAAGCTATCTCTAACTCAAACTCTGAATGGATCATTGTTACATGTGTTTTCTCTTTTGTCCATCTGTGAGTCTGTATACTTGTTATGATATATACTGTTATTACTTTACAAAATAATCTATTAGTGTAATTATTTTTCTTACCTTGATTTTTAATTTGTGGCACGGTTTGATGATTCTGGTGTGTCCTCTGTAGGCTTGTTTTTCTTCGAATTGGGGGTCATGTACATATGAATTTCTTATATAACAGTTGGTGTTTGTTCTGCTAATTAGATAAACATATTAGCACCACTTACGTAGTTTTGGGTATTTTGCCTTCCTTGTCAAGTTTTCTTATGAATCCTATGGCAATTTCGTATTTATGAAAAATGCAAATATTTGGTTTGGCTAAAGACAGAGACTGTTCCCATTGAACTCTATCACCAGATTGTCAATGAAATTTATGAATTCTGTTTTTAGAAACTCAACATAGCAGCATGAAAAGCATTTGGTCAAGCGATTCCCATGTAGTTCTACACAGCATCCTGGTGTAGCACAATTTTGTATCTTAGTAGATCCTCCCATTCGATCCGACATTGTTGTTTGAATTACATAGCTACTACCTTTAAGAAAACCAGTCACGTAAGTGTAGCACAATAAACTATTTATGTTACAATCAAAATTTTATAGATCCTTCATTTACAATATATATTTTTCTAGTTTGTCATTACACACAGTACACATTTGGTACATAGCAAAAAGTTTGTAGACTAAGACAATACTTAGTTTCTAATATTACATAGATATGTTTTTTCTTATATTATTGCTAGAGTAAATACTGGTGAAACTGTTTTAACGGGGAAAATAGAAAAAGCAATTGATCTCCATATGATCCAGAAACCTTTGCTTGATCCACTTATTTCAATGTAAAGGTTTTCATCATAGCCTTCAGAACTAAACACTTGTGACATTAAGTGAAACTCCATCTCTGGGTTGTATATAATAATCATTTTCTGGCCTTCGTTTATCGGCAATCATCCGAAATAGATTCTGTAGCTTGTGAGATTCTATTCCTTTGATATTCCAGGATAGTATTGCTTTGTAAGGATTATTCTTTTCCTTATATTTCTGACTGATGCTCATTTCGATAAGTGAAAGATTGAAATAAACATTTATTGGCAGAGTGATTTTAAGAAATGAGGCTAGCACATCTTGTCCAATGATAGTTGTGAAGAACATTTCTTCATCAGTATGAAAAAAATATTTCATCTTCTTAGTTTCAAGAAAATATCGATCCATAGTTTGCAAGCTTTCCATAGTTGTATCAAAGATGAACATATTTTTTTAAATTCATCTTTGTTGTATTATTAATGATTTGCTATATATCTACATAAGATTGCATAAGATAGTGTTCTATATAAACAATAAATAGTATATATATATAAGAAGTACCTACCGTATATCTTTGTCTTCCTGTGCTTGGCTGTTTCAATGAAATAAAACAATTGTTAGATCTTTAAGAAAAAGATTTATGAGATTTATGAGTTTTATTTTCTACCTCTAACTTGGTCGGCTGAAATTGGATAGAAATGTTTATCTTGCTGATTTTGGTTTGAGACGGTTTAGAGTGATGAGGAAAGGAGTTTTAATTCAATATGTGTAAGTGCAATGGTGAAAGAGGCAGGTGTGTTGTACCTTTAATTTGCAGCCAGCAATTCGTGATTTTGAAGAATGAAGGATTATTGGACATGTGTTATTCTATCTAGCTATATATTTGTATATTTGTATTGATTTTATTATATTGTTTAATACTTGCTTTTTAAATTGTTATGTTAACTAATTTTATATACAATTGAAAGGCTTCTATAATTTTTTTTTTGAATTTTTTTTTATATTTATTTTCAATTTAAAATCATTTAAAATTGTAAACATAATTAAATAAACCATTCAAATTCAAAGATAATTGCATGCAAAAAAAAAAAAAAATACTTTAATTGTAATTGTATTACATCATAGATCACTAATTAATTATCTAATGCAAAGGAATATGACCAATAATTTTTCTTATTTCTATATCCGCATTGCATGCTTGACAACCAGATATTTTTGAACTCGTCCATACTAAGCCAACCAACATTCTTTTTGTGACATTCTTGTCCCATACAAAACTTTGGGAGAGTAAAATTTGTGTTGTTTATCCACATACTTGAAAGATTTTTTATGAAGCTTTCTCGATAACTTGGCATCTGGATCCTGATGATTTTTTATTGGGCCATTTCGTCGAGTAATTTGGTTCCGAGTTGGATTTATTCGACGTCATTGCTAAGCAGTAGGATTATTGCTCTTGCATATTTAGCTCCTAAATGGCCTAATTTTTCTGAATTTTCTAGGAATAAGTAACCCCACTTCGTATCAACATCACTGAAGTAACTTTTCTGAAAGAAAAAAGGAATTGAGTAGTAGTAGTTATGCTAGTTTTGATTTATATTTGAATTCAAAAAATCTATAAAGAAAATAAAAAAATGTAACTTATTTACCATTCACTGCCTGTATGTGAGGTCCATATTGTTGAATTGTTGGCATCTTCTTATAAATGCACGTTGTTCCTGGCTTAAAGGTTCCCATTCGGTAATTGGACATTTATCCATAGACATGTTTTGATATACATGATCATCTTCACCTAGTTTGTTGAAGTATTTGCAACTGAAAATTTAATAAATAAGCATTGAAGAGGTCAGTGCAAGAACAAGTACTGACTCGGGCCATGATATCATTTGCTACTTCGTATGATATATTTTCCATACCTATAATTTAAAAATACTATTTTATATTAATACTATGTTAATTAGATAGTAAGTACTTAGTGATTTTGTAATAATTTGAGTAAAACATTGTTGATGTAATTTGAATTACACTAATTATATCTATCTCTATCTATAATTTATGAACACTTAGTTTCTGACAAAACATAAACTTCATAAACAGTCAAAATTAAAACATGGTCCCTAAGCTTTAATTAAACATACACACAATATTTTCTAACACAAAAAACCAAAAAAATAGGATTCATAGTCATTAGTGTGTGATGTAACCCGAATAATGAAAATCCATGTATAATTGTACCATTTAATTTGCTAATTAAAATTTTAAATATCATTGTGAGTTCAAAATTTAAAATATTATTACAAAAAAATTGTCTATATACAATTAACTTCCAGTGTTGAATGGAAGATCTTAGTAAAGACCTAAATTTTTATTTTTCTAGCAGAACAATTTTTGTAAAATACTACAATCGTATTAAAAATCTAAAACCTTGCCTGTTCAGCAGAACCTTAATTAGAATAATAAAAAAAAATTAGTATTAGATTGTGCTTATGTAGAATATAGATGCTTACCGTACAATTTCCACGGTTGTAATGTGGTGAAGAAGAACAGAGTCTTTGGCTTCTTTTAATTTGTTACTAAATGTTTACCCAAGGGTTCTGGCACGTTTATATTTATTGAGAACAATTTTTGGGAAATATAAAGTGGCACGGGGTTTGAAGTGTTTGGTGAATGATGTAAGTTTGTTTTGCCTTTTATATATACTGTTGGGTTATGAAAGTGCAGATCTTGATCTGATACGCAATGGTTAATTGATAAGTCATGGCTCTTATTGTGATAATTGTGAATATTATTTTATGATAGTTTTTTAATCCAGTTTTAAATTTTGTGTTCAAGTTTGCTATGATATTAAATCGATCTGACCTCATATAACTTTTTATTGACGAGGTTGAGTCGAGTATTCAATTGATTGATATTTTATATGTATTTTTATTTATTTTTTAATATGTCGGTTTAAACTATGGCCTGGTTGATTATTTACATAGATAGATTTAAACTGTAGTGATTTAACCGGATTTCGTCGGGTTAATTTTATCAGTGAATTTGGGATATATATATATATATATATATATATATATATATATATATATATGATTATAGGGCTCTGTTACTTTATTCAGGATGGATTAATCTCAAAGAAGAACAACTTTGAAGGAACAATCAGTAATTATCATAACCAACGTAAAAATAATACTAATATGAAGAGAAAGCTCTTTTCTTTCTTGTATATTCCTGGGTTCTGCTATTTTATGCAGATTTTAATGGCGTATTTGCCGAGTGTTCATAAAGTTGTTTCATACAATGATATACTAGGTATTTATATCATTCTAAACCTAGCATTACAAGGAAATATAATCCTAATAGGTCTCGGCCCAATTGTCCTTCTTGAGTCCGGAGTATAGTCTTCTCGTCGAAGAGAGTTGTATTCAGCCGGGTCGATAAGATGATCCCGAACTCACTTGACTGGTTGAACCGATCTTCTATTCTTCAGTCGGTCCGTACATTATAAGGGGTACAAAATAGCCCCCATCAGTACTCCCTCACTTCTTCGAGCGTATAAGTAATAGAAGCTCGTAGAATTAGACAATTTATTACGACTGTTATCTTCTATGAATGGTGCCTCGTTAAAAACCTTACTTAAGAAAAAACCCTGTGGAAAAAAATCTTAAGTAAGGAAAAGAGTGCTACGCATCATAGATAGTCGTTTTAACTTTCCAATTATGAATCGCCACGCTCCTTCGGGGAGGCTTTTTATCTTCTTCCATTTTTGGCGGGAATGTGATTCGTTGTGACGAGTTCGAAACGTCTTTTCTCTTCTCAGTATAAATAGGTGACTATTAAGTTCGTCACTTCTTCTTTATACTTCCTTATAGTTCGTAGTCATTTTCTTGCTTAGTCGTTCATCATATAAAGTTTTCCTTTTATCGACTTATATCCCCGGAGAATCCGAAAAACATGGCCTCTTTAAGAAAATCTTCTTCCTCCACTAGGGAGAATGTCGCTCCCCATAACGAGGAAGAATTGCATTCTAATCCTTCGGGCGAGCAAACTGGAGTTTCTGAATTTGTTGTTCCTGTTGAAGATACCTTTAAGGTACAAATTCTTTCCGATACAGATGTCGCTACCCGAGCCAAGAAAGGCAAAGGTACTGCTCCTCAAATTTCTGAACCAATTGAGGATCTAGCTTGTGCTTACATGGTGGATACTTTCCCAGAGGTTGTGAACAACTATGCCAAATATTTCCCGGAGGGTTCTGAGATAGTTCTTCCTTCTCCTTCTGATAGGGTTACATCACCACCGGAAGGATGTCGAGCCTTTTACACGGCCCATTTTAATAGTGGTCTGCGCCTTCCGTTGCCCCCCCTCTTTCTTGATATTCTAAAAATATTCAGTGTGTCCTTGACACAATTAGTTCCTAATTCTGTGGCCTTCGTAGTTTTTTTTCTGTCCTAATGATCGCGAAAGGGTTCAAACCATCCTTTCGTAACTTTACACAACTGTTTCGGTTCAATATTTCCAGTTCCTCCAATCGCGGATATTTCTTTGCTAGTCAGAGGCCTAGTCGAGCGATCTTCGATTCCCCAGTTTCTAGCAACCCTTCTTGGAAATCTCATTTCTTCTTTGTTCGTCCCCCATCTCGTCTTCGTTTGGCGGATGGTTCGACCATGCCCTTCTCGTGGGATCATGGCTCCAATTGGGTTCACGGAGGTCGCCTGCCGACTGGTGAACTCATTCCTGATGATGCTCAGTTTATTGGTGAAATCCCCGCTATGCGTGCAAACAAATATCAGAGTGCTCTTCTGATTGGGGAAGCTTTCCTTCGTAAAGCGGGATTGAGCGCTCATAATTTTCCAATCAGTTCATCGTCTGAATCACTTGGTAAGCATTTCACTTTAGCTTAGTGTTGTGATGATACCTTCTATACAGAGAAACTAACTTTCATCTTGTTTCTTTTTCAGCTCATATGGTAGAAAATTCCCGACATTCTTCAAAGGGAAAAATGGTGTTGTCCAAATCCTCCAAATATATAGAGAACGTCCCTATCGAGCAGAGAGCGTCTCGGAAGAGAAAGCTGGAGTTGAGTCATGAGTCCGAGGAGAACGGAGAGGAATCTCCAGATTCTTCTCAAGATTCCCCTATTCGTCAAGGGACTGGATCCGGTTATCCCCCCCTTCAGCTTAGAACATCCTTGGGTATTCGTGGATGTCGCAGCTGGTCGATGCCTCATCCTAACGATAATCCGGTGGAGAGAAAGATGAGTTACTATGGTCATTTTGGTAACGATCTTTCTTTACCTGGCGACAATCACCCAAAACCTACTTTGGTCGAAATGATTGAGGATCATTTAGAGGGAAAGAGGGCTGCTGGCTATTCTGAGAAAGATTCACTTGTCCACGACGAGAGCGAGAACGCGATCGATAAGGCAACTCGTGTTCTTTTATCCGGCGTTTTTACTCGCGATCTGAATAAGCTTCTTCGGAAGGATCCTCTGGAGAAATTTTAGCGAGCTTCTCTGTATGGTGAAAAGGTAACCTCTTTTTAAGTTTGCTTTATAGGATATTTTCCTTCGAAGAACTTTTTAGTTTGCTAACTTATTTTTTGTTTTACCCCTTTACTTTTTCAGACCAAGACTTGTTTAGCCTCATACGCCTATGAAAATGGTCTCTGGAAACAACAATGTGAGTTTCTGGATGAGAAATACAAAGCTTTACTTCATAAGTCCTCTGGTTCAGAGGTAGGCCCATCAACGTCTTCTTCCGTTCCGGTCGTAGAGACTAGGTCTACGGGGACCGAAGACCAGGAGATTATAAACAGGGTTCTGGAGACTTCCCGTGCTCAAGAGCAAGCCAACCAAATGGCTAAAAAGTTAGAGGAGTTCCAATTTCAGAGTACTGCTCGGATTAGCGAGTTGGAATCTCAAGTGTCAAGTCTTCAAGCCTCTTTAGAGGAGTTTGAGGAGGACGTTCCTCTTAGTGGACTTAGGGATCGATATGGTAGGAATCCTGATGAAAGAGTGATTCGCGAATTCCTTAACTCTCCTGTCCATACGGCGTTGGTATATCAGATGGTCGGTCCTCTCCTAGAGAGTACTTTCAAGAAGGCGGTTCATCAGTTGGTCGCTTTTGAAATGATAGAGGATCGTCGAAAGGAATATTTTAAGGCGGCACATATTCGGTTGAACCGCTGAGGCGAGGTATACTCTCCTTCCGAGCTTCCAGACGTCGTATATCAAAATTTTCCTTTGGCTCACCTCGTCAAAGAGTTCGAAAACCCATTGCCGATTCCTCCTTCTGATATTAATGACGAGCTTGATGACAGTTTTATCGATCCAGAGGAAGAGGAAGAGGTTATTGAACCAGCAAAAGGAGAAGACGTCGCTGGCGAACAGATGATTCCGGAGGGCGATCAGGCTGTATGATATATTGATTCACGGAAATATCTTTGTAACCATTTATTGTATGTCTAAATGTAATTTTACACTTTTACTCCCTTTGTACGCTATACGTTTCAAATTCTGACAGTCACGTCTTTTCATCTTCGCCGTAATAATTCAGACAAGTTATTAACTTCGCCGTAATCATTATGCGTGTGTCTTTTCAAATTCTAGTGTTTATTCCAAGGTCAGTTTTTCTGTTTCGCGCCCTTTCCTTGGGTCTATCGCGTCTTTTCGTATAGTATAAATATAAAAGGTAAAAATTTGTCTCGCTATTTACCGCTTTGCTTATCTCTCAACGGAATACTCCTTTTTTATTTGGTCGATAAGCTTTCTCGATATTTTAAATTTACTTCTTGAATTCCGATCATGACTAATCTTTTCGGTAATACATCAAAGCGTCCTTCGCGAGAGAACGCTAGAAATCCCAGACTGAAGAAGTCTCGAACAGAAGGACCCTCGATGGAACCTCCTCGTTCATCTTCTGTTAGTAGGTCGGTGACCGATTCCCTTGTCGTCCACTCCGAACCTTTTCCTGTAGTTAATTCATCGTTTGATGAACCCACTTTTCCTTCTTCCGCTGAAGTTGGAAATATGCCTTCCCCTGGTCGGGTGGATTTTGGCGATATGTCCAACGAGGAGCAAGCTTATAATATCCCTGTTACTTCAGGTGTTTCTTCTTTTGTGCATGTCTTTCACGGAGAGGTTCCTAACAGCTCTGTTTCTTGCTCTCTTTCTTCCGCCCCGCTTGCGAGGGGACCCTTAAGGGGAGATGCAGCGGGGGCAGTTGGTGAAGATTCTTTTTTGGATTCGTCTATGACACAATCTGTGTCACATGATTTTTCTGATTTTTTGTTTCATGATACAACTATTGTTAATGCCTCATTTGAATCCGGCGGACATTCTGGAGGTCGAACTGAGTCAAGGCCTGGTCGCCGGACCATTATATCTGCTTCGGGTAAAGAAACCTCGGTTAGCCCCAACGAGAGAGAATCCCCTCGTTTGTTAGATGATCGTTGTATCCTTGAGCAGGTTAAGGATATCTTGCGGTCAGCGACTCCCCGCCCTGACAATGTCCCTCTCCTTAGTGAACTGCCGGGCTCTGTTGAGCCCGATGCTTTGTCTTGGGATCTGGGTTTGAGCACTATTTTGCCCGGTGAGTTGAGGAAGCTTGAGAGTACTTCCAATTTACGCCTTGTTCAGTCGCTAGTGAAGTTGTGCGAGCAGGTAGACTTATTTTTCATTATTTTTTCTGCTTTCATTTTGATTGCCTTGTTACGTAAGGACTGTTTTCTTTTTCCAGGCCAAGTACTTTGCACTCCAGCTGGGTGTGCAAAATGACGATCTGTGGATAAGCAGAGATGCTTATCAACGTCGTTTGGAATCAGAGTCGGTCAAGGTCAGAGGGCAGAGTCTACAACTGCAGCTTGCCAATGATGATCTGCAAAAGTTGCAAGAAGAAAAATCTGTTTGGGAGAAAGAGAAAAGTGACTTGGTTCAGGCTGCTGCTCTAGCAGAGGAGTCTCGACGGAGGTCCTACGAGGAAGGTTATGATGCCGGCTATCTCAAGCGTCAGGAGGAGTTGATGGCGTTTGCTGGTAACTTGACTCCTCGGAAGACTGTTTCTGCTAGTCGGCCCGTTAACAGCTCTTCTCAGTGATATGTTCGACCTGGCAGGCCTTGGACTGTTTCTTTTTTTTTTTTTTTTTTTTTTAGTGCCCAACTTTTTGTGTAGTTGCTTGGGCTGAATTTTTTGTATTGGGAGAACGATTCAATTTAAAAACTATGATCTTTTGTAGGCAGATCCTTGCCTTGATCAATTTTATTCTGTAGATATATTTTGTTATACACATTTTGCTGTTATGCATAAATATAACATCAGGAAATAATCAGCATAGGTTAGCATACTTATCTGATATTGATCTTCGCGGAGAATATTAATAATAGAGAAAAAGGTAGCTTAATCTTGCTCAGTTAGCGTTTAAGTAACTGAATGATATAATGTTTGTTCTGCAAATCAAACTTTTTTGATGATCAACCCAGTATGGTCCCTTGGGTCATATCCAAAGTCACATTAGACGTTAAAATGTAGACAGTAGGCAACTTGTATCGATAATCGATTGAATAACTGTTAAGGAACGCTCAGCATTTTGGTCGATGTTCAATCCATGCCTTGTAAATATGTCTTTTTGTCATGTATATCTTTATATAAGGAGGCTATCATTCCCTCTTCCGCTTTTCTTTCCATAGGACTAATTTTGAAGAGAAGATATCCCTCTAGGTATCTTCCTAAAATTTATGTTTCTCTGTACTGGTTGTGAGTTACATGTTCCTCAAACAGAACGACCAGTGTATCATTATATCATTTCTTTGATATGGGAGGAATTGGAAAACGTAGAATTATTAGCCAGATCTGGCCTGCTCAGACCTCCTTCAGCAATTCTTTGGAATATTAGGCAGTGACGACAGTGCAGTCTGGTATGGTGGTATTTATCGTCCCAGTATCGACGTCAGATTTCTTGGACTCCAATGGAGTTCTTGTATGGCTAAGTCAATAGTTCCCCATATGACGTATAAGGCAGTGACGACCCTCGTATGGTGGAGGGTTTGGTCTTTTATCTCTAGGCGAGCAAGTATCCTTTTTACAACGATTTAAACTTGCATGCTTTCGTTGAGGATTTTTAAGTTTTCTGCTGAGCGACTATCATATGTGAGCGTGCAGACCTTTCTGGTCCGGAGCTCCTTTGGGTCTGCTTGGAATATTCGTTGATCGCTTCGATCTACGGCTTCTTTTGTTATCGATTGGTTGAGTCGATCAGATAGGTGCCGTTCCAACTTAATTGCATTAATTATAGGAAGTCAAACGGTCGCATTTCCGTCCCTTGATCAAATACTTTTTCAGTCGTTGGATTGCTTAGGTCTATCCCTATAAATAGGGAAGTGATTTGCATACTTCATTTGCAATTTCTCAAAAAGGATGGAGATCTCAGTTTCCTTAGATTTTATTTTACCTTCAGATCCCATAATATTCAAAAAGTCACATTATCGTGATTCTTACCATAATAGCTTAATGTTCTTCTGCCTTGTACTGACGGGTCCCATGGAAGCCCTACCTTGTACTAACGGGTCCCATGAGGCCTCAATCTTTGTTTTCACAGATTTGAGGTCCGTGGTTTCTGTTTGCACATGGAGGGTTCATATTTGCCAGTCACCCCCGCTCTTCGATGTTACCTCCGGAGTGATAGACTACCGGGGTGTGCTGGTAAATGTACTTACCGCGACGGTCCTTGCGAGATGCTGCTTCAGAGTAAAATGCCATCTCCTAATGTAGAAGCATCATTTTGTTGTGGGTGAACGGGCGTTGCCAGTTATCTGGCTGGTAATGACCAATTCGTATGGAGGAACATTTGATCTTCCGTCCCTGGCCATCGAACTAAAGAAGTCGATCATCCTGAGCAGCATGCTTCTTAGGTGATCTATCATAATTGACGAAGTACTAGGGAGGAGATTGGTGTTTCCGTGGACATTGTCGTGAAGATCCCATATTCATAGGATAGGACAGTTTAATAATTGTAACGATGTGTAAATCGTATATAGACTTTTGTAATCTCACCGAAGCTGTTTGTATGTGATTTGTTACACGTTCACAGATGAATAAAACTTTATTTTATTCCTTGCATTTCGCTTGTCATTCGTATTGTTTCAGTCTTATTTATGAGGAGTGTTTATCGAGCAAATTCATTTATACTAAACTCATTTCCAAGATTTAGGCGTTTTTACCAATTCTTATTGGTCGTTTTAAAACAGATCGAGGAGTGTTTATTGAGTGGATCAATTTATACTCAACTCTTCTTTGTCTAGACTTAGGTTTTTAACCCATAAGCCTTATTAATCGTTAAAAATAATCGAGGAGTGTTTATTGAGCGGATCAATGTATACTCAACTCTTTTTGTTTTAGACTTAGGTTTTTAATACCAAAAGCCTTTTAATCGTTAAAAGTAATCGAGGAGTATTTATTGAGCGGATCAATGTATACTCAACTCTTTTTTATTAGACTTAGGTTTTTAATACCAAAAGCCTATTTTGGTCGTTGAAAAATGGGTCGAGGAGTGTTTATTGAGCGGATCAATGTATACTCAACTCGTTGTTTAGACTTAGGTTTTTAATACCAAAAGTCTTTTAATCGTCATACGTAGATCGAGGAGTGTTTATTGAGCGGATCAATGTATACTTGACTCGTTGTTTATTTGGACTTAGGTTTTTAGTACCAGAAGTCTGGTAAACGTCATAAGTAGATCGAGGAGTGTTTATTGAGCGGATCAATGTATACTCGACTCATTTTGTTTATTTGGACTTAGGTTTTTAGTACCAGAAGTCTTTTAATCGTCATAAGTAGATCGAGGAGTGTTTATTGAGCGGATCAATGTATACTCGACTCGTTTTGTTTAGACTTAGGTTTTTAATACTAGGAGTCTATTGATCGTTGAAAAATTAACCGAGGAGTTTTTATTGAGCGGATCAATGTATACTCGACTCGTTTGTATGGTTTGATCGAGGAGTGTTTATTGAGCGGATCAATGTATACTTAACTCCTTTTGTCCTGATCTCAACCAATATGATAGTAGAATTCCAAGGAGTGTTTACCGAAACAATCGATTTATACTCAATCTTGATTTAATATTTAAAATTGCTAAAATCTTTTAATAATCGAACTCTAGGCTAAGGCCTTTATTACAAAGAATAAATCTTAATAAAATAAAATAAAGTAGCATAATCTACTAAAATTTATTTACCATAGTATTTTCTAAGGTTGACTGCATTCCAGGTTCTGGGTAAGGCTGTTCCATCCAAGTGTGCTATTTTGTATGAACCTTTCTTTCCTACGCCAATGACAATGTAAGGTCCATCCCAATTTTGTTGTAACTTTCCCACATGCTTGGATACTTCTACCTTTTTCAAGACCAGGTCCCCTTCTTGAAGGTTCGGATGCGTACTTTTTGATTATACGCCTTTTCCATATTTGCTTTAGTGACTTGCAAACGTACAGCGGCCTTTTCTCTTAAAGCTTCTGTTAAATCGATGTCATTTTCTCTCGTCTTTCCGTTTTCCTGATCGTCATAAATTTCAATCCTTGGTGTTGGAATTAGAGTTTCGATCGGAATAACAGCTTCCGAGCCATACACTAGGCTAAATGGGGTTTCCCCGGTTGAGGTTCTGACAGTGGTTCGATTAGCCCAAAGTACTCCTGGGAGTTCATCAAGCCATTTTCCTTTGGCTGCCCCTAATCTTTTTTCCAAGGATTTTATTATTTCTCGGTTTGCTACTTCAGTCTGTCCATTCGCTCTAGGATGCCCGACCGAAGTGAAATTTTGCTGAATCCCTAGTTTTGAACACCACTCTATTACTTGTTTTCCCGCAAATTGGGTTCCATTATCAGAGATTAGAATTCTTGGGATGCCAAATCGGCATACTATGAATTTCCAGAGGAGTTGATCACTTGGAATTGAGTTATCCGTGTAAGGGCGATGCATTCTATCCATTTGCTGAAGTATTCAACAACAACCAGGACGTATGCTTTCTTGGATCTAGCTACAGGGAAAGGTCCTACAATGTCCATTCCCCATTGATCGAAGGGCCAACACACTGGTATTGGGTGTATGTTTTCGGCTGGTTGATGACATATATTAGCATGGACTTGGCAATGATGACATTTTTGTACGTACTGTATGGCATCATTGTTGAGGGTAGGCCAATAGTAACCCGTTCGAAGGCATTTTAAAGCCAACGCCCTCGCTCCGCTGTGATTCCCCGCTTCTCCTTCGTGTACTTCTCGGAGTATATCATTGGTTTGAGATTCGGAGATGCATCTTAAAAGAATTCCCGATACCGATCTTCGGTAAAGTTTGTCTTCTATCAACGTATATTTTGGAGCACGATATTTTATTTTGCGAGCTTCGTTTTGGTCGAGCGGCAGTTTTCCTTCTCGAAGGTACTCTACCATCGGAGTCATCCAAGTGATTGTTGGTGTATTAGACATTACTTGAGTGACCGGCGTTTCATCGATATCGATTGCTGGTGTATTAGACATTAGCCAAGTGATTACTCTTTCAGTTTTTCCGTCGTTGGATGCTGTAAATCTAGAGAGTTGATCGGCCCATTTATTTTTCGATCTTGGAATATTTTGTATTCCGAATTCTTCGAATTTTTCAGCCAGTTGTTTCACTTTGGCCAGATATTTGACCATGTTAAATTCCTTTGCCTCATATAGGCCCTCTATTTCTCTTTGTACTAACTCTGAATCGGTTAGTACTTTAAGATTCTTTATGTCCGCTTTGATTGCCATTTCCATTCCTGCGATCAATGCCTCATATTCCGCTTCGTTGTTTGTCACGATGAAGTCTAATGTTATCGCATAATTGATATCCTCCTTGTTTGGCCCGGTGAAGTTGATTCCAGCACCTCCTCCTTATCGGTATGAGGCGCCGTCGACGTGCATTAACCAGGTTTGATTTTCTACGATTAGGATATCATGTGTATGGCTGGTCGATTCAAGGTTTTCAACTTCCTGACTTTGAGTTTCTAGTAGAAAATCGGCTAGGACTTGTGCTTTGATTGCAATTCTCGGTTTGTACTAGATGTCGAACTGACCGAGTTCGATCGCCCATTTGATCAATCTTCCAGAGGCTTCTGGCTTTGCTAAGACCTGTCTTAATGGTTGATTGGTTAATACCACAACTCTATAGGTCAGAAAATAGGGTCTGAGTTTTCTTGCTGCCACTACCAAGGCTAAGGCGAATTTCTCTATTTCCAGGTAGATTTTCTCGGCCCCTTGTAATAGTTTGCTTAAGTAATAAACAGGCTTATGTTCTGAGCCATCCACTTTAACAAGTACCGAACTAACGGCCACTTCTGAGATCGATATGTATAAATATAACGGTTCCCCTTCGGTCGGTTTGGCCAAAAGTGGGGGCGTCGTTAGGTATTCTTTTAATCGTTCAAAGGCCTGGTCGCATTCATCAGTCCATGCAAAGTTTCTGGCTTTTCGAAGCGTTTGGAAG
The DNA here is from genome assembly GCA_003313485.2 of Penstemon barbatus. Taxonomy (NCBI): domain Eukaryota; kingdom Viridiplantae; phylum Streptophyta; class Magnoliopsida; order Lamiales; family Plantaginaceae; genus Penstemon; species Penstemon barbatus. Next base: position 46,557,756 of record CM064881.1, read on the forward strand.
AATGACAAGCTTCTGTCGGCTGACTTGGATATGAATCTGTTTAACGCCACGATTTTGCCTACCAAGCTCTGTACTTGGGAGATCGTTTTTGGAGGCTTCATTTCAGTTATAGCCCGAATTTTTTCTGGGTTGGCCTCAATTCCACGTTGATGTACCAGATATCCTAAAAACTTTCCAGATTTAACGCCGAAAGTGCACTTGGCAGTGTTTAACTTCATTCGATACTTTCTCAATATTTGGAAGCATCGATCGAGGTGTTTTACGTGATCAGCTTCATTCATGCTTTTGACCAACATATCATCCACGTATACTTCCATTATTTCTCCAATTAATTCTTCGAACATCAGGTTAACTAACCTTTGGTAGGTGGCCCCGGCATTCCTCAAACCGAACGGCATCACTATAAAGCAATATACTCCTTGCTCGGTTACAAACGCAGTTTTCTCTTGGTCCCGCTCGTCCATGTATATTTGATAGAAGCCTTGGAAAGCATCCATCATGCTGAAAATTGCAAAACCAGCGGTGGAGTCGACTAATAGGTCGATCCTTAGGAGAGGATATGGATCTCGTGGGCACAAATTGTTAAGGTCAGTGAAATCGTTGCACATCCTCCATTTGTTATCCTTTCTGTCTCCCTTTGCTACTAGCACGACATTACATAGCCATTCCGAGAAGTGTATTTCTCGAATTTGTTTTGCTTTGAGCAGCCTTTCTACTTCGGCTTTAATGATTTTATCTTTTACTGGTCCATGATTTCTCTTCTTTTGCCTGGCAGGTTTTGCCAGAGGGTCGATTTTTAGTGAATGACTGATCACGCGAGGGTCAATCCCTTCAATGTCGTTCGCGCTCCAGGCGAAGATGTCCACATTATTTCTAAGGAAGTTGATCAACATTACTTCCCCTTCCTTGCTCAACTCCGTTCCTATTCTTGTTGTTTTCGATGAGTCCCCCTGTACTAGTATGACATCCTTATGTTCTGGTGGTTTTAAGGCTAAATCCATCGGCTCCTTTCCCTTTTTATCTATTCGGTCAGTACTTGGGATTTCAACCTCGTTTCTACTAACGTCGTCCTTAAGCTTCCTTTTGCTCGGGGTAATCGCTTTAGGGGGGCTCTTCAAAGTTAACGATGTGCTGTAGCAATCCCATGCCATACAATGGTCGTTCACTATTTTCCCGATACCGATGTCGGTCGGAAATTTAATTTTTTGATGGTAAGTTGAGACGACAGCTCGGAACAAGTTTAGGGCCGGTCGCCCTAAAATTGCATTGTAGGCGAACGGAGTTTCTACTACTAAAAATTTTACCAGCTTCACTATTCGATATGGTTTCTTTCCGAGTGAAACACTCAAATTAATTGTTCCACAGGGGACAATTTCGGATCCTCCGAATCCTACCAATGGAGTAGCTACTTTTTGGAATGTTATTTGCCCTAGGTTCATCTGGGCTAATACCTCTTTAGAGATAATATTTGCGGAGCTCCCATTATCGATTAGGATTCTCTTGACGTTGTAATTTGCAATTTCTAGGGATACCACCATCGGGAAGTCTGGGCTATCCTCTTTTGTGTCCCAAACAAGGTTTTTGGGGTACTTCTCCTTCGTTGAAACTAATCAGCTGGTGCGTCGTTGCTTTGTTTTCTAAGGTCCATATTTCTTTTGGGTATTTTAGGCTTCCGATTATGGATCTAGCAGTCCTTCGACGAGCATTACGACTATCTCCCCCTGCGGGTCCCCCTGAGATCGTGTGTATGGTACCGTTGACCTGATCATTATTCAGTTCTTGAGGGGGACCTTCATTAGGTGACTTTCTTCGTGAACTTCTTCTTGGGTGGTTATACCGAGGACTCCCACTTCTTTCTCGCTTGCGGTTATCCCGTTCCAAATAGTCATTTAGTTTTCCTTGTTCGATCAGCTTTTCGATTTCTCTTTTAAGATGAAAACAATCTTCCGTGCGGTGCCCATGTGCCCGATGATACTTGCAATATAAGTCATAGTTTCGTCCACCTGGTCTGGGCTGAGCGATTTTATTTGCTTCTGGGATCCAATTATTCCTTTCTAGTACAGCCAAGATTTCGTCTATTGGAACGGTTAGTCTTGGGTGATCTACCTGATTGACTCTGTTTCGGAATGCCGGTTCGTTGGGTCTAGGTCCTTGATAGATGTTAGGTCATCTATCCTGGTCGTTCTTATTATATTCTAGTCGTTGGAAGACGTTGCCTTTTCTAAAAGATCGTTCATAATTCATGGATCTTTGGGCAGGACTTCTATCTTGCCGTTTGGGACCCGAAACTGCGGCCTTGCTTTTGCTCTTATCTTTAAAAGAATTCATCTCTTCCTGGGTCATATATTTAGACGCCAGGCTCATTATGTCCGCGAACGTTCTTGGTTGTTTTCGACTGAGGGCGTTTCCAAACTGCCTATTTTTTGTGAGATCGAAGAGAATCGAGATTATGTAGTCGATATTGGGGGAATCGATTTTGAGTAATTCGACATTAAATCTTGCCAACCAGTTCCTCAAAGATTCACCTTCTTGTTGATTAATGGTTCCTAAATAGCTCATGGGCAATTTTTGTATTTTTTTACTGGCGAATTGCTGTGTTAGTTTGTTACATAATTCTCGAAAACTGAATATGGAGTTAGCTGGTTGTTTGGCGAACAAGTCCAAAGCTAATCCTTCTAGCGTCGTCACCATCAGCTTAGCGGTGAACTCCGCTGAGTGAGAATACAAGTTCATTATGTTCGTGAAACTAAATATGTAATCGTCTGGATCAGTGGTTCCGTCATATCTGGGTAGTCTACCCGGAACCTGTCCGATTGACTGTGCTTCTTTTATTTCTCTGCAGAAGGGAGAGCATGCAGCTAGGCTCTCCTGGAGTTCTGTGGTTCTAGGCCACGGGTTTTGAACTGATTGTAAGCGTTGCTCGAGTCGTTCTTGTACCATCTTTTCGATTTCTGTTTTCGAGAATCGCATAGTTCTTGGTCGATTCGGGATCGCCTCGCCAATGTCATCCTCGATGGGGATTATGGTGTGTTCCTTTGATTCGTTGCGTTGTGGTCTCCTTCGATCAACTTTTCTTCGGATGTTGTCATCGGAGGGTTTAGAGTTACCCTGCTGCGGACTGTGTAGCGAGTGTCGCTCGCTTGTCGGGCTATCAGCTTGTTGAGAGATTTGATCGTTCTGTCCCGGCTTTCTTTGAGCGGGATTCGCTCTAGTGGTCCTAACGTTTTTGGGGACTTGTTCGAGTACAAGTAGTTCCTCTGGGGAGAGTGATTTTAGGAGCATAGCAATCTGTCGAAATTTTTCTTGAGCATCCGACAGGGGGACTGGGATCGTTGGAGTCACGTGTTGTTCCGGTATTGTGCCAGTAGGGATCCCTTGTGGTTCCACCTGATTCTGATGATGCTCATTCTGTTGCTGGCTGTCGTTGGATACTCGGGCGTTATTATCAGTATTGCCCTGTAGATCCTCAGACGCATCATGCTGGTTGGTCGTGTTACTTCTTGCTCCGTTACGAGCGCTCTTCCTTGGGCGAGACATATGTCGTTCGAATAATTAACCTAGCCCCTCGGTGGGCGCCAACTGATTTAACCGGATTTCGTCGGGTTAATTGTATCAGTGAATTTGGGATATTGGGGATTCACAATATATATATATATATATATGATTATAGGGCTCTGTTACTTTATTCAGGATGGATCAATCTCAAAGAAGAACAACTTTGAAGGAACAATCAGTAATTATCATAACCAACGTAAAAATAATACTAATATGAAGAGAAAGCTCTTTTCTTTCTTGTATATTCCTGGGTTCTGCTGTTTTATGCAGAGTTTAATGGCGTATTTGCCGAGTGTTCATAAAGTTGCTTCATACAATGATATACTAGGTATTTATATCATTCTAAACCTAGCATTACAAGGAAATATAATCCTAATAGGTCTCGGCCCAATTGTCCTTCTTGAGTCCGGAGTATAGTCTTCTCGTCGAAGAGAGTTGTATTCGGCCGGGTCGATAAGATGATCCCGAACTCACTTGACTGGTCGAACCGATCTTCTATTCTTCAGTCGGTCCGTACATTATAAGGGGTACAAAATAGCCCCCATCATGTAGTAGTACTGATCTTAGTAGTTTGGAGAAATTCTGAACATAGAAAAAATTGATAGTAACTGAAATTTTGTTTCGTATGTGGTATTATTTAAAAAAAATTAAGTATATCACATTGTTTATTACTTCATTTTCTAGTTGGAATTACATAATAGCACCCCTTATATGTGGACTGACGATTAAAATGTAAAAAATATAATATATTCAAATGGGACTTATAATTTATAGAATAAACAAAAAATAAGTTATATTTTTTTGGTAAAGTTGAAATTCAATTTTTATTATAACATATATATTTTTTATTTAGAAAAAAATATATTTATACTAAAAAAATATTCAGGTAAAAGATATTGATAATAAAACTCTTAAACTAAAATAATATCATAGAACCCTAAAATTCTAATAAATACTGAGTTTCAAATCGAACAGAAATATCCAAAGTTTATTCACTTATGACTTTATAGGGGATATTGTAATGTTTTATCAGTCTTAGTATGAAATTTGTAAAATGAAAAAATACTGGGTGTTTGGTGCATTAATCCTTTTCTTTGTCTATTCTATCAGCTGCAAAATGACATCGGTTAATAGTATCGTATAGAATTAGGGCTTTTCTTTCCCTCTTTATGCTGACTACTTTAAGGTTTACTTTCTAATCCTTCTTTAAACGAATCGATGTGAAAACTCAATAGATTGAGATTGATTTAGTCTTCTTTAATTTGTTTATTTGATTGCTTCCTTATACTCGAAAATATTTGCCCAAAAATTGCCTTGTACGAGTAGTTGTGCAATCATAGAGGTGATGGCTTTGGTTTTCTAATATTGACAGAATATATTGATTATATGAACAGGTCATAAAATTTAGGCAAAAGACGATTTTATTAGAAGAAATATTTATAAACTTGCCTATAATACAGGACATTAGGATTATATGATATTCATCCCACTCTTGTTTCATAGGTCTTTCAAAAGTAGTTCAAACCTTCCTAATATGCAAACTAAAAATTAGATATTTGGTTTTGTGTGATATCCCTACGATAGCATCTACCAAATTTACTGCTCTTCGTAGGTAATTACAAAAACAATCACACACAAAATTAGAGCATGTCTAATGCTGGTACAACACTTCAATGTTCTTCCTTTGCTAGTTGAAAATTTGGATGCACTTTTGATGTCATTCATATGGAAGCATTGTCAAAAGGTGTTGCACTTTGCAGCTCAATACGGAACTAAACACACTGAATAGTGGTGTCTATATACCATTGATATAACACTTCAACGTCATTCCTATCAACTATAACAACACGATATGTAGTCTTTTCTGTTAGGAAGAAGAAAAGAGTATTGTTGCTTAAGTTATGATCATCATAAAAGTCCTTCCAACCATCTGCAAAACCATTGTTGTCGACCTTCACTCTCCAGAATCTTCTACCTGTGATAAGTTTGGCCTTGCTTATGCCTTGAATTTGAGCTGAATGAATGATTTGTGTTGGAATTACGTAACAAATATATATGCAAAGGCATATATTGAATTAGTATATTTCAAGATAAATAGAATAATACTAAATATATATTTTATTTTAAATAAATAAAAATTGTGACTAATTACCAAGTAGTTTCTTTTGCCAGCAACATGCACATGAAAAGCAGTTGTTTTTGCAAAAAATCACAACTTTCTGGTATAAAACACGATTTTAGGTGATTGATTGGTACCTGACCATTGTAGATGGTTATTATATTCTTAAAATACTGCTACTCATTGAACTATTGAATTTTTTTCATTCCCTGTGGTGAAAAGATTTTCATTTCAAGAATGTTTGTTGCTGAAAGGTAAAGGAAAATTTTATTATCATGTTCCATTTCATTTTCAGCAGTTAAATGGTTCCATAGGCTGAAGAAATCCCGTTCGTTAATTTGCAAAGGCCAGAATTTGCTTCCATTGAGCACTATAATAGTTTCACCAGGTGCCGACGCTAGGCATAGTTTCAAATGTTTAGGAAATTTCTGTCACACTTGTATAAGTAAAGTATTAGGAGTATATGTAAAAAGTTTAGATAAATATTTAGTATTATGGTCTTTCTTCAATTGTGTAGATACATAATGGTCTAGCACGAAGAACATTCCTTTCATTTGTTGCGTAATTGGAACGTCGGGGATTTGTACATTTGTTATTCCTGGTCCAGATTCATCAGAAGAATAATCTGGAGCATACAAATGTAATTCAACTAATGTGGCTATGAGTGATCTTTTAGCAACTAAGTTACATTGGAAATGATTTTCCAAGATCATACGCATGGAATAAGGATTCAGAGAATCTATCACTCTAACTTTTCGGTGAAATACATGAGCAAGGAGGGCATTTGATATCATTTTGTAATGTAAGATAACTTGTATGGTGAAGGATCAATGTATTCCTATTTATAGTAGTAAACCAATAATTTTTTCTTGGTGCTCTGATTTTTTTTTAAAAGATTAATTGGTATGTATAAGAAACTTTTTTCTTATTCAATCATGACATATATATTAATTATTTATTTATATTTTTTTACATAATTATAAAAGAAATATTGAAAAGATAACATTCCATGAGCAGTTTTTCTAATAAGACTAAATCTACTTTTTTTATAGGTTTAGTTGGACAGTAAAAGTTTGTTTGAGCTTGGTTCGTCTAAAAAATGAAACAATCTTGAACAAGATTTCTTGTTTGATAAATTTTAAATCTAGGTTCAAGCACAGTTGATAAGCTAAATATTGAAAAAGTACTTGTAAATTACCAACCAATCCAATACTAGGCTCGACTTCATTCAATAAAAGTTCGTTTGAAATTGGTTTGTTAAGAAATTAAACCAAGTTCAAGACAAAATTCTAAACTCGATAAAATTCAAACCAAGCTTACACAATGTGTCGTTCGGTACTACTTGAATCATTTACATCTTTAGCTATTGTTGTTCATATAATAGTTTTAAAATTTAATTACTTAGTCATTAAAAAAAAATATCATTTGGATGTCAAGAAAAATCATTTCGGCTGGTATTTGTTGAAGAGTTGGGCACGGTTATAATATCAATATTTGGGGTGATAATTGGCTCCCAAGGGATTACTCTTTTAAAATCATTGCTCCACTCAATTTGCTCCCGGATTCTGCCAAGGTAAGTGCTCGCATAGATCAAAACAGGAGTTGCTGGAATAAGACCCTTATTGATGAACTTTTTATTAATAATGATGCTTATGTTATTTGTTCTATACCTTTGAACCATACAGATTGCCCAGATCAATTGATCTGGCACTTTGATAAAACGGGTTTTTTCACTGTGAAATCAACTTATAGACTTTGCCAACAAATGAAGACTATGGTTGTTGAGTTTATTTCAGGTAGCTCAAGCTCTTGTTCGTCTTTCAATTGGAATCGTATTTGGGCACTTAAGGCACCTCCAAAGGTGAGACTTTATATTCTCCCAGTTCGTATATATGGTCTTATGGCACCAAAAATTATTGTTAGATGATCTTTGTACTCGTTGTGGCTGTGGTAAAGAATCCTCTATTCATTGTCTATTACATTGTGATTTCGCTAGACAGTGTTGGGCAATTTCTGGATTATCTTTTTTCATTTATTCTTGTGAGAGTGTTAGATTCACAAATTGGTTCAATAAGTTATATTTGAAGTTGGAAGTTGCAGAGTTGGGCTATGCGATTACCTTGGCATGGTGGATTTGGTAGAGCCGGAATAAATTGTTTTGGGAAAATGAGGTATACACACCGGCAGAACTGGTTCAATTTGCTCAAAAATTTTATATCAGATTTACTGAGTCTCATAAAATCTCTTTTGTACCAACTCATAGCAGATCGGCTATATCTAATTGGCAATTGCCTCCTTCTTGGTGCGTTAAGATTACTGTTGACGCCTCAATGGCCGAAAATTCGGACAGTTTCGGCATTGTGTCATTGCTCATAATCATTTTGGAAGGTGTTTAGACTGGCGTCCTGAGAAACAAAACTCACCTCTTAGTCCAGAAGCAGCGAAAGCAGTGGCTATGTTAAATGGACATGAATTCGGAATTAAAAGGGGTTGAAGACATATTATCCTTGAGGGAGATTGCGTACTGGTAGTGAATGGTGTTTTGGGGTCTTCTACAAATTATCAATTCCACCCCTTGGGCCACATTTTTTAAGCCATTAAGAATTTAGCTAACAGTTTAGACTCTTTTAGTTGCTCACATGTGTTTAGGGAAAACAATTATGTAGCTCACACACTTTTCAAAGTTGCGTTTAGTATTTCCCCTTCCACTATTGTTCTCCCCCGTTTCATTCAGAACTTTGTTATCGGCGACTTTGATCATTTATAATAGTTACCCTGATGGGTTTTCCTCAAACAAAAAAAAAATGTACATGAGAAAAGTGTGGGGTCATAAGCTTAGTACTCCCTCTATTTTTTTATTTGTCACTTTGGCGAAATTTTCTTATTTACTTTTATTTTTCACTTTAGGATTTCATTGTAATTAATGTTATTTTCTCAATTTTACCATTCTTACTAATTATACTTGTCATTAATGCTAATTAATGCTAATATTATTGGATTAAAAAGGTATTTTGGATTTTTTACTAAAAAAAAAACTATTTATGACATTCCTTAATTCGCGTGCAATCCTCCAAAACAACATAAAAAACAATATATTTAAGAATTAAGAGCATCATAGTGTATTGAAGGGATTTGAAGTGGCGAAAGTGTGAATTTTTGAGAATCTTACCTCTCAAAATTTGTGGCGCTAAGCTATAATTCGTGAGATATGGTGCCTTATAATTACATGTATATGTATTTGAATCTTGAGGATTGTATATGTATTTGAATCTTGAGGATTGATTTTGTTGCTTATATTACTTTATTCAAAGTAATCTATAGAGTGTGACGATATGATTTTTTATCACGTGAAAAAAAAAATTGAATTTGTGATTATATATTGATTACTTGACCTACTATAAGTTCTTGTGAAATGTGGGGGTTAAATTATAGAAAAACTAATCTTATTAATTGGATCCTCTTCCTACTAGTCTTCTTGCCTTTATTAATGATCTATGAATTTTTTATCCGATTGAGTTTTCCTCTAAAAAAGAATGTTCTACAAAGCTCCGGCTATAATAACTTTTATCATGCGTAAAACTTAGTTGTCTAATTAACAAATTATATGGTTTAACGTGAATCTCATGGCTACTTGAAAAAATCAATTTTAAGGATTAACTAGTGAAAGAAAAATCCATCAAGATTTTAAAAACGTTGAGATTGAAAACTATCCTCGTTGAAATGACTAACGAAATTTCATGAGGATCGGACACCCATATTCCATAACTATTTTGGTAGAAGAAAAAATGGTTTTTTTAAAGTTAATTATATGTGATATGTCTAATATGCAATTTACCTTTCTGTAAAATTTTAATAGGTAATTTATTCCCTGTGAAATGAAATAATGAGCAATTTACCTCCTCGTGCTATAAAAATGGGCAATTTATCTCCCTGTGAAATAAAATAATGAGCAGTTTAACTCCCTATAATATGAATTAATAAGCAATTTAGAGGGAAGCAATGTGCTTCTTTTATAAAAATACAGGAAGGTATTTTGCCTTTTTTATTATCACATGGAATTAAATTGCCTATTTGGAATATCACAGGGAGTAATTTTATTTTTTTTATTTATCATATGGAGTTAAATTGCGTATTTAAATAACACAAATAGTTTATTTGCTATTCATTCGAAGAAAAAATGCAAATCTCTAATGAAAAAAGTAATTAGTGATATTATTGTTTTAATTTATTGTCGACTTTCTTTGTGAAGTTGATTAGTAACAATTGCACTTGCACGTGTACGAGATAATAAGAAGAGAAGAGAGAAATTGCAGTTCATAATGACTAGCTAATTTAATTATAAAATAAAATGTATATATTTATATAAGTTATAACATACTCGATTTTATGATATTGAGACTAGTATTGCTTAATGTGGACTAGCGACGAGCAGGGGCGGATCCAGGAATTTGGGTCAGGGGGCTAAACTAATACAAAAAAGAAAAAAGAAAAAATCAAACAGTTAAACATAAAGTTTATATTATTCACATAAGAACCCAAAATATCTACATATTTACTTTAATAATTGACCACGACGGTTTTTCATCTTTTGAAACCGGTCCATGATAGCATCATTTGAAATACTACTAAATATGTCTCTCTCTATAAAGACAACTAAACTATCATTTAGCCATTGATCGCTCATTCGGTTACGAAGTCGATTCTTTACTATCTTCATAGCCGAAAAAGCTCTCTCCACTGATGCAGTTGCAATGGGTAGAATAAGCGACAATGTCACAAGTTTGTAAACCATCGAGAATGCAACATGTCTTTTAGTTGCAACCATCTTCTTAGCAAGATCACGAATCCCTTTCAAACTAGAAAAATCATCACTTGATCGAACATCCATAATATAATTTTTCAAGTTGATTGGGAAGAGCCGAGAGCTCAAGAAAAGAAAAGTCATTTGGATAAAATTCGGCAAGACGAACAAGTTTTCCTTTGTCAAAAGCTTCAAAGTGATTGGATGGGTTTAAGCATGCAACACATAGAAGCAACTCCGTGTTTACTTCATTGAAACGGTTGTTCAACTCTTGCAATTGTCTATCTATCACCGAATTGAATCTCTCAACTTTCTAATGATGTCCGATAGTCACTTGTTCAATCCTACGCTTTGGCCTCCCACTATGGAACTTAAACATTACTCATTGAAGGAACTTCAATTCCATGTTTAGAACAAAAAGAAGTAACATCCTCCAACACAGTTTTCCATCCATTATCTCTTGTCTCTTGAAGACGATCTTTAGCTAATTTGACTAATTTCATAGCATTCACTATATCTTAATCTTTTCTTTGTAAAGCTTGAGACAAGTCATTAGTGATCCCCAATATCGACGCCATCAAATGTAGATTGAAGACAAAGGAAAATGATTGCAATATTATTGGGGCTTACAATTGGAAGAGTAAGTTATTGTTAAAGTGGGTATATTAATTGGACTTGAAATTATATTTGGGCTATTGGGCTAATATATTAATTTTTTTGTTAAAAAATAAATTACAACACATATATAAAAAAAAAAAAAAAAATTGCCCATATGTGGATCCGCCAGTGGCGACGAGGCTAGATCCTTCAAGGACTAATATTGAGACTAGATTCTTAGTCATTGTGGGGATGGGCATAAACTCGTAAGGGTGTCATTAAGCATCCGAGAATAACTCCATTTTTGTGATTACATATTCCATGAATAATGTTTAATGTGTCGGAAAAATCCGTACTGTGTGACTTATTCAAGCACTATTTTAAGGAGAGAGTCCGTGAGTGATGTACCAAGTCTTCGTCATTATAAAACAACTAGGGGTCAATCGAGTAATATCGAGGACCTCCCCTCTCTAGTTCACATCGAACATAAACAGATAACCTAACGTCGGCATCGACCTCGATCTGTTCGACTTATCCGACGTAGTGGCCGACGTTCTTTTAAAATTAACCCACTTACAATCGGATCGAATCAATTGCTGAGGATCCATATTCGAACCAAAACGTCCAATCCTGATTCGACCCGATGATCCATCCTAAAACTATAAATAGCCCTCATAAATGAGATAAAAGGTACGCACGTTCCGAGTATTAATTACGCTCCGACCTCCAACCTTATCTCGATACTTACTTTAGCATCGGAGGGTTATCGCCGGGTAACCACCGGCATTAACCTGACGTAGTTATCTTTGATTGCAGGTTAGGATCCCGTATACAAATCGAGGAGAAGCTTGATTGACCTGCTGATCCTCACATTGACGAGTCGTGAGACCCGAGACACTGATTAGAAATAAATACCCTAACGATAACACACTCATCAATTGGCGCCGTCTGTGGAAAACTTTAACTTTGAATCGTGAAAGATGACTACAAGATCTAAAGCAGCTCTGGCTCGAGAGCGAGAGGCCAATCGAGATCAAAACGGGGAAGGTCAGGGTGACAACTTGTTACCTCGAAACCCCGAGCAGCCGCAGAATGACGAAGGGGGAACTTCTAGACCCCCGGCCCCACCTATTTTTCAACTTACCAAGGATGACTTGAAGGCACTCTTGGATGACGCCAAGAAGGAGTGGCGAGCAGAAGCCGCAAGGGAAAATCATAACCTTCCCCAAAGACTCCCCCGCGCTATCATCCAAGACGTCGATAATGAAGTAGAAGTTGACCAAGCCGACAGTTGGGCAAATAAACGTCAAGCTAGACGCTTGGGGAAACAGGATTGTGAAGAACAATCAGTTAGGGAGGTCAACAAACTTGCCTCAGAAGTAAGGTCGCTTCATCAGAAGTTGGACAGGCAAGAAAAAAGAAACGAACTCCCGGTGTCAAATTCCCGATTAAGAAAATGGCCCTTTTGCGATGAAATCTTCTTCGAGAGATTGCCAATCGACAAAAGATTACCTACTCAACTACCTCGTTATTTTGGAACCGAAGACCCTGACGAGCACCTAGCCTCGTTCAACCTTCAGATGCAGCTCCACGGTATCTCGGACAATGTAGCGGCTAAAGCCTTCTCGACGACGTTATCGGGAATGGCACAGTCGTGGTTTGGAAGATTAGAGGAGAAATCCATCTTTGACTACGATCAACTTTGCGACAAATTCATGAGCCAGTTCGGTAGCAAACGAGCAGTTAGGCCCCCCGCCAATCACCTATACTCTATCATACACAAACCTGACGAGAGTTTTAGGAGCTTTATGGGGAGGTTTAACAACGAGCTCCTAAAGGTCGAGATGCCCAGAGTGGATTTCCTAATAACTGTATTGTTTCAGAGTACCTTGAATAGAGGCTTTGCTAGTGCCATAGTCAGGGAAAATCCATCGACATATGAAAAATTAATGGAAATGGCCAATCAATATATGAACGAGGAAGAAATGAACAAGCTAAGGGGAACCTTCTTTGGACTGGCAAAAACCGAAGACAAGCAGCCGGTCGTTGTTGCAGATCGACCATTGGAAAGGATTCCAAACAATCGATATAATGAAAGGAAAGACAGGAGAGGATACGGAGAAGAAAGAAACTTTAATCTTGGGAAACGAGGAGCAGGGAGATCAAATAGAGAGTACCACGACAACTATACTCCGTTGAAAAAACTCAGGTCGGAAATCTTATTTGCCATACAAGACAAAAACTTGTTGAGAAAGCCTGCCGCAATAAGAGACAATCCGAGCTCAAGGAAGTATTGTCGTTTCCATAGACAAAGAGGACACGATACGAACGACTGCTATCAGTTGAGAGACGAAATAGAAAGATTAATAGCGGAGGGACACTTAACTGGCTATGTGAAAGTCACGAACAACGACCATGTTGCAAATCGATCACATAACAATAGGTCGCGCTCCAGATCTCCCCCAAGGAGGGATCATAATCAGGACACCAGAGAAGAACAGCCCAGGAGAGCCCAGCCTGGAACTATTGTCAATATGATATCAGGGGGGCCTGCTGGAGGAGACAGTAAGAACTCAAGAAGAGTTGTTTCTCGAATACTCCGAGAGGGAGCCCTGAACGATAGGAAGGAGGTGTTCTCGATACGACCCACGACACAAAATCAAGTAATAGGGTTTGATGACTCTGATCGACAAAGGAATTATCTGCCATTCAATGACCAGGACGTGCCGGATTGCCCGATGGTAATCACGGCCCAAATTGTTGGAGCTACCGTCAAAAGAATCCTGATAGACTCGGGGAGTTCGGCAAATATCCTTTTCTTGGACGCGCTGGAGAGAATGGACCTCAGTCCCACTCCTTTGGGGACGGTAGTAACACCGCTTATTGGCTTTGGAGGAGCCCAGGTCGTTCCTCGAGGGACGTTAACCCTATCGCTCACCTTGGGAGAGGCTAGCAACTCGAGAACCCGAATGGTAAAATTCCTGGTGGTTGAGGCACAGTGTGCTTATAATGTGATATTGGGTAGACCCGCTCTGAACACTTTTCAGGCTATCATTTCCACCTATCACCAAAAACTAAAGTTTCCGACGTCTCAAGGAGTCGGTGAAGCGATTGGAAACCTAAAAGACGGGTGGGATTGCTACACAGTCTCCCTCAATCAAGAAGCGAAGAACAAGGAGCTTTGCTCGAAAGCTCCGAAGATAGGCGCGGAAGTAAAAATCAGACCGGTTGCCCCAGTCGATACCGACGATTTACTCAAGCCAGATGTAACACAAGAGAAGAAAGAAAAACAAGAAGAAATCAATTCCAAGAAAAGAAAGTTTGAAAGAATCGAACCACTGGAAGGACACAGATCGATTGAATTGGTACCTGGAGAGACGTCAAAAACTACTAGGGTAGGAACTCAACTATCTGAAGGGCTGGAGACTCAATTAATTGAATTCTTAAGGGAAAACGTGGACGTCTTTGCTTGGTCAACCACCGACCTACAGGGAATAGACCCAAAGATCATAGTCCATAGACTCAATATCGATCCTTCATCTCGTCCTGTCAGGCAGAAGAAGAGAAACTTTGGCCCAGAAAGAAACAAAATAATAAGGGAAGAGGTCCAGAAGCTTCTGGACGCCGACTACATCGCTGAAGTTCAATTCACGGAGTCTCTCTGCAATGTTGTTTTAGTCGCTAAAGGAGGGGGGAAATGGAGGATGTGTAACGACTTCACAGACTTAAATAAACTCTGCCCAAGGGACCCATATCCCCTCCCAAGGATCGACTCCCTAGTCGATTCCACAGCAGGATGTGCTATCTTGAGTATGATGGATGCCTTCCAGGGATTCTACCAGATCTTTATGGCCTTTGAAGATCAGGAGAAAACAGCGTTTATCACATATATGGGCGTCTATTTTTTCAAAGTAATGTCATTCGGACTAAGAAACGCAGGAGCGACTTACCAACGACTAGTAAACAAGATGTTCGAAGCATTAATAGGCAAATCGATGGAGGTATATGTCGATGACATGCTAGTTAAAAGTCTTGACGAGAACGACCACCTGGTCCATATCAAACAAGCTTTCGATATAATGAGAAAGTATGGTATGAAACTAAACCCAGCAAAATGCACATTTGGAGTTAGGTCCGGAAAGTTTCTTGGTTATTTGGTAAACGAAAGAGGAATTGAGGCTAATCCAGAGAAGATTCAAGCAATAATTGACCTCAAAGCCCCGCGTAACTTAAATGAAGTACAAAAGCTTGTCGGTAAAATCACAGCCCTGAATAGATTTATATCTCGATCTGCTGACAAAAGCCTCCCTTTTTTCAAAATCATGAGAAACGCAAAGAAATTCGAGTGGTCGGAGGAATGTGATCGGGCTTTCGAACAATTGAAAGCGTATCTCGTATCTCCTCCGCTTCTAGCGAAACCGCAGGGCAACGAAGATCTCCACCTCTATGTAGCTGTCTCTGAACAAGCGATCAGCTCGGTCCTAGTAAGAATGGAAGCTAAGGACAACTACCTGATATACTACGTAAGTAGAGTCTTGCAAGGCCCTGAAAAGAATTACTCTGTAATTGAAAAGTTCGCCCTCGCCGTAATAACCACTGCTCGGAAGTTGAGACCCTATTTCTAGTCCCATAAAATCATCGTCCTAACTAATCAACCACTGAGGCAAACGCTATCCAAACCAGACGCGTCGTGACGATTAATCAAATGGGCCGTGGAGTTGGGGGAATATGATATCCAGTATCAACCTAGAACGTCGATAAAATGACAGATACTGGCCGATTTTGTGCTCGAGAGCACTCAAGTAGAAGAAGAGAAAAAAGAAATTTGGATGCTTCATGTCGATGGGTCGTCGACATCCGCGGGAGGTGGTGCAGGAATTTATTTCCAAGGCCCCAACGAAGTAGAACTGGAATTCGCTTTAAAATTGGATTTTATCGTGTCGAACAATGAAGCGGAATACGAAGCCTTACTAGCCGGCTTGAAAATGGCAGCTGAAACGGGAATTCGGAATCTCGTTGCTTATACCGATTCGCAGTTAGTCGAGAAACAATTTAAAGGATTATTTGAGGCCAAAGAGGATTCGATGATCAAATACTTGTCTTTAGTTAAGGCTCAAGTTTCGAAGTTTGAAACTTTCCAATTGGAGTACATAAGGCGAACTGAAAATATGAGAGCCGACGCGCTTTCCAAGTTCGGGAACTTGATAGAAGGAATCACCACCAGAAAGGTAACACTGATGATATCGAACAAACCCGCCATCGACGTACGGTGCGACGTTCCATGCACGGAAGTCTTGAATCTCCAGAACGATGAGCCGACATTGAAAACAGACTTATTAGATTATCTACTCAAAGGGACACTACCAACTGATCGCTCTGAAGCTCGACGAATTAAATACCGAGCTCTTCACTATGCTATTATCAATAACGATTTGTACCGACGATCCGTCACCGGAGTACTTCAAAAATGCATAGCGTTTCCTCAAACCGACTTGATACTTAAAGAGGTTCATGAGGGTTCTTGCGGAAGCCACTCGGGCGGCAGAGCACCAGCAATTAGAGTATCTCGTTTAGGATATTATTGGCCATCCTTGGTAAAAGACGCCAACAGTCACGCTAGAAAGTGCGCCAAGTGCCAATATCACGCAACTATGCCTCATCAACCTGCCCAAGTAATGGAGTCGATCTCGATTTCATGGCCCTTCGACCAGTGGGGCGCAGACTTGGTCGGACCATTACCTGTAGCCAGAGGACAGAAACGTTTCTTACTGGTGGGAGTTGAGTACTTTAGCAAGTGGATAGAGGTCGTGCCGTTAAAACAAATCACCCAAACTCAGATTGTCAACTTCTACTGGTCAATAATCTGCAGGTTTCGACTCCCAAGGGTGATCATCTCAGATAATGGTGCCCAATTTGCAGGAAACAGGGTGACCGACTGGTGCACCAAACATAAAATTACGCAGCGATTCACGTCGGTTGGGTGCCCGCAGACCAATGGACAGACCGAAGTCACTTATAGAGAAATCTTAAGATTACTAAAGAAGAGGTTGTCGGAAGCTGGAGGTGCCTGGCTGGATGAATTACCATGGGTCGTTTGGGCTAATCGAACGAAGGAGAAAACGGCAACCGGAGAAACCCCTTTTAGTCTAGTTTATGGTTCCGAAGCAGTGGCCCCAGCATAATTAGAAGTACCATCTCCGAGAATCGATCTTTACGATCAAACGGATAACGCTGACAAGAGGAACTTCGAGCTCGACCAACTAGAATCGAAATGAGAAAGGGCCTCCGCAAGAATACAGGCCTACAAAACCACAATGGCGAAGGCGTATGATAAAAATGTAAGATTAAAATTTTTTCAGGTAGGAGACCTCGTGCTAAAACGAGTTGACGTCTCGAAGAAAAAAGCAAAGCTTGACAGCAACTGGGAAGGACCTTACAAGGTGGTCGAAGTCGGAAAGAAGGGGGCTTATCGATTAAATACGATGGAGGGAGAACTCGTAAAGAGGACCTGGAATGGGAGAAACCTCAAAAAATTCTATACTTAAGAAATTTTCTTTAGTTTGTCTTTATTTCCAAGTATTTCGTAAATTATACTTCCAGATGCTTTGTAAGTTCCTGGAAAGTTATTTTTTGAAAACTAATGTTAAGTTCTTTTGTCATTTTCTAATAAATTTTGCACAGATCTCGAAATCGCCATATGTTCCTCGATCGCCGCTGAGGCATCGAGAGGAAATCTCCATATCGTCGAAATCTCCAAATCGTCGAAATCGCCATATGTTCCTCGATCGCCGCTGAGGCATCGAGAGAAAATCTCCAAATCGTCGAAATCGCCATATGTTCCTCGATCGCCGCTGAGGCATCGAGAGGAAATCTCCATATCGTCGAAATCTCCATATCGTCGAAATCTCCAAATCGTCAAAATCTCCAAATCGTCGAAATCGCCATATGTTCCTCAATCGCCGCTGAGGCATCGAGAGGAAATCTCCAATTCGTTGAAATCTCCAAATCGTCGAAATCGCCATATGTTCCTCGATCGCCGCTGAGGCATCGAGAGGAAATCTCCAAATCGTTGAAATCTACAAATCGTTGAAATCTCCAAATCATCGAAATCGCCAAATGTTCCTCGATTATTATTAAAATTGCGAAAAGAGAGCGATAAATAACAAGCCAAATATAAACTTATCTCGATTATGATAAAGGCATCGATTGTAAATCAACATCGACAAAAACGCATGGAGATAAATAATTCAGATCAATGATTACATTGAAAAATTTAAATCGCGGAGCAAAAGGCTATAAATGAGCTAAGTATAAAAAGCATCTCGATCAAAATAACGATACTGACTGTATAATCGGAGTCGACAAAGTAGTGATATATCTCGATTATAATGAAGGCATAGATTATAAATTCAATGTCGAAAAATACGTTCAGAAATAAAAATTGAAGTTCTGAATAAAAGGAACAACTCAAAAAATGGAGATATTAATGATTATTTTATTCATGATATCGAAATAGATACAAATGTACAAATGAAATCGACTATACAGCTATCAAAAGATCTAATCTAGGCCATTACATTGGTTAAATCGACTAAGTTAAGGAAATCCCGAGTTTTCCTACATATTCGACGACCGAGGACTTCTGATGACGACCGACTTCGGATTAGCTATAGGCTTAAATATGGAGGTTTTCCGCCTATAGCTTTTCCTCTCATTGATCGAAGCCTTGAGGGGACGATTCACCCTCGGCGTCAGCGAAGGACAGGAGGATCTTTTTAATGGCAGCATGCTTGCTCGAGAGACACACCATCTCAGTCAATAAAATCGACCATGGGTGATGGGTCTCTCTGCTTCGACCAAGTGACAGAAGAGGAAAAAGTCGCTCAAAATTTTTGCGCTTTAAGTCCTCCACCATCTGATCGGCTGCCATACTTTCTACCTCACCCCTGCCCTTCGCGCTCTCGGAAGCACCTCGAAATCATCGAGGACCGGCATATGTTGCATAATGCCGATCCAATGAGGATTCCGAGATGCCCCCGGGTGAACCTCGTTGTCGTTACCGATGCCACCCATTGAAGTACTCCCTTTACCGATACCACCCAATCGAAAAGAATATCAACGTTTTTTGTCTTGATCTGGAGGTCGAGTAGGTTGAAAGGTCCCAAAGGAGGAAAAGGGACCCTTCGATAACTTGATATCGAGGATCGAACTATCGAGGAATATTTTCCTCGGATATTTCTTAAAAAGGAACATGTTGGTATGATTTTGATGTGGAGAATACTGGGAACCCCTCTACCTATTTATAGGGTTGGCCCATCCAATCCAACGGCCCTGAATTATCAAGATCAACGGTCAGGATGGAAGTCATTTAAGTAGCCGACCGTTACGCTACCCGAGGTAACTAACGCGGCTTACATCCAACGGTCAAAGGAAAGCCACGATCAACGGCTGAGATTGTTCCCATTTAATGCGCTGACCGCTTCAACTACCCTACAGTTTTAATGGTTCGACTAGTAATTATGAAATTAACCCTGCAACGTCGAACATATCGGCTTATAAGTTTACCAAAAGAACCTCTTTGGTGCGTATTCGTACCTTAGTGTACCAAAAGTAATATACCACAAGGGGACATATTATTATTGTCGAGTTAGATGGAGATTTGACCGACTTAATCCGACAACATGATGGAATAAGAGACGACAATCATCGAACATACTCAGATGACAATAAGCCAATTAACATGCACACATCAAAATATATGACTTACGAGCAGAATGGAGATAAAACAAATTAAACGCAATTGATTAATGACAAAGGAAATATTCAACATTCCTTAAAAATGACATATAAACAACAAAACACGCCGCCCACACGCAACTCGATAACCAACAAACCGAGCTTTAGAGGAAATAAAAGTTTTTTATTTTTTCAAACTCAGGGCCAAAACAAATGCCGTCAACAATCGTTATGGGTCTGAAAGTTGAGGAGATCAACATGATCGGAGGACGTCGACTGGGGAACTTCACCTCCATGGTCAGCACTCTCAGCTCTCAGCTTGGACGCTTGCAGCTCGAGTAGGAATCAAAATTCATGGTCCTCAGGAGCACCCTTGGAATCGTCATCTATCAAGAAATCCAAGTCAAGCGGAACACCGTTTTCATCAGCAGTGGCGCTGAGCTTCGTCTCGTCAAAACGATCGTTCAGGAAACCAAGCGCCCTACACTGCTTCCAGCCCTTCTCAAAGACCTTAGATAGATCGGTTCCGGATTGGGAGTCATCGACATTCCTCCTAGACTCAAAATTGGCTCCCGCAGAAGTGCGTTGGTGTCATAAGTCGATTCCGACAACTGAGAAAGAAAGTCGGGCCCCCATGAAGGTTCGGGTATATTCTTCAACAGAATGCCACCCGACCGCCATTCACGTGTCCTCCTCCATACATAGTTCTCGGGACCATGAACAAAAATAAACCTATTCTTCCAACCTTTCCCATGTGACGACTTCAGATCACTAAGAAACCTAACTTTGGGTTTAGACCGTACAAAGTAAAAACCTTCATTGGACTGAGGGGAAGGGCGGACATCGAACAGACCACAAAAATTAGCAAAAGAAGCGGGTTGACCGACTGCCTTCATCACTATACAGAAAGCAATGATATATCCAATAGCATTAGGGACCAATTGAGTAGGGCATAAACCGAGACCATTAACTATGTCGATGAATTCCTTTGCTAAAGGAAAACGAAGACCATTTTCCAGACTATCGATATGAAAAACTCTATAGCCGCTCGGAGGCTCGTTCATCCTATCATCCGAAGATGGCATCTTAATACCCCAACCTGAAGGGAATTCATATTTCAGCAGTAACGACTCGTCCGACATACGTAGACGACATGCCGATATGGCACTGAATAATTCTTTCTTCGATGGCGGTCCGACTTAGACCCCGAAGGGATCGTGACTTCCTTCTTCGGATGCCTTACAGAACCTATCGACACACCTTCCCCTTCCCCGACAGACTCACCTCCTATGGACTTAGGCCCACCAGACATAAATAAGAGAAAGAGATAGAAATACCTAAGATGGAAGGAGTACTCCGACTTAGAGGCTGCAAGCTATCGCTGATCGACAACGCTCCGACAACTTTCCGCCCAAGCCGTTTTTATAAGTATGAACAGTTAAGCTCCTAACACCCTATATATAGGCAAGAATTCCTAAAGAGCGCGCCCATTGGCAAATTATTTGAATAGATGTGGCGGTTCAATCTAAAATAGACTGATTCAATATTCCGGCCCAATAACACTCCTTTCGAAGTAAGGAAGTTGGCCCAATATTCAAAGTCGATGATTCGATTATAAACGATTAGAGACGAATAGACAGTTGTATATATTTATCGATCAAGAGATACGTCGACAGTTCATCGATACAATCAAAATGTTCTTAACTTATAACCCTACTTCTAAAAACTACATCCTATCTACGATTAAGCATCCAAACTCATGCGATCGAGCAGCTTCATATTCTTCTTCTATACCATCGAGCACCGGGGGTTGACACTGCTCGTCAAGAGCTGCTCCTATAACTGATGGGTCGAAGTTCGCAGTAAGAAAACCTTTGTATTGGCATTGTTTGATGGTCTTCGTATGCATTTCAACCAAGGCATCTCCCATCCTGGCTTCAGCAAGGTAGTCATAAACGGGAGATGCGAGAAACTCCTTAACAATTTCCAGACGTTGGGCGGAATAGACCACCCTAGCTTCTGGAGGATACCCAGAACGAAGTCGATCAACTTCTCGAGTAGAAATGCTAAGCTGTTTCATAGCCTCATCAAGTTGCTGCTCTGGCTCTTTAATGGTGACGTCATGCTCTGCTTTAAGCTTCTCCACTTCTTGTTGCGCAAGATCAGCCTGGAGATAGCCTTGAAACAGATATTGTATTACCTACATAAAACAACATAAATGACCCCTGATACATGGTTCATTATCAAAGCTAGAAAAGGTGATATCGAGAAATAGTACTTACCGCGGAGACTGCTCGCCCTGAAGTATGTAAGTTCTTCTGCAACGATTTCCTAGACAACCACCTCTGATCATGACTAAAAATGCTGTGAATAAAACTTTTGAAACCAGCATCCTTCGAACCTCGTTGGAGAACCGAATCACTTGTGCCCAAACCCCCGGGATGCTTGAGCTCGGAGCCGACCCATTGAGATATCGACCAACTAAGATCGACCTCATCGTCATCTGAACTGTTGTCGCTATCATCCACAATTGGAACGACGGGATCATTTCTTGCCTTCAATTCCGTCTCCTCTTCCCTACGAGGCCTCTTTCCTCGTTTAATGTCGATTCGACGAGCCTCATCATCACCAACGCTCTTAGCTCGTCTCTCCACACTTGGTCCAGCAGTGGCGCTAAAGCCATGCGGCCACTTACGTTGAATCTCGGCCTCTAGAGCTTCCTTTTTCTTCCCTTTGGGCGCAAGCATAGCACCCCCAAGTAGATCCTCTAGGGAAGGATCGTCGCTCCTCTTTTTGGATGGAGATAACCCACATGTTCGAAGACACGGCTCTTGGATAAGAACCTTCACATCCAGGCAGTATCTACGCATATTCTCCAAAAATTGTGGCGACAGAGTCGGTGGTGGAGGCCTCTGTACGTTGATAGGGCCACTCCGCCAGGACGATGTAATATTTAGCTTTTGTCCTTTTGGTGGCCTAAGATACGCAAATCGGGCTTTCCACCCTTTCCCATGAGAACTTTTGGCATTTGTCAGAAAACTATTCCTGTTCCCCCTGGACTTCACCTGATAGAAGCCCTTGCCCGACTTCGGAGACTCCCTCACAGTGAATAAACACCAAAAGTTGCCGAAAGACGCCTCTTGTCTAAAAGCCTTCATGACAACGATAAACCCAAGAATCATCGACATGCCATTCGGGACAATCTGGGCAGGTACGACACCCAAATAATTGAGAATCGAAGCCAGCTCAGGAGCAATGGGAACTCGAAATCCACACTCCATCGACGCCTCGTGTATCGCTATTGTCTTCTTCGGAGGGTTGTGCATTCGCTGTACCTTATTTGGAGCCGATAAAACCCAACCCTGAGCAATCGAGAAAGACGACAGCCAGGTCGGCAATGGTTTTTTATAATCCCCAGCTTGAATCTCATGATATGCAAGCCTCTTTTCTTCTTCGTCTTCGTCGTCGTCATCAGTCTGACCACCACTTACAGGTATGTCACCTTCGTTGCCTTCCTGTCGATTTTCTTCCTCGCCAAAGACTTCCTCGATGACATCCTCTACATGAACATTCTCCGGACTAGATACTTCGCTGTCCGACATCTCTTAAGTATCTCAGAACTGAAATCGATGAAGCTCTCTCTTATTTGCGTACAAAGCTCCGACGTTAAAAATATTTTTTTTACCGTAGTGTAAAAGCACAGGAAGAACAACCAACCTATATATAGGCGCAAAAACTACCGCTTCATCAAAATTGCACACTGCCCCATGACAAGACGCGACGTTTAATCTTCCACCCCTAATATAGGTATTACCCGCCAATTTAAACCCTGAATCTGCGACGGCGCGAAAACATAGACGCTATGGCGGGAAATTCTGCTCCGATACTTCAAGTCCCAGACTTCGATTTACAATCGAACTCTCGAACTTGGGGGACTCCCACTGATACAAGCAGAATTTAAAATTCAAACAAACACTACTTCAAATTTCCAGAGTTCGACTTACGCTAAAACTCTAGAACTTGGGGGACTCTTGATGTACCAAGTCTTCGTCATTATAAAACAACTAGGGGTCAATCGAGTAATATCGAGGACCTCCCCTCTCTAGTTCACATCGAACATAAACAGATAACCTAACGTCGGCATCGACCTCGATCTGTTCGATTATCCGACGTAGTGGCCGACGTTCTTTTAAAATTAACCCATTTACAATCGGATCGAATCAATTGCTGAGGATCCATATTCGAACCAAAACGTCCAATCCTGATTCGACCCGATGATCCATCCTAAAACTATAAATAGCCCTCATAAATGAGATAAAAGGTACGCACGTTTCGAGAATTAATTACGCTCCGACCTCCAACCTTATCTCGATACTTACTTTAGTATCGGAGGGTTATCGCCGGGTAACCACCGGCATTAACCTGACGTAGTTATCTTTGATTGCAGGTTAGGATCCCGTATACAAATCGAGGAGAAGCTTGATTGACCTGCTGATCCTCACATTGACGAGTCGTGAGACCCGAGACACTGATTAGAAATAAATACCCTAACGATAACACACTCATCAATGAGCTCCTTTATATCCCTAAAGTGAAGTGCTAATTAAATGTGATGTTAAGGATGTGTTTTGACCCTTAATGAGATCGAACCGGAATTCCGCGGAATATATGGGTCACACATATCCTTCAGAGCTCGACTAAATGGGTTTGGGCTAATCCTAAAGACCCAATGAGAATCAAGATGAGATGCATGGCCGTTAACATGGTGCTCCGCTTTGAATCGATATTGAGCCGGTCTTGTGTGTGTGATGTATTGATGTTTGGCCAAGAGTAATGATAATAGGCGCTTGGCCTATTATGACTCCCTCAAATGGAAATTATCAACACTAATGCTAATTATGGAAGTAGTTTGACTGAGTTTCGTCTCGGTTTGGTCTCATAATATGATTTGAGATTTTTGGCGAAACTTTTGAAACTCGATTTACATAATTGTTTCAATGGAATATTGATAGTAAATTATTAGTTTAGTGGGTTATGAATATTTGCGTTACGATTTCGGTTGATGTTTGGTTGTTATGTTTGCAGAAAAAAAAAATAGGAGATATATTTCAAATCAATAATTTTATATGTGTTAATCATATGTGACATATATTATATCAATAACTTTATGAGTTTCAAGTAGGTTGTGTAGGTTTCGATTTGTTTGAAACTTGAGGTTTGAACTGAAACATCTTCAAATTCGTTCCATAATTAAATTTGGCTCAGTTTAAATGAGCCCAAACTCAATTAAAATAATTTCACTTAAGCTCAAATAATCAAACACATAACACAAGCACATAATCGATAGATCGAGAATGGGGAAGAGGACCGTTGATACAACCACACATGCACTCACATTCACATTCACGCAAGAAAAATTCACTGATAAATCTCCTAAAGAGATAGATGAAAAAATATAATAATTTAATAAAAACTCTCTACATTTTCTCTGCCAACTCTATAATTTCCTACATATTAAAATGACAATGCAAGGCTTCTATTTATATGAGTAAAGATCATATACATTAGGCAACATTCAAATTTTTAAATTCAAATTATCAGGAGATATCTTTATTTAGATCCTATTCTATCCACTTATATTTAACGTAACTAATTAGTGTTGGATAAGGATGAAGATGAAGAGCACCGAAGACAATAAGTAAAGAGAGGTTTTGATGAATTCCAAAACTTCAAATCTGCTAAGTATAAATTAAATTAGCTGATATCCCTTTGAAGAATTTTTGGCTAAGTAAAGAAGACATCAGAAGAGTCAAAATTCAAGGTCCAAGACTACTGATCTGCTGAAGGAAAGAAATCAGACTGGTGAAGATCAGCCGACTTAAAACAGATTTGTTCAAATTTGAGATCAGCTTAGTTCGCCATCAGACTTGTACTTTCGTCATCCAAGTGGAAAAGATCAAGAAGTCATCCCAACGGTAATAAATGACCCTGGAAGTAATAAATGCTGAAGTACAAGGCTATTAAAGACAAATGATTGAAGAAATGTTTCGCATCAGCTTGGTGCATTTAATGCTGCCTGCAGAAAAGTACTGTTGACAGTACGGACAGACTGCAGAGAGCCGTTCGCGGAAATTAAGAACCAGTACCCGAGGATTTTTTGAATCTTTTCTCACTTCAACAGACATTTTTCAAACCTACGAGTATAAATAGCTGTAGAGACGAAGAGAAAAATAACAACACAATCTCTGAGAAGAATTTCGAAGAAAAATCTCTTAAGTCTCAAGAATAGCTCACTCATCAGCTCTGTCATTTGTTGACTGAAGCCGAAGTTGAAGATCAAAGAAAAACATATTTTCTGAAAGAAAAATCTGTTAGAGTGTTGTGAGAAGTAAATATCCGTCTTTGTGAGTGATATTACTTCGGAGAGTAGGAGTTTCTTTGTGATTTCCTGCTGCGAACTTGTGGCTTATCATATGTTGTAAATCACAAGCAGAGTGTACTAATTACTTTGTGTTCTTAGTATAACCCAAGATCTGTGTGACTTGGAAGAGTGGATTAAAGGATATTTACATCCATATAACCACTATAAAAATCTGTGCGTTTTTACTTGCATATTTTCAGTTGCATAAAAACACTTTGATTTAACTGTTTGAAAAGTTTTAAAAAGGAAAGGAGTTTTATAAAACTGGGGATCAAACTTTCAAACTACTAAGTTTACTTGTGAAAAATACTTTACAAATCCGCTGCAAGTACTCTAAGTATTAAAACTGATTTTAACAAAATCAGCTAAGTGATTATCAGATTAGTGGTCAACAAAGCTGTTCAAAGATTTGTTCGCGATCAGCCTTGTAAAATTACTGTTCCGTAACAGTTTGGTCTGTTTAAGTTAGAACAAAAGTTTTAAAGTTAAAAACTGTAAAAAAATTAAGAGGTCTATTCACTCCCCCCCCCCCCCTCCCTCTAGACCTCATCTGACCACTTGGGACCAACAAGTGGTATCAGAGCAGGTGGTTCATTCGAATCAGCTGCCTGATCAACGAGCTTGATCCGAGTGTTTTTTAAAGGTTTTCAAACTTTTCAAAAGAGCATATTTTGAAAAATTAAAATTTTTGAAAAATGGATTGTATCAGCCATGTTCCCCACATAGCTGGTATGAGCTTTGAATACTGGAAAATCAGAATGGAGATTTTCCTGGCTGCTTACAATGATAACATGTACACATGTATCATCAAAGGTCCATTCAAATTCACCAAGACTATCACGGTTGATTAAGCTGAAATAGTGGTGGAAAAAGATCTAACAGAAATGACAGCCGAAGAAATAAAGCGGTTCAATCTGGATAAAGTTGGCCGTATCATCATGACCAAGGCCCTTGACAATGATCGATTTGACAAAGTCAAGCACTGCAAGACTGCCAAAGAGATGTGGGATAAGGTTCGTGACATGAGCGAAGGAAATGACGCCATTAAAGAGCATCAGCTGAGTGTTGCTCTGGAAAAGCTGGACAACTTCAAGATGAAGTCTGCGGAAACCATTGATCAGATGGATACAAGGTTTACAAGGACACTGAACGAAGTTTTAAAGCTTGGAAAAACCTTCACTGATAAGGAGATAACCGTCAGAGTGTTGAAGGCTCTACCTCCAAAGTTCAACATGAAGGTGACAGCTATGGAAGAGTCAAGAGATCTGGGAAAGATTTCACTCACCGAGCTGTTCTCAGTACTCAAGGCGTACGAGTATAAACTGCCAAGAATGGGTGTTGAAGAAACCTCTACTTCAAGTCCCACAGCTGCACTTGTTGCTGCTGAAAATCCTAGAAGGCCAGCCTACAAAAGCAAAGACGTGGACTCATCTGATGAAGCCACACTACTCAACAAATAGGAGTACACTGCTGGAGACGTTGCATTGCTGATGAACAACTTCAAAAAGTTCTACAGACGAAAAATGAAGAACAAATATAACAATGCTTCTACTTCTAACCCTACTTCTTCTTCTCAAGATAAAGATTCCTATAAATCCAAAATGATGTGCTATAATTGCAGGAAACTGGGTCATTTCATCAGAGACTGCCCATATCCTAAAGCTGAGAAGTATAGAGAAGAGGAAAAGAGAATCAGAAAGGAAAGAAAGCATCAGAAAGGCAAGGTGCTGGTAGCAGAAGCCGAAAAGCTAGCTGCTGTCTACTCATCTGATTCATATTCAGACACTTCTGATGAAGAGTCTTCTGATGAAGAGAGTCCTGCTCTTCTCTGCCTGATGGCTAAGGAATCTGATGACTCAGAGGATGATGAGGTAACTCCTCTTGATAATGAATTATTTAATTCATTTGAACAAATGATGCTCAACAATACAAGTATTGCTGATGCATTTAAAAAGCTTAAGGAATAGATGATATTGCTGAAAGAGCAAAACAGTTCACTGAAACTTAAAGCTGAAAAGCCAAGAGAATCAGCTGAATACAAACTGCTTGAGCAAGAGAATGAATCTCTGAAAGCTGAATGTGAAGTTTATAAGGGTAAAATCACGGAGCTTGAGAAAGTCATTGAGTCTCATGATAAGTCATCTGATGCATCAACTCACATGTCTAGTAAACAGAAGACACCTTTAGATCAGGATAAGTTAGAACTGAACCATACTGAAAAATTTATATCAGCTGACAATAGTAAGATCATCTTGTATGTTCAGACTACTAAAAACCTGCTTCACCTGAGAAAGTATTAAAGGAGACGAAAACTCCTAAGGCTAAAAAGAGGAAAGAGCCTAGTATAGGAAAACAGACTGGTAAGTCCAAACAGAAGAGTCCTAGGAAGTCTTCTGATAAGGTCAAAACCAATCAGACTAGTGATAAGACTAAGTCGTTTGTTAATGAGCAAGCATCTAGTAAACCAAAGAAGCATAAAAACAAGAAAAATCAAAATGCTTGGTATGGAAATGAGTCATATTATGTGTCACCTGCTGCATATCCTCCTATGTATCATGCACCTCAATTTCCTAATTACTATGCACCATATCCTGCTCATCCAATGCATGCATATCCTCCTTATCATGCATCTTATTCTACTTATGAGCATTATCCTTATCATGCTGATTATCATCAACATAGCAAATCTGATAAACATGATGAAGATGAAACTGTTCATGCTCCTGCCAAACAATAGAAGCCTAAGAAGCCTAATACTTCATCATCTTGGGTTATCAAAGGTGGAACTAATCCTTCAGGACCCTCTCAATAAGGGTACCTAAAACAATTTTATTTTGTTTTGTAGGTTAGGATTAGGAGTAGGAGTAAAGTAGAGAAAATATGGTACTTGGATAGTGGATGTTCAAGACACATGTGTGGAAACATACATGAGCTGACTGATGCTGTTGCTGTGGATGGTCCTAAAGTTACTTTTGGGGACAACAAAGAAGGCAAAATTGTAGCAAGTGGAAAGCTGATCAAAGGCAACATTGAGATATCTGACGTCTCTTATGTTAAAGGCCTCAAATACAATTTGATGAGCATAAGTCAATTTTGTGACAAAGGATATTCGGTCATCTTCTCAACAGATAAGTGTTACGTTGAACAGATAGGTACAAAGAAGGTAATTTTATCTGGAAGACGACAAGGAAATGTCTACACAGTGGACTGGAATTCTGCTGACAAGAATTCAAGCATTTGTTTGGTGGCATCAACACCAAGTGAAGTCAGTTGGCTGTGGCACAAAAGAATGAACCATGTGAATTTCAAGACCATCAACAGACTTATCAAGAACAATCTGGTAGAAGGAATTCCAAAGACAGTCATGAGCAAAGACAAGCTTTGTGACGCCTGTCAGAAGGGTAAACAAATCAAGTCATCATTCAAAAGCAAGAAGCATCAATCTTCTGGAAGAATATTGAGCTGCTACACATGGACTTATTTGGACCCATTGATCCTGTCAGCAATGGTGGAAAGAAATACTGCCTAGCTGTTGTGGATGATTATTCAAGATACTTGGGTGATTTTCATGAAGAAGAAAAGTTAAACCAAGGAGCATCTTACAAATCTGATGGAAAAGATTCAGAATGAGAAAAGTATGAAAATACTAAAGATCAGATCAGATAGAGGGACAAAATTTACAAACTCTACTGTTGAAGAGTATTGTAATGCCAGAGGAATCGGTCATGAGTACTCTGCTGCCAGAACCCCTCAACAGAATGGAGTTGCTGAAAGGAGAAACAGAACTCTAAAAGAAGCTACAAGGACAATGATAGCTGAAGCTAAGCTGCCTCAAAGATTTTGGGCAGAAGCAACAAATACAGCATGCTTTACCCAAAACATATGCATGATCAACAAGCACCAAACAAGACTCCATATGAAGTTTGGAACAACAGGAAGCCAAACATTCATTACTTTAAGATATTTGGCTGTAAATCCTTTGTTTTAAACAATGGGAAAAATCACCTTACTGCATTTGCAGAAAAGGCTGATAAAGCTGTTTTTGTAGGATACTCTACTGTTAGTAAAGCTTATAGAGTCTTTAACAAAAGAACTTTACTTATAGAGGAATTCATTCACGTAGTATTTGATGAACCAAATCAATCTACTAAAAAGAATCAAAGTACTAATCAAGATATGTCTATTGATTTACAGAAATTGAATGTTGGAAAGAATGAAGAATATATTCCCATCATACTACCTGATCTCAACCCAGCTGATAACTCCAGTGCTGTTCAAAATCACAATGCTGATTGTCTAACAGACGAGTTACAAACAGCTGACAGACCAGAGACTGTTCAACAGACAACAAATGTTCAACAGACTACTACTGGAACTCCAACAGTAGTGTTGCAAGATCAAAACAAAGGACAACATTATGATTTGCAACCTGATCTTAGATGGCTCAAGAATCACCCACCAGAGCTAGTGATTGGTGATCCTTTGGATAAAGTAAAAACAAGGAGAGCTGCTGCAAGTGAAGCAATGTTTGTCAGCTTCCTATCTCAAATTGAGCCTAAACAAATTGAAGAAGCTCTTAGTGATTCAAACTGGATTGAAGCTATGCAAGAAGAGCTAAATCAATTTGAAAGGAATGAAGTCTGGTACTTAGTTCCTAGACCAAGTCATCAAAGAGTAATTGGCACTAAATGGGTATTCAGGAACAAAATGAATGAAGATGGTGTTGTCACCAGAAACAAAGCTAGATTAGTGGCTAAGGGTTGCCAAGAAGAATGCATTGACTTTGATGAAACTTTTGCACCAGTAGCAAGATTAGAGGCTATCAGACTCTTTCTTGCTTATGCTGCTCACAAGAATTTCACAGTCTATCAGATGGATGTGAAATCAGCTTTTCTCAATGGAGAATTGCAAGAAGAAGTTTATGTTGAACAACCAGCTGGATTTGAAGCCTATCAAGAAGAAGACAAGGTCTATCGTATGAAGAAAGTCATCTATGGACTGAAACAGGCTCCAAAAGCATGATATGATACCCTATCTGATTTCCTTTTAATTAAAGGATTTCGTAAAGGTAAGATAGACAAGACCCTGTTCACTATTGAATGGGAAGAACATATTTTGCTTGTGCAAATTTATGTGGACGATATTATTTTTGGTTCAACAAATCAACAGATGTGTGATAAGTTCTCAAAGCTGATGCGGAACAAGTTTGAAATGAGCATGATGGGAGAACTTAACTATTTTCTTGGTTTGCAAGTAAGATAGTTGCCTGATGGAATATTCATCAGCCAAGCAAAATACACAAATGATCTGTTCAAGAAATTTGGTATAGAAACTAGCTCTACTGCTAACATTCCAATGTCTACTAGTCTTCGTTTGAATAAAGATGAAGATGGCAAATCAGTGGACATAACCAAGTACAGAAGAATTATTGGGTCTCTGTTATACTTAACAGCTAGCAGACCTGATATTATGTACTCTGCTGGGGTTTGTGCGAGGTATCAATCAAATCCTAAGGAATCTCACCTCTTAGCTGCCAAAAGGATACTCAAGTATCTCAAAGGTACTGAAGATTTGGGATTATGGTATCATAGGGAATCTGGATTTGAACTCATTGGATATTCAGATTCTGACCTTGCTGGCTGCAAGATTGACAGAAAAAGCACAACAGGTGCCTGTCAGTTCTTAGGTAGTCGCCTGATCTCATGGATGAGTAAGAAACAGACTTCGGTATCAATATCAACTGCTGAAGCTGAGTATATAGCTGTTGGAGCTTGCTGTGCACAAATATTATGGTTGAAGCATCAACTTGAAGATTACAACATAAAAATCAGTGGAATCCCCATCTACTGTGACAATACAAGTGCAATCAGCCTTACTCAGAATACTACAAGTCATTCAAGGACTAAGCATATTAAGATCAAACATCATTTTATTAGAGATCATGTGGAGAAAGGAAATGTCATGATAGAATATGTATTTACTGAAAATCAAATTGCTAACATCTTCACAAAACCTCTAAGTGAGACAAGGTTTTCAACTCTAAGAGCTAAACTGGGTTTATTAAAATTGGATGCATAAGCTGAGTGGGAACTCATCAGAAGACTGAAGTTCAACAGCTTACTCATCATATTATCTTCAAGGATTAACTCTCAACAGATTAGTTAACTTATGAATTCTAAAAGTCAGGGGGAACGTGTAAGACTAGCGGTACTTCTGATTAAAAGATGAAATTTGTTGATGACAGTTAGTTGAAGTTATGTTTTCAACGGAAGATTAAAGTCTTGAAGATTGAAGATTTATTATCTAGCTGGATTGACAAACAGCCGAGGAAGGTTATCAACTATTGGTTTCACTGATAACAACTTTGTCATCAGGACAGTAGTCCATCAGATAAGTATTTATTTTACTCGTCTGATCACCTGTGTAAAAGCTTACTGCCTAAAACATTTTATTTTAAAACACGCTTTTACAAGTGATAAAAGAGCGGTACATTTCCCGCTCCTCATTTAATGCGATTTGAATTTGAAAGGTCGTAACTGACACCGCACGATCAGAGCTGACAAGAAACGGATCTAACGGTTAGCTGGTACCACGGAAACCGAAATACCCTAACTCTATAAATCCCAATCTGATCAGCTCAGTAGCTCTTTACGCACTCAAATATTCAAAGAGCACTTGTGAGAAATTACTAGCAATTTTCTGCAAAATTCTTCTTGTTTCTCTAACCTCAAACAGATTCGAGATGGCTGCTGAAGGTATGTACTTGGCCAGGGGCGGATCTAGGATGAGATAGTTGGGGGGGGGCGAGCTTTATATATTAATGAAAAAAAATAACAACACTACATAATAGATTACCAAAAAGATCTGTTTTAATCCTACATGGATAAATTATAAAAGATGCACACAATGTTCTTTTATATTATAATTTTTTTATATGATAAGTATCAAATTATCAACAATTATTTTCATATATAATGTAACTATGTAAGTAATCATGCATAATACTTTTCAATATTCTTCAACTAGTATAAATGTGTTACTTACATTAATTTACAGTACATACATATTGAAAAAATTAATGAAAAAAAAAAGATATTTATTAGAAAAGGGGTCATGTGGAATTCGTCTATTTGATTTTGTAAGATTTAGCCAAAAATCTTCTAATGAGTCATAATATGATTATTTAATTTGGTCATATATACATAAACATATTAGTTGTATTTTCAATGATAAAAACTAATATAATAAGAACCAAAGGATAAAAAAAAATTAAAACCTTGGGGGGGCCCATGAACATAGATCCACCCCTGTACTTGGCCTATGATTCATACTACCAATCTGGTACCGATTTGATGAAGGAGTTGCTGGAGAAGTTCAAATCGGCTTCACTGGTAAATTTTATTGAGTATCACGAAGGGCTGATCTGGACTGACCAAGTATTGGAATACTACCGAACTGCTAATGTTGATTTCAGCACTCAGGAAATCAAGGCTACTGTCGGAGGTAAATCCATTGTTATTACCCCCACCCTACTTCACGAGACTTTTGGGCTTCCGAACAGAGGACGACACGATGTCACTGTTCTGACGGAGGAGAAGCACCAACAATTCTGGGGAATCTGTGCCAAGGAAGGAGAGATGTTGTCTGACAACATCAAGAAGAGACAGTTGAAGGACGAGTATCAGCGGATGGCTGATATGATCTCAAAGCTGATTGAGAATTGTACGTTTTCTCTGGATGCTGTTACAATGAAAAGGTTCAGCATCATGGCTGCTATCTACTACGGATTGGAAGTCAACTGGTCTGTAGTAATTTGGTACATTTTGGCTAACTTCCACGAGAAAAAGAAGGGCAAGGGTCCCCAGACCAATCACAGAATCACACTGAGTTACCTGCTATTCAAAATGGGATGTGAGGTCTCAAATGGCAAGGAGATTCATACTGCAAAGGCAATGTCCAAATACTTGCCTGTTACAAAAAGAAAAGCTGAAGAAGCTGATGTGGAAGAGGAGACTGAGGAACCAAGGGTGGTTCCTGCCAAGAGGCAGAGAAAACTTGTTAAAACAGCTGAGCTTTCTACTGCAACTCAAAAGAAAAAGGCTGTTGACGAGCCTAAGGAGAAAACTCCAAAGAAACTGAAGAAGGTGGATGATGCTGAAGTTGATAAGATCATTGATCTAACCACCGCTGATGTCAGGAACATGTCTCCTGCATCATCTTCTAGAACCCCATCTGCTGAAGTGCCTGATGAGAATGTCTCTCACAGGACCAGAAGTCAAGTAAGGGATACTGCTGCTTCCAGACCTGCTCAAGGAAGAACAAAGAAGATAGCAAGAAAACAAATGACTTTTGTGGAAGAGCCCACTAAGCTGGTGGACTTAGTAAGAGAAAGTCCTCAAACAGCAGAGAGGCCTGTTGGAGCTGAAGAAGCTTCTGTTGCTGAACAGACTGATGCGCAACAGATTACTCAAGCAAAGCCAACAGTTGAGGTTGCTAAACCTCAGGATGATCCTGATGTGATGATCATCCATCCCATTGCAGCTGCACCTCTTGCATCTGCTGCTCCTCAACCTGCCCCAGCTGACAAAGGAAAGAAAAAGATTCTAATCAAGAGGAAGAAGATCTCTGCAGCTGATAAGAAGAAAAGGGAGGAAGCTGAGTAGAGAAAAAAATATGAGTTGGAAGAGAAGGCATTAGAACTAAGCAAGATTCAGGAAGCTAAGGATGCTGAAAGAAGAAAAATGTCTGAAGCTGAAAGAAAGGCAGCTGAAGACGCTGAGGTTGCTATGGTTATTGAGCTAAGTAAAACTGATGCTCATGGACCAGTTCATGCTGGAGGCATCAAAATCAATGAAGAAGATGAAGACAAGGAAAAGAAGCCTAAAATGCCTGCTGGAATGTCAAGCCAAATGAGAAATATGAAGTAAGAAGAGCTTTTGACATCATCCATGCTGATAAAGCTCTCTTCAAAAGGTTTGAGAAGACCTTGGCTTATTATGACCAGAAGCTGATGCTGAAGACTCTGGTCACCCACGAGAAGCCTAGATACATGAAATGGAGGGATTATAGGCTGAACAGATCTGTTGCAGAGCTTCAGAGTTGGAAGGAGTTAGCTGATGAAGAAAAATGGGTTCTGAATTGGCTAAGGACTGACTCTATTCAAAAAGCCTTGGATCCTCACTTTGTAAGGGATGCTATGCATCAATACGCTAAGAATTATGCCATGGAGGAAGCCAAGATCATTCAAAACATGTTGCCACTGAAGAAAAGAAAATATGATGATGCTGTTGAGAGAGCAATCAACATAGCTGTTATGACCGCCTTGAAGAGATGGGCAGAAAGGTCAAGATATCAGCAAGGATCTTCAAGTGAATTGCCTCAGCTGCCAAGCATTCAACAGATTACATTTGGCAAGGAAGTCAAGGATTACTATGAAGTGCCTAAATCAAAGCCAGCTTTTCAAAATCCATGGATTATTGTGCGACAAATCCGTCAAACAACATCCTTTAACGATGACGGCAAAATCGTTAGTTTAATCTATGATGATGTAACTAATCAGCACAAAGCTGCTGAAGAACCCTTAGCACTTGAGTGGAATGCTAAGGAGACCAGAGCTGATCAGGAGACAGAACTGAAGGATGCCCCTGTCCACCAGGAGGATGAAGGAAGGGAAGCTGCTGATTCTGCTTCATCAAGTGAACTGCACTCATCACTGATGGAAGCCTTCCAAATGCTGATGGAGAATCAAATGAAAGAATTGGAAGAGAAGAACAGCACGCAGCTGAAGAAGTTGCAACAAGAGTTGGCAGAGTCCAACAGATTACAGCTTGAAAGCATGTAACTCCTTACTGCAAGAACTATCAGAAATGCCATTGATAGTTTTCCCATGCCTGAAGATCATTCAAAGCAGATGATGCAGAGCTTTGTTGAAATGAATAGAAATGTTGAAGATGTGAAGGCTGATGTCAACCATCTTCATACTGCTTTAAAGAGAGCTGAAAACAACATAGCTGATCTCACTGCAAACTTCGTCAAGATCAGTGAAGAAGAGAAAGCCATTAATGTTGGGCTGTTGCAGGAACTTAACAAAGCTGGAGATGTTATCCATGAAGAGCTTTCCACCATGCAACTCAACATTGATTGCCTCAATGACAAGAATGAAACCATCAGCACAACTCTCGATCATTTGATTGCCATCCATGATGTAGTTAATCAAAACATCAAAGCTTTATGTGCTGCTATGAAGATTCCTACTGTTGCACTTAATCCGGCTGCTGAACCTGATAATGTCACTAAGTCTGATGATGACAAAAAGGGGGAAGATAAAAGGGAAGAACCAACTAAGGAAACTGCTGCTGCTGCTGAAGCTAAGAAGACTGATGAAACTGCTGAACCTGGAATGGTTGAAGGCAAAGAGACGTCTGCTGAAGTTTCTAAGGAAAAAGCCAAGTCTGCTGAAGAAAAGGCTGCTTCCAAGGAATCTGATGAAGATAAATCAGAGCCCTACACCAAGTTTAAGAATGAAGAGAGGATCAAGAGAATGATGGAGGAAGCTGCAAAAGAACAAGAAATGAAAGACAAAATGGAAGCTGCTAAATCCAATCTTCTTTTGGGTGAGGATACTGATGAAGATGAAGAGGAAAAAGATGATGAAGAATCATCTTATGAATATGAAGAAGTGCTGGAAGGAACTGATGAAGAAGCTGATAGTTAGCATAGACAAATCTATTTGTAATCAGTTTACTTTATCTATATTTCAGACATCTTATCTGATCAGAAACTGGAACTTGTACGTATTTATCAGATTATCAATAAAAGTTCAAGTTTCTGTTTCCAACATATATTTTCTATCTCAGAAAATTTTGAAGGTCACAAACTTTAGCATAGGTAAAACAGGTACTTAGCTGAAGTTTTGTCATCATCAAAAAGGGGGGAAATTGTTGGATAAGGATGAAGATGAAGAGCACTGAAGACAATAAGTAAAGGAAGGTTTTGATGAATTCCAAAACTTCAAATCTGCTAAGTATAAATTAACTTAGTTGATATCCCTTTGAAGAATTTTTGGCTAAGTAAAGAAGACATCAGAAGAGTCAAAATTAAAGGTCCAAGACTACTGATCTGCTGAAGGAAAGAAATCAGACTGGTGAAGATCAGCCGACTCAAAACAGATTTGTTCAAATTTGAGATCAGCTTAGTTCGCCATCAGACTTGTACTTTCGTCAGCCATGTGGAAAAGATCAAGAAGTCATCCCAACGGTAATAAATGCCCTTGGAAGTAATAAATGCTGAAGTACAAGGCTATTAAAGACAAATGATTGAAGAAATGTTTCGCATCAGCTTGGTGCATTTAATGCTGCCTGCAGAAAAGTACTGTTGATAGTACGGACAGACTGCAGAGAGCCGTTCGCGGAAATTAAGGACCAGTACCCGAGGATTTTTTTAATCTTGTCTCACTTCAACAGACATTTTTCAAACCTACGAGTATAATAGCTGTAGAGACGAAGAGAAAAATAATAACACAATCTCTGAGAAGAATTTCGAAGCAAAATCTCTTAAGTCTCAAGAACAGCTCACTCATCAGCTCTGTCATTTGTTGACTGAAGCCGAAGTTGAAGATCAAAGAAAAACATATTTTCTGAGTGAAAAATCTGTTAGAGTGTTGTGAGGATTAAATATCCGTCTTTGTGAGTGATATTACTTCGGAGAGTAGGAGTTTCTTTGTGATTTCCTGCTGCGAACTTGTGGCTTATCATTTGTTGTAAAGCACAAGCAGAGTGTACTAATTACTTTGTGTTCTTAGTATAACCCAAGATCTGTGTGACTTGGAAGAATGGATTAAAGGATATTTACATTCATATAACCACTATAAAAATCTGTGTTTTTACTTGCATATTTTCAGTTGCATAAAAACACTTTGATTTAACTGTTTGAAAAGTTTTAAAAAGGAAAGGGGTTTTATAAAACTGGGGATCAAACTTTCAAACTACTAAGTTTACTTGTGAAAAACACTTTACAAATCCGCTGCAAGTACTCTAAGTATTAAAACTGATTTTAACAAAATCAGCTAAGTGATTATCAAATTAGTGGTCAACAAAGCTGTTCAAAGATTTGTTCGCGATTAGCCTTGTAAAATTACTGTTCGGTAACAGCTTGGTCTGTTTAAGTTTGAACAAAAGTTTTAAAGTTAAAAACTGTCAAAAAGTCAAGAGGTCTATTCACCTTCCCCCCTTCTAGACCTCATCTGACCACTTGGAACCAACAATTAGGAGACAAATCAAATAATAAACCCAATCTCTGAATCAAATCTTCTAGATGTCATAAACGAGAATGACATTTAAATTCCAATAATGTAAGTATAAAAAGTTCAGGGTTTTTGGCATTTTGGACGTTGAATTGAAAGTTTTGCCACTCTGCACCTTGAAAATATAATTTATTTGGCATTTTGCACTCTCGAAATATAATTTATTTGACATTTTGCACCCTAGTATGTGTTTTGGCGAGAAAATTCATTGGTAGAAGAGTAGAATAATTCTTTTTTTTTTTTGGCACTTTGCACCCTGAAAATAAGAAAATAAAATATTGGCGCTTTTCACCCCAATTTAATTTTTTGACACTCTGCACCCTAAAAAAATAATTTGTCTGGCATTTTGCACCTAATGTGTTTTCCTTAAAAAAATCATGAATATCGTCGATGTAGAGATGTAATTTCTATGCACAACAATCATAACCATTTTATTCTTAATTTTATTTTATTCTATAATAACTTATTTTAACATTTACTCTCAGTAAAATTTATATTAAAAAAAAGACATTATCTTCATTTTGTAATCAATTATCCTCTATATTATTTACTTTATATCTAAAAGAAATATTTACAAATCTAACATGTTATTTTATTGCATGTTATTTACATTATTTAGATTATCATATTAAGTGGAGGTTGAATTTGTTTGGCGTTTCCCAAAATTTCGTGTTTGGAAAATGCCAAACAAACATGTTTTTCAGTTTTTGAAATTAATTTTCATCTCTCAATTTTCTCAAACTACTCTCTCAAAACCCAAACAAACAACAATTTTTTTATCTCTAAACAAAAGTTATACAAACTCTACTTTGATTTGACATAAAGTAACATATCTCTTACACAATTTATTCAAAAACAAACATGATTTGACATAAAGTCTTACACATCTTACACCTACAACTTAACTCTTCCAAAAAAAAAGTTACACCTACTTTATTTCTCAAACCACTCTCTCAAAACTCAAACAAATAACATTACGCAAATCGAGATTATTTCACCAACCTACACTACTCTATCAAACTACTTTCCCAAACACCAAACAAACAGGCCCAAATTTTTTTGGTGCAAAGTTCCAACATTCTATATATTCATGGTGCAATGTGCCCAATTCTATACTTTTAGGGTGTGAAATAACTATCTAACCTTGCAACCGTGAATTTTTTTTCTTCAAAACACACTAAGGTGCAAAGTGTCAATTAAATTGTATTTCTAGGATGTAAAGTGTTAAAAAAATTTAGTTAAAATGCAAAGTGCCAAAACCTTATAATTTCAGGATGCAAAGTGCCAAAAGCCCAGATTATTTTAATTTGCTCATGAAACTTCCTTCATATTTACACGCGGCATTCCCTGCACAAATTATGTAGTGAAACTTGTCCATATATATACATGCAAATGCAAATTTAGTAACAGAAAATTGCAGGAGAATCAAAACATCCAGATTACTTCCTAAATCTCTCAGAAAAGGACATTCACCATGTTGTAAATTGTAATAGGTTAGTAAATTTTAATATATTTGGTACATGTGCAGAACATTGAATTCTATTAATATTTTTCTGGATTAGGGTTTGGCTTTGTTTGTACATATTAGCTGGCGGGCGGGATTTCTTATGACTGTACTCTGGACTTGTTTGTAAAATATTGTGGACATGTTTATGGTTTTGAAAGTTTGTGAAATTAGGATGATTTTCGGAAATTTTTTATTTTTGTATATTTGAAAAAAGTTGTTTTTATTTTCATTTGTTATTTTTAAGGATTAATGAACAGTAGATTTATATTAAAGATTATAAAAAGAAGAAAAATTGTGCAAGAGAAATGTTACTTTATATTGTAGCAAATATGTTATGTGAGATAAGTAGAGTAAGATATATGTTACTTTATAACAAATCGTAATAGATGTTGTTTATAATTTTTATGTCTCTCCTTTATATTGTACCAAATATGTTATGTGAGATAAGTAGAGTAAGATTTATGTTACTTTATAATAAATCGTAATAGAGGTTGTTTATATTTTTTTTGTAGATAAATCATGAATGTTTTGTCTCGTATTTATGAGAATAGCTTCAAAAATAGATTGAGCGTTTTGAAAAAAATATCTCAATTTTTGTAGTGTTGTATATTTAGTTTTTAGAAATTATGGAGAGAAGAGAAATAATGTGATTGTTGGATGAAAATGAAGTTGAAGACTAAAAAGTGAATGGAGGTTTTGATGATTTCCAAAACATCATCATCAGTCAAGTAATGAAAGTTTAGCCAACCTCTTAGAAGATTTTGACTAAGGAAAACCAAATTAGAAGGGTCAAATTGGTCCAGAAGACTACTGATCTGTTGCTGAAGTCGAAATCAGACTGGTGAATTTTCAGCAGACTCAAATCAGATGAGTTCGGTCTGGGATCCGCCAAGTGTTCATCAGACAAGGAGTTTCGATCAGCAGAGTGAAAGTGATCAGGAAGTCATCCCAACGGTAATAAATGCGTTGATGGAATTATATGCTGAAGAAGAAGGATATTTATGGCAAATAATTGAAGAAAACCTCGTATCAGCTTAGTACATTTAATGCGACTGACAGAAAGTACAGCAGAGTGTACAGTGCGAACAGTTGCAGGGAGTCGTTCCTGAAAATGGGGACCAATACTCGAGGAATCAAATTATGTCTCTTATGAACAGGCAG
Source organism: Penstemon barbatus (assembly GCA_003313485.2). Taxonomy (NCBI): domain Eukaryota; kingdom Viridiplantae; phylum Streptophyta; class Magnoliopsida; order Lamiales; family Plantaginaceae; genus Penstemon; species Penstemon barbatus. Next base: position 46,598,954 of record CM064881.1, read on the forward strand.
AATTCAATCCTCAAGTATAAATAGAGACTGATTCAAGAGTTAGAGACAAGCAACACAACTGAGATCAGGTTTTTGAAGCAGAATTTTCTATGTCTCAAAAACTCATGAACAACTCACTCAATCAGCCTAGTCATATGTTGACGAAAGTTGAAATTGGAGATAAAAAATTATACACATTTTCTTAGTGAAATTTTTAGAAGAGAGTGTTGTGAGAAGTGTAGATTCATTTTTGTGAGTAATCTAGCTTCGGAGAGTAGGATATCTGAGTGATTTCTTACCTGTACACTTCTGGTCATTTCATTTGTTGTTTGCGCAAGAATTGTATACTGTAAACTTCGTGATTATAGTATAACCCAAGATCTAAGTGACTTGGATGAGTGGACTAAAGGATATTTATCCATATAACTACTATAAAAATTCTGGTGTTTACATTTGCATATTTTTCCTTGGATATTTTCAAAGCATTTAAACACTTAAATTAAGTGCCAAAAGATTTTAAAAAGGAGTCTGTGAAAACTGGGGACAAATTCTTTTATAAGTTAAGGAAATTTACTTGTGAAAAACACTTACTAAATCCGTTGCAAGTAATCTGTTTAAAACTCTGATTTTCTCAAAATCAGCTAAGTCATATCAAAAGAGTGGTCTACTCTGTTGTTCAAAGCTTTGTGCACGATCGGCATAGTAATCTTACGAATCTGATCAGCTTAGTCTGTTCGTAGAAAAAGTTAGAGAATTTTAAAGTTAAAAATTTTCATATGTCTATTCACCCCCTCCCCCCTCCCCCCTCTAGACCTCATCTGACCACTTGGGACCAAAAAGTGGTATCATAGCAGGTGGTTCATCTGAATCAATTGCCTGGTCAACGAGCTTGATCTAAGTGTTTTTCAAAGGTTCTTAAAATTTTTTAAAAGAGCATATATATTTTGAAAAATCAAAACTTTTTGAAAATGGATTGTATCAGCCATGTTCCCCACATTGGCGGTATGAGCTTCGAGGACTGGAAGATTCGCGCGGAAATCTTCCTTGCTGCTTACAACGATAACATGTTTACATGTATTACTAAAGGTCCTATCAAAATCACCAAGACCATAAAAGTAAACGACGAAGAAATGGCGGCGTCAAAGAACTCGAGGAGATGACAACTGAGGAAGTCAAGTTGTTCAACCTTGATAAAGTTGGTTATTTCATCATGACCAGAGCTCTGTATAATGACCGTTTTGATAAGGTCAAGCACTGTAAAACAGCGAAATAAATGTTGGTAAGGTTCGTGATATGAGCGCAGGAAACGACGCCATCAAAGAGCACAACTTGAGCATAGCTCTTGAAAAGTTGGAGAACTTCAAGATGAAGTCCGGAGAAACCATTAATCAGATGGATACAAGGTTTACAAGGACGCTGAATGAAGTTTTGATGCTGGGAAACATTCACTGATAAAGAGATCACAATCAAAGTTTTGAAGGCGCTACCTCCCAAATTCAACATGAAGATTACAGTCGTGGAAGAATCAAGGGATCTGGGAAAGATCTCTCTCACCGAGCTGTTTTCTGTACTCAAAGCATACGAGTATAAACTGCCAAGGATGGGTATAGAAGAGACCTCAACTTCGAGTCCCACAGCTGCCCTGGTTGCTGCTGGACATTTCATCAAGGACTGCCCATATTCTAAAGCTGAGAATTACACTGGGGAAGAAAAGAAACTCAGAAAGGAGAAGAGACACCACAAAGGAAAGGTGCTGATGGTTGAAGCTGAAAAGTTAGCTGCCATCTACTCGTCTGATTCAAACTCATAGACATCAAAAGATGACTCTAGTGAAGATGAGCAACCGGCACTACTCTGTCTGATGGCCAAAGAATCAGATGACTCTGATGATGATGTAACTCCTTCGGAAAGTGAACTGTTTAGTTCATTTGAGAAAATGATTTAAATTAACACAAGTGTTGTTACTGCATTTGCTAAGCTTAAGGAAGAGATGACATTACTAAAAGAGCAAAATGCTTCATTGACCTATGAGCAGATGCTCTGATACCATATGTAACAACCCAACTTCGAGTTAATCTAACACTTACAATTAGGAAACCACTACAAACTTAATATCTATAAACAAACTCAATGTGGTTAATGCATAACAACTAAAATTTACATTGAATCAAGCTCAAATATTTCAAATACCAATATTTTACCTCTACTTGGCTCAAATCAATACATCACTATAAAATAGACATATAGATAATTACATATACATACTTTCAAGCCTATATATAATCCCGAATTGTGGCAACTAGTCATCATGTATATACAAAAATAGGTAGGTAGATATATACATATACATCCAAGTTTAACATTGTTTCTCCAAAAGTCACTACTACATATTTACATAGACTTCTTTACACAAAATACACATTAAAGCAATTCTCTAGGAAAATATTTCTTCACTTGAATTCGGTACCTGAATCACTGAAAAATGATAACATAAAAAATGTAAGTTGAAATAATCAACTTAGTGAGGCTGGTATCCGTGTGTGCATGAACTTTTATGCAATGTTAAAATATTAACTATAATACACCCTGCACAACCAACAATTATTGTAATTTTAAACCACTTAATTTCACATTCTATCAATTAAACAAGTAATAAACAATCTAAGACACAAAATCATTATTTTAAAAGGATATTAGACTTGAGTGGTTGATACCATCTTATCACTATGGGTAAGGGGTCAATCTTACCAACCCTTACGAAATGCATTGATTAGTCGCTGCCAATTTAGGTCACGTATACCCAGATATACGAGATCAAGATAACGATCGATTGCGGAGTCAACCTGACAAGTTTTCACTTGTTCCAGATTTATCCGAACCTACCTCTATCACTCACTATAAACAGCGAGATAAAGTACTACAAACCATGTCCCTACCGTAATCATTTAAAAGCAAGCAATTAAAGAAATCAAATATGTTAACTTTAACTTTGAAACCCCACAAACTTTTCTTCTTTCTTTCCTCACTCTCGGCCCTGCCGCTCTCTTTCTCATGTGTCTCTCTCTCTTCTTTCTCTAATTTATGTATAAGAGTATGTGATTATTTTAAGACTAGGGGAAAGAAAGATGAAGAATTGGGGTGTTGAATCCCCAATTCACGTGAACAGTTGGAGAAAATTAATCTTTCCATCTGTTCTTATTTTATTTTTTTATATTATTTATGTAAATTTTGCAATATTGACTCCTATATTATTTAAAAGAAATCAATTTGACATCAAACTTTAATAAATTTGGAAATATCTTTAATTTTCTTTCACTTTATTAATAGATACACCCCAATCAAGTAATTGTAAAATTAGCGAGTCTAAGTATGTTATTACGAACTTTCGAAATTAAAATTTTTCGAGGGCTTACAATATTATTGTGGGTTTGATATATATATATATATATATATATATATATATATATATATATATATCGTGACTAAATTAAACAAGAATCAAATTTCTTTTATGCATGCATGTTATGGATCGAATCAATTTGATTACTATATGAAATTACTTGGTAAATCATGTGAAAACATTTGACCTTGCAATTATAATACATAATTGGTTTTATTAATCCTTTTATATGTGATTTGTGAAATTTGGAGGTTAACTTGTGGTGATAAAGTTTATATAAGTGACCTCTTTATAAAAGGAACGAAATTTGAAAGAAGGATTCATTCGTTTCACAATGGATATGAGTGAGGGCTAATTTGATAATATTTTGAACTTAATTGCGAGCTTATGGTTAGAAAGATTTTATTGTCTAATTTCGGCTGTGAGATCTTCAATATAGGGTTACTTATATAAAATAAAATTCTCGATATATGATATTAGAAAAGTGTGGGGGTCATATGCTTGATATATATATTTAAGACAACTGTAATGCCATATTTTCAATTCTATACTCTCCTCATGACGATAAGTTATAGGAGTGTCAAACGTTGTTATACCTAAATGTTTGTACCCAAAAAATCGCAATCGATAAATCGAGGTATAACGGCTCGACGACAAGCCAAAAAAATGGCATCTGGACCGAACTAAGTCACTCCAAAACAGATCAGACCAAATCGGGTCCAACCTGGACCGAAAATGAGTCCAATCGAACCAATGAGTTGGCTATGAGCCCAATTCCAAAGCTCGACCCAATTTTCGCAATTAATTAATTTTGGGCCAAACATGAATTAATTAATTAATAAAGTTAATTAATTTATGGGCTAAGTTTAATTAATTACAAACTAAAGACCAAATTATGGTTAATTAGGCCCAATTAAATTCAATAAGTGTTCTTGGACTAATTAATTAAGTTGATTAATTAATTGGGCCAAGATTAATTAAGTGGCCCACTTGATAAGTAAGGCCATTAATTAATTAGTTGGGCAATTATATAAATGGGCAAATTATAATTACAAAATAAGACCAACATGGCTCGACCCGAGACCACACATGGTCCGATCAGCCGAGGTCGACCCGGGCCCAGTCCCAAAATCGGCCAACTCTTGATTTTTGGCCCAATTTGATTTTAATTGTTAATTAATTGGAGATAATTAATAAGAGATAAGGATAAGCCATATTAGTTGGTTTAAACAACAACTTCCTTAATTATCTCTAGTTAGTTATCATTAATTAAAATTCAAATTGAAAGACACGTTTCTTCTTCTCCAACTACCTTAATTTTCAGCAAAAACATAGAGAAAAACCACCATTAAAGTAGTGGAGGTAGTGGGCAATTGCAAAGTAGTGGGAGAAGTGGGAACAAGGCCATCAACCCCTTGATTTTCGGCCATCAGGAGAGCAGTTTCTGGCATCAGCTTGTTTTTTCAGCAACTATAAATATACAGCAGCTGCCATTCGCGTGAAACACACACACAACTCAATCAACAAAATCTCAGTCTAACACTGATCGGCTCAACGCCTCTCCGGAAGTCCAGCACCTCGCTGCTTCTTTTTCAGCAAACAATTGTCAATCCCTTGATATCAACTGTCCCTCCTCAGCCACCAGCGATCCCTGACAGCCTGAAGGCCTGCCGCCGCCGCCGCCGCCGCTCACAGTCAGCCGCCGCCGCCGTCTTCCGCCGTCAGCTGACGCTGTCTCGAGCGAAACCTTGATAGCAAGCAGATCACAATCTGTTTTCTGTCGAGTTATCAGCCCGCCAACTCCTCGATATCAGTCTGTCCCTCCTCAGCCACCAGTGATCCCTGACAGCCTGAAGGCATGCCGCCGCCGCCGCCGCCGTCTTCCGCCGTCAGCTGACACTGACTCGAGCGAAACCACTCATATCAGCAAGTAGCTCGCTGTTAACCGTCATGTAAGTGCCCACGTATTTATATGAAAAACTCATTGAGTAGCCATCTGCTTGATGAGCTCGTCGTCAAGTAACCATCTGCTTGACGGCTATCGGCTGAGTAGCCATCTGCTCTGTCGATGCCTTGGTCAGTGGCCACCCGCTGATCAGGAGCCCGATTGATGGCCACCCATCAAGGTTGGGTGAACCATTGACGGTAGTTTTCTGTCGTCAATGTTACTTTATGTCAACAAATCGTTTTATCATGCATTATCAGCTCATCGGCGGGTTTACCTGCCGATCAAGGAGTCAATTTTCAGAACTTAAAAGATTTATCAACTCATCTGGCAGATTATGCCGAAACAGGAGACTCATCGTTTTGTATATTTTTGTAATGTTTGTACATCGGGGAACTTGCCAATATTCTTTTGTTATTAATGGAAGTCGTTTGGCTCGTACGTTTTGACTCTTTTACATAAATATACTTTACGTCAATTGATTTTCATTGATATGCTGTTTTCTGTCAAGATTATGTTTTCTGTCAAGGTGTTCATTTAAATTGATTGATTGTCAAGGCATTTGCTGATTTTCAAATCCGCTGATATGTTAAGCAGGCCATCGATTGGTCATAAGTTTTTGGCACTCAAAGAGAGATTTTCAGAAATTATTTAAGTCCTGCGGCCAGGCAGGCATAGAAAAAAACTAGGGGTAGTGTTTGCCTACTCTGTCGCAATCGTTTAGAAGTCAGCCTTATCAGGACAACTTATTTTGATATCAACATGTCTTTGTCAGGACATTTACTTTATCAATTTACCGATATCAACATGTCTATTTTTCAAATCGTTATGTTTGCACGCACAAACATCGGCACGCCCGCATTCATTTTATATCATATCGAGGCATTTTACATCGAGCTATTGGCTCATCGAGGTGTCTACTGACTGGTTTGCAAAAACAGTGTTCTGCAACTCCTCGATGCCAAACATCCCTCGATGTCAACCCCTCGATGACAAGCACCCCTTGATGTCAGTTTTAACGCAAACAATATTTTGGCACTTCTTGATGCCAAGGGTTGCTCGATGTCGTCGAGGCGTTCCTCGATACCAAATTTATACGCAAACAGTTCCTTGATGCCATGTATTGTCCGATGCAAAATTTATAGCAAACAATATTTTGGCACGCCCAGTGGGACCTGAAAATCTTTTTGTCAAAACCCCACCAGCCACACAATTTTATGGCTCGGGGGACATGAAAATGATTCTGTGTTTTGATTGATTTGCCATAAAAATGATTTCAGCCATGTTTGGCTAGCTGACTTATGATGATCTCTTTGCCAAACAGTCAATCAATTGATACTAAGTGGTTATTGTCTTGTTGTCGTCAGATGACATCACATGTACCACGAAGGACCCGATCAACCTTGACAAGAACACAGTCTGACTTAACGCATACTTTGGAAAATCTACCAATGGTTCCACTGACTATGGAAGGAGCCGACAAGATCGAGGAGCTGACTGCAGAGGTCCGAAATTTCACCAGGGACCTCGAGACCAAGCAAGAGGAATGGTCTAACGTCGTCAGCAAGTTTGAACATATGCTAGGCTCGGCCACTGCTGCTAGTCAGGCCAACACAGAAGCCAGCAACACTGTAAATAACTCCTTGATGCACTTGGAGGCCAAGATGACATCACTCGCAGAGAGCATCAATGCTCTTGCTAACGGCATACAAGCGCAGGCCTGGACTGGGCCGCCGAAAACTGTCGCTGACAAAGGAAAAGGCCCCGCGATCCACATCGGGGGAAGTTCATCAAGAGACGAAACGCCTTATAAACAGGGCAACGGACAATCTAATGTCCAGGATAAGAGAGGAAGCACATCTAAGGCAAGGAACGCCCGCCCAGACTCGGGGGCAGGTCCGAAGAGGACCGATCGGAGGCCGTCGGATACGGCCAAGAAGGACATCAGGCCAACTCATTGGCCTATGACAGGACTGTTCATCGAGCTGCAGAGGGTCCAGAAGACCTCTTGACGGTGAATCAGGCCGAAGAGATGTTTGTCAGGAAACAAGGGAACAGGGCGTCGAGGTACAATAAGCCTCACCCCGAATATATCGATCAGGTGCCGTTCCCGCTGAACTACAGGTCGCCGAACTTTACTCTGTTTTCTGGCGAGGGATCACAGTCTGCCACGGAGCATCTTGCTCGATTTTCTCTGGAATGTGGCAACATGACTAACGACCTGAAATTGAAACTGTTCCCTAACTCCTTGACAGGAATGGCGTTCCACTGGTACGCCAACTTGAAGCCTGGATCGGTCCCTGACTGGCCATCCATGGAAAAAATATTCGTGATGAACCACTATCAGGCCCCACTCGAGGTGTCTGTCATCGAGCTGTCGAATATGAGGCAGCTGACAGGACAGACTGTCGAAGAATACATGAAGAAGTTCATCAGGGCCAGAGGGTTCTGCGCCATCCCGTTGCCAGAAAAGGAATGCATCAAAATTGCCATCCATGGCATGCATTTCGAATTGAGAAAGATTATGATGGCGCAATACCATGAAGACTTTTTTGAGTTGACCGATCACGCGGTCCGTTACGAGCGAGTGCTAAGGGATGAAAACAGTCGGCAACCCAGAGGGAATTATTATCAAGTGGGCATGGCCGAGTCCAACGAGGAGCAGATCAATCAGGTCAGCAGACCGATTGAGCAACATGGTATCGAGATCGGACTAGCGGAAGTGGTCTGTCCCAAGAACACTGTATGTCCAGCCCTCGCTAAGCCAAAGGAACCTCAGCCGACCATCAAGGTGCCAAATAACTTGGTACGTCGGGATGCTAAGTATAAGACTGACAGAGAGAGACGCTATTCCTTTGATGTCTCAAAGACAGAGGCCATATTCGATCAGCTGTTGGCCGACCAGATCCTGAGACTCAAAGGGGATCACGTGATTCCATCATCAATGAAAATAGCAGGTAAAACGTATTGTAAATATCATGATGTTTGGACTCACACAACGAACGAGTGTCTAGTGTTCAGGTTTCAGGTGGATGGTGCAGGATCACCTTGACAAGGGCATTCTAAGGTTCGCTCCGGATTGGAAGATCACGAAACCGATGACGGTTGACTCCAATCCGTTCCAACAAAATGAAGTGGGGATTAATGTGCTGATGGTCACTGACCCATCAACCGGTGAACATTTGTACGTTGATGAAGAACCAGAACGCTCGCCGGCAATCAGGGAGATGGGTTTATGTGCAAGATGCCAAACTGAGTTGGCGACAATGCCATTATTCCTTAATCCAGCATTATATAGCCCATACATGCCTTGGCTAAATGCAACGCCAACAGGGTATCCTTATCAGGCGATGCCGCAACCGCAGGCAACGCCTCAGACAGCCCCGCAGCCGCAGGTGATACCACCACCACCACCACCTCGACCCATGGGGCCGTATCCGGTCCCAGCTCCGTCGGAAAATACTGAACATGCAACATCAACGGCGGAACAACGCCGGGAACAGGCTAAAGCCAGGATGCCTCGACGGCATCAGGAAGGTACCAGCCGAAACAGCAGAATCAGGGAAAGATCCCCCGACAGGACACCAATCAGGCGGGTCAGATCGACCGCCAGCCGTAAAGACAGGACTCATGGTCCGTCACCAAAAATTACTCCGCCAGGCTCATCAAGGCCGCGAACTGTCCACACCCCTGCTGATACACAGGTAGATCGATGGGTTCCCGTCAGGCACCCTAAGTTTCCAGGAGATCGAAGGGTCGATCAGATGACCCGAACTCAATATAGGCGTTTCTTACGCCAACGAAAGGAGCTGGAAATTGCTAAGGGGAAAGCCCCGATGAAAGAGTCAACAAAGAAACCACCGTCAGTGGAACAGAAACAGAAACAGGAAGCGATAGAGGCCAAATCTGGCCAGGGGATCAATATCGAGGCCAAGACCTCGATGAAAATCGACACTTCCAAGTGGACTCCGGGGAAAGCCCAATTTGGCACGATTGACTTAGAAAAGATAATGGCAGAGGACGATTTGTTGTCTGACGAAGAGGATGGAAATGATCTCAAGGCAAAATTTGCCGAGATCTATAACGATGACAGAGGCAACAAGGAAAATGAGACCAAAACTGGTCAGACCGTCGAGGCCAAAATTGGCCAGGAAATCGAAAAATAGGTCGATCGACCTCCTGAGCAGCAAGGAGTCGAGAAACAGGTGGTCGATAAGCAAGCGACCGACAAGAAAACAGAAACGAAAACAGTAGAGGAAACTGCCATCAGTCAGCCGACGGACGACTCGACGACGATGGAATGCAACATCGTTGACTCTGAACTTGTTGAATTCGTCAACGAGGAACTGGAATACTCCGCTGATGGCTTTTGGGATGAGGGTATGCCAGTAGTACAACTGGCAGAGGACTTAGAGCTGTTATCGGTCGACGACGAGAAAAAGACCGATTGGAATCAGAGGGTCGAAACTATATTCCAGAAGCCACCATCTTTCATGGCTCGACACATCAGGCCACTTTACGTATCAGGCCATATCGACGGAAAACCCATCGACAGAATGCTGGTCGACAATGGGGCAGCCGTCAACGTAATGCGTGCATCGACGATGCACAAGCTGGGTAAGGTCAGAGAGGACCTGATGGAGACTAAGGTGATCGTCAGCAACTTTACAGGAGGAAAAGCTGATACGCTAGGAATTTTACCCGTCGAGGTAAAGATTGGAAAAACCAGCTTGAAAATCGCCTTCTTTGTGGTTGATGCTGCCACTTCTTACAACGCCTTGCTGGGAAGGGACTGGATTCACTCAGCCCTTTGTGTACCGTCCACCCTGCATCAGTGCTTGTTAATCTGGGGAGACGCTCCCGAACCTGAAATCATTATGGCCGACAACAGGCCATTCACTGCCAAGATCAACGCTGTCGAGGCAGCATATTATCGAGACGACGTAGGTCCTTACAGATTCATTGGACAGGATAAATACGAACGACCGCAGGAAGTCACTTCGAGCAAGAAGTTGACGCAATTGGAAATGGCTTGTTTAGCCAAGGAACTAAGTCGGCCCTGCAACGTCAAGGAGTCAGGGCCGCAAGGAGGGCACTGTCAGGATTAATGACTGTCCTGATGACGAAGGACCATCGGCCTACAAGGCCGACATACTGGAAATTGATGAGATTGTTGTTATCGGGCCGCAGCAGGAAGCATGTGCCGATTTAATCAGGAGGTTTCGGGCCTATGTGGCCGAATGCTATACAGGTGATCTCATCTTCGAAGAAGAAACGCCACCGTCGGTCGGCGATGAAATTCAGTTAGAGGAGTTAGCAACGGCACCAGCCAAGCTCGATGACATCAAGATCCAAGTACAGGACCCTGTCGTCGAGGTTGAGTTAGGTACCGAAGATGATCATAGGCCAACTTACATCAGCGCATTGCTTGATGATGGCCAGAAGGATCGATTGATACAAGTGTTGACGGAATACAAGGATTGTTTTGCCTGGAATTACGACGAGATGCCAGGATTGAGCAGGGAGTTGGTAGAACACCGTATTCCGATACTTGACGGATATTTACCCCGGAAACAGCCCCTGCGAAGGATGTCTGTCGAGGTCTGCAGACTGATCAGGGAAGAAATCGAGAAGCTGTTAAAGGCCAGTTTTATCGAGGTGGCCCGATATCCGGAGTGGGTAGCGAATGTTGTTCCCGTGATGAAGAAGAACGGGAAAATCAGGATATGCATCGATTTCAGGGACCTAAATCTTGCATTTCCCAAAGACGAATACCCGATGCCAATGGCGGACATGTTAATCGATGCTGCCGCTGGCAATATGTTCCTGACAGCCGTCGACGGAAGTGCAGGGTACAATCAGATTTTCGTGGCTGTTGACGATGTGCCAAAACTGGCTTTCCAATGTCCCGGCGGAATGGGCACCTTCCAATGGAAAGTGATGCCATTCGGACTCAAAAACGCCGGAGCAACTTATCAACGAGCCATGAACTGCATCTTCAGTGAGTACATCGATGACTTTGTTAAAATTTACATCGATGATATCATTATTAAATCGGCTAGTTACGACGAACATCTAACACATTTGGCGAAGTCATTTGCCAAAATGAGGAAACATAAGTTAAAGCTTAACCCCTTGAAATGTGTGTTTGCAGTTGCGTCAGCCAATTTTCTTGGCTTCTTAGTGCATCGCAAGGGGATTGAGATTGACAAAAACAAGTCCAAAGCTATCTTGACGGCCAGACCTCCGTCGACGAAGAAGGAATTACAACAATTCCTTGGGAAAGTCAAATTTTTACGGAGGTTTATTTCTAACTTTGCTGGAAAAACAAAGGTCTTCTCGCCTTTGTTAAAATTGAAGGACAAAGAAGAGTTTTGCTGGCAAACGGAGCACGAGCAGGCGTTTCAGGAAATCAAGGATAAGCTGACAACGCCGCCTGTCAAGGGGAAACCCTTGAAATTATATATATCTGCCACGGATGACACCGTCGGCGGATTTCTGGCACAAGACGACGATGATGGGTTTGAGCGAGCAATCTACTACTTGAGCAGGCACTTGACAGAAACAGAACAGAGGTACTCCCCGATAGAAAAGGTATGCCTTGCTTTGTTTTTCTCTTGCAAGAAATTACGTCATTATATGTTGCCTGTGAAAGTATTAGTTATCTCTGGTATTGATGTGATAAAGTATATGATAGCTAAGCCCGTAATGAGGGGGAGGATCGGTCGATGGGCCATCCAACTGATGGAGTATCAATTACAGTACGTACCGCAAAAAGCAGTCAAAGGCCAAGTATTGGCTGATTTTCTGGTTGACCATCCATGTCTCGATATCGATCAAGCCGTTCTCAAGGAACTGGACTCGATGACAGTAGAGATCAGGCCATGGACACTGGCCTTCGATGGGTCTAGAACCGACAGGCTGTCTGGAGCAGGTATAGTCTTGATTTCTCCATCAAATATAAAAACTAAGCTATCAATTCAATTTGATTTTGAATGTACTAAAAATCAGGCCGAATACGAAGCCTTGATCATTGGATTGGAAATGCTTAGAGAGCTCGACAGTAAGTCTGTCGTCATCGTCGGGGACTCGCAGTTGGTTATCAGGCAAATACAAGGTACTTACAAATGCCGAAACCCAACACTTGACAAATATTATTTAACTGCGATGTCCTTGTTGTCGGAGTTTGTTGATGTTACATGTTACCATGTAACGAGGGGAAACAACAGCGAGGCCAACAGTTTGGCCCAACTAGCGACTGGTGTCGATCTCCCTGATGACATCGAGGAATCCCTCTACGTCGTCAGGAGACGACACTGTCCTTCATTTATGTATCGAGACAACGTCCTGACTGTTTTGAGTGTGTTTCAGGACCCTGATGACTGGAGAGAGCCGATCAGAAAATATCTGGCTGATCCGTCGGACCGAGCATCTCGACAAACGAGGCTCAGGGCAGTCAATTATGTCTTGATAGGTGATCAACTGTTCAGAAAAAGCCATGACGGCGTGCTCCTGTTATGCATCGATCAGCAAGAGGCCATGAGAATTATGATGGAGGCTTATGAGGGAATTTGTGGGGCCCATCAGAATGGTCACAAGTTAGCATGGCTGCTGCGCCGATATGGCTATTACTGGCCAAAGATGGTGGGAGACTGTATTCAATTGGCAAGGGGTTGTGAGAAGTGCCAACGCTTCGGGGTAGTCCAAAGGATGCCCGTCGAGGAAATGAACATGATAATCAAGCCGTGGCCTTTCAGATGCTGGGCCATCGATATCATCGGGGTAATCCATCCCTCGTCTTCCAAACACCATCGATACATCATTGTGGCCACAGATTACTTTACTAAGTGGGTAGAGGCCAAACCACTCAAACAGGCCAATCAGGCCGAGGTGATGAAGTTCATCAAGGACTTAATCATTCACAGGTTTGGTCTGCCACAGACCATTGTCACTGACAGGGGACTGATGTTCGTCGGTCAAGAAATCAAGGAATTTGCCAGATCAATGGGTTTTGAATTGGTCCATTCAACACCGTACTATGCACAAGGGAATGGCCAAGCGGAAGCTTCAAATCGAGTCCTCAAGGACATTATCTCGAAAATGATCGAGGAGAACCCAAGAGCTTGGCACTTGATGCTGTCAGAGGCATTGTGGGCTTATCGGACCAGCAAACGGACAAGCACTGGCACCACTCCGTATAAACTAACATATGGACAGGATGCCGTACTACCGATGGAGATCAACGTCTGATCTCTTCGAGTTATGCAGCAAAATGAACTGACACCCGAAGAGTATACTGAAAATATGTTCCAGCAGCTTGAGGAGCTCGACGAGATCAGGGTTGCCGCGTTAGATAAGATCGAGGCACAGAAAAGGCTAGTCGCCCCGATGCTACGATAAAAAGATACGCAGGAAACACTTTGACGTCGGGGACATGGTCTGGAGGACTGTTATGCCACTACATCAGTGCGAGAAAAAGTATGGTAAATGGAGCGCAACGTGGCAAGGACCATATGAAATCTACTCGATAACCCGAGGTGGAGGCTACATTTTGAAAAAGCCAGATGGGAATCTTTGTCGAGACCCCATCAATGGAAGATATTTGAAAAAGTTTAGGCCCACCCTTTGGGAATCGACGTGTCTGGAACATCAGCGAGCCTTAGAGCTTGAGATCGAGCGGCGCCAAGAGTACTTCAATGCGCCGATCCCCCTGTAAATATAAGTAGGATTTATTTTTGGTCTTGTTTTTACTTCCATTTTCGTTTGTTTAAGTTAGGATTTTTAAATTTGTAGTAGTATTCGCATTTACGTTTCTTTTTGTCAAAATACTTCCGTTTTTAATTCAAGTTTTCGTTCCCCGATTTTCAAATCTTTTACATCAAGGCATTTTGATTTGAAATTCTTTTGAGTTGATACAATTTCAATTAAGTTGTGTTGGCAAAAAGTTGAATTTTTTGTTTGCAAAATTGTTCCGTCAAGGGGTCGGGGTGATAATTCAGGTTGATACGTTTGCTTTGATTTTTGGTTTTGTGGTTCAAGCGAGAAGCATAATATAAGGTCAAAACAAGTTTTGACAAGGAAAAGAGAATCAGTCGGTGGCTGTCAAGCCATTACACAAATGAAAAACAAGTCAGTCTGTGGCCATCAGGCCAATGCATAAACAAACAGGAAAGTAAACTAAGTCTGGAAAGTCATATATCAAGGCACATGCGCCAAACATCAATGGCTCGTAGGCCAGAAAACTAAGCAAGAAAGTCCTGAGTGAATCTGTCCAAGAAGTCCTTGAGGTCCGCCTCTATCTTGGCTTGAGCAGCTCTAGCAGCTGCTGCCTGAGTCGTCACCCGATCCTCTTCAGCCTTTGCCGCGACGAGCAGGTCATTGGTGTCAGACAGCTGATCAGTAATCGATTCTGCCTCCGTCGAGGCAATCTGTATCTGGTTCCGAAGCGTGTCTAACTCCCCCTGCAACTTAGCAATGGCCGCAACCACCTCGACCTCTGTATCCTTGAGATTCTTCAGGGAGTCGCTAAGTGCAGAACCTCGAGTGAATAAGGCATCGAACTTCGCCAGAAGGTCATTGGCGGAAGACGAAAACGAGGCTTCAACCTTGATAGCTCGATCATTGGCCTTGAATTGACTCCTCAATTGGCCAAACCTTTCTGCATACCCAGAATAGAAAGACACCTTGTCGCTCGGAAGGACCGCAGACGACAGCTTGCGCATCAGCTCATCAAGGGACGGACCCATATTAATCATCAGGACGTCCAAGGGTTGATCCCGATAGCCTGACAGCAGCTCCTTGAAATGAGTAATCTCATCTGGGGTGAAGGTTGTATGGCTTGATTTCTCAGACGTCGTCGAAGGGGAATGAGAGGAGGAACTCGCTGACAGGGCCCGGACATTGGCAAATCGAGCTAATGCTTGAGCAAGCCGTTGAGAGATGTCCATGGGCTGGCCCTACAAGACAGGAAATAAAATAAAGTTAGCAAAGCGAAACGAGGAAACCTAAAAATGGCTAAGGAACAAAACAAACCTCTGGTACAACAGGGGAAGCCAAAACAGGGGATTCCTTGACAGGATTGTCCTGATCAGCAGAGGCCTCGACAGGGCAAGCAGTGGTAGCCAAATCTTTCAAACCCTCGATCACAGCGCTGTCGGCAGGAGTGTCCGCAGCCTCGATCGGGGAAGGCGGACGAGGGGGAAGGTCTACCTCCTCAATCTCTTCAACATCATTATCACTGTCCGTCGAGCTATCCACTATCCGTCGGACCTTCTTTCTGGGCAGGGGATCGACCTTGACAGCTCGCCGTTTACCTTTCGAGCTCACCTCCTGACAGGAAACGAGAGATCACAATAAGTCCAAAAACATAATAAAATAAATCAAGTAAGGACTACCTCGTCGGAACTGCTCACGACTATGGCACTCGTGCCACCTCGCTGATAGAAGAGCCGACGAGAGCGTCGGATATATACGACGGGGTGATCGGTTACCTTGTCAATGGAGGACTGAGCCTCGGACGTCTGCAGCGATTGTGAAACAGCCGGTGATGGCCCTGACGGACTGATCATCTGTAAAGGGATGGCCATAGGAATGACCGGTTCCTTGGGAGCCTTCTTCTTCTTGTCAGACGAGGGGACTGATTGTGCTTTCCCTGCAAATCAGAAAAGCGCATTAGTATATAACAATAATCAAGGGAAAGAAACAAAGGAAACTACCTGATAAATCAAGGACAATGGTGCCCCCATCCTTGTAATCACATAAAATATAAATCGTCGACAGGGCATGTGGGTCATCAGCTCGATATCCCGTAAAAGTGACTTGGGAGTTAGCTTGATGACTACGAGGCCGTGAACTACTACTTGCACCAGACTCGGCGGGGGAAGGTATATACCCCGGTGACTCGATAAAATCAGGAAGCAACGGTAAAGATAAGCCAAATGGTTTGTAAAATGTATACCAAGGAGGAACCTCGCCAGGACCTCCCCGTTTTTTGGCTAACTTAGCATGAGCCAACATGGCTTTACCTATCCTAATGTTTTTTATCGACTCAAAGTTTATAGCAGCTTGCTCATACACCCTATCTCTACAATCAGGGTCCCAAACAACATTGTAAAATTTTTCAAAATGAGAAACAACATACAAGGTACCTTTTTTGGACGCCTTGACAGAGGCGGCAGCCGTATGCTCAAGAAAGGGACCATCAGTAGAAATGACCGCGGGGTGGTTGGGGACCTCGAACCTCGTCACAGGAACATGGAAGGGCTCTTTACGAGTCAGTGCAATATAATCTCCCCACCATTGGATGAAATCAGGCGAGGCAACGGGAGTAGGAGCAAAAGGCCGAAACACAAAAGAATCACGGGCCGTACGCCAACAACGACGCAGCTCGTCAAAGCTATCCATGTCAGGTACGTCAAACTCCCTATCCCTAACACGAAGAGAAAAACCACATCGAGGGACCGACTGTACCAAACCAAACTGCCGGGCCACGTAATGCGCCGGATAAAATCGAACAGTACATTTGAGAGGCTTTCGCCTCGCTGCAGTCTTGGCTCCCATAACTTTCAAACCCGATGGGATGTCTCTCGGTGTAAGGAAGTTAGCCCACAATTTCTGATACTCCTTGAATTCGTCGGTTGACATGGATGAGCTGTAAGCTGACAAAAACGAGGGGTAGAATGCCGCAAAATGTGGCTCGAGCCCCTTGACAGAATCATACAGTCGACTGAAAAAGTAATAGAAGTTACAAGGGGGAACCTTTTGACGAGCCACGAAGGCCGCATATACCTCAGAACCAATCGGAGCCTTGCTGAACATACAAAAATCCGGAAAATAACCATACAACCAAATCTGTAAAAGCCAGATAGGCCCCTGCAAAAAACAGCACCCAGAATCCAAAAAGCCCTCCATACCCACACAAAAACCTGAAAATACAAGAGGGCTCAAAGCTATCTTTTCACCCCTAGCAAGACTCAATGCAATAGCGTTATACTCTTTAGTCACCGATAGGGCAGGGGTGCAAAAGATATAACGAGATAACCAAAGGGTTAGAAAATGCACATGCTCAACATGAGATACCTCGATGGAATCCGGCAAAGCCTTGTAGCGACCGATGACAGGTCCGTATGATGGGGCGTTCTCACCGGAACCACCGGAACCAAAAGCTGAAGGAAAAAGAAATGCCTCGTCACTAGCGGAAGGCAACGGATCGATATAACCCCCGACGGGCCCAAGACCACAAATAGCTAAAATATCCAAAAGAGTCGGAGTCATCGGGCCGTGCGCAAAATGAAATGTATTGTCGACTCGGCACCAAAATTGAGCCGCGGCACGTAGGAGAGGGAGGTTCAATGATAACCCTGTTTTACAAAACTGGATGGCATCGAAAATGCCACACATCCGCCAAACGGGAGCAAATGTCATTTCTACCCTACCGCACCAAATGAGCCAATCCGAATGGACAACAGAACTTGCCCACGGCCATCCCCTCGTGGATGATTTGAAACTCACCTCACCGAGAGAAAAAGGGAGAGCCTCGCTCGGGTTTCGAATTGGATGCTCGGCTATTGGTGGCAAATCGGCCAGGGTGTGGAACGGACCGATTGTAACGCCCTGTGTTGTTTCTTGCCAAATTTGGGTAGGAATTTGAACATCACGTTGTATAACATCCCCAGCAGCCATTCTTAATCTGGAAAAAGCTTAACAAATCGACTATGATGGGTTTTTTCCGGGTTTGGGTGTTTTCGATTTCTTGAAGTTTTGGGAGTGGGGGTGCGGTTTTTTGCTCCCTTAAGGAAGAAAAACTCCGATTTCAACGAGAATAGGAGAAAACGAAGTAGAGAAGCCGAACCTTGAAGGTTTTTTCGGCTATGGAGTTTCTTGAGTTTCGAAAATGGGTTTTCGGATTTGGGGCTTGTTAGGAGTTTTGGTGTTGGGTTTTGGGTTCTTTGGAGCGAGAGGAATCCGAATGTAGTGAGAACACAAGAAAACCGAACCAAATAGCCTGATTTCGAAGCTTGAAGCTTTCTTGGCTATGGAGGATTGGTGAAGTGGGTTTTTCGGATTTCAAAACTTTTGGGGAAGAAATTCGCGGTTTTGGATTCCCTGGAGAATGTAGAATCCGATTCCGGAAAAAAGGAGGAGAAAAATCGAACAGGGAACTTGGATTGAGGAAGGAAATTTTTCGGCTATGGAGGGCTTTTGGAGTTGAGGTCGGCCGTGTGTGGGAGAAGAGAAAGGAAGAAGATGAAAAGGTGAAGGGAAAAAGTAATGTGGGGCCCAGGGTAGTGTAAGAGTTTTGTCTTTTTGGGAAAAGTATGTTAAATAGACTACCAATTAAACTGGGAACTAGAAATAGATTCCAATCGAATTTCCCCGGGAAGTTGGGAGTGAGTTGGGAAGTTGACATCTGGCATAAAAAATCAACTGATTGGGAGACATTTTTAATCCCAAAAATGCTGTTATGTTTAAATTAGCTAAAAATGGCTGATTTAAATATTAAAGCATGGTCAAATTAAATGCCGATCTAGTAATGAAGGGGGAAATTTAAAAAAAAAAAAAAAAAAAAAAAACTAAGTCTATCCGATAAAATTTATCAGATACGACTTACGGGGGGCATTGTTTGTACCCAAAAAATCGCAATCGATAAATCGAGGTATAACGGCTCGACGACAAGCCAAAAAAATGGCATCTGGACCGAACTAAGTCACTCCAAAACAGATCAGACCAAATCGGGTCCAACCTGGACCGAAAATGAGTCCAATCGAACCAATGAGTTGGCTATGAGCCCAATTCCAAAGCTCGACCCAATTTTCGCAATTAATTAATTTTGGGCCAAACATGAATTAATTAATTAATAAAGTTAATTAATTTATGGGCTAAGTTTAATTAATTACAAACTAAAGACCAAATTATGGTTAATTAGGCCCAATTAAATTCAATAAGTGTTCTTGGACTAATTAATTAAGTTGATTAATTAATTGGGCCAAGATTAATTAAGTGGTCCACTTGATAAGTAAGGCCATTAATTAATTAGTTGGGCAATTATATAAATGGGCAAATTATAATTACAAAATAAGACCAACATGGCTCGACCCGAGACCACACATGGTCCGATCAGCCGAGGTCGACCCGGGCCCAGTCCCAAAATCGGCCAACTCTTGATTTTTGGCCCAATTTGATTTTAATTGTTAATTAATTGGAGATAATTAATAAGAGATAAGGATAAGCCATATTAGTTGGTTTAAACAACAACTTCCTTAATTATCTCTAGTTAGTTATCATTAATTAAAATTCAAATTGAAAGACACGTTTCTTCTTCTCCAACTACCTTAATTTTCAGCAAAAACATAGAGAAAAACCACCATTAAAGTAGTGGAGGTAGTGGGCAATTGCAAAGTAGTGGGAGAAGTGGGAACAAGGCCATCAACCCCTTGATTTTCGGCCATCAGGAGAGCAGTTTCTGGCATCAGCTTGTTTTTTCAGCAACTATAAATATACAGCAGCTGCCATTCGCGTGAAACACACACACAACTCAATCAACAAAATCTCAGTCTAACACTGATCGGCTCAACGCCTCTCCGGAAGTCCAGCACCTCGCTGCTTCTTTTTCAGCAAACAATTGTCAATCCCTTGATATCAACTGTCCCTCCTCAGCCACCAGCGATCCCTGACAGCCTGAAGGCCTGCCGCCGCCGCCGCCGCCGCTCACAGTCAGCCGCCGCCGCCGTCTTCCGCCGTCAGCTGACGCGGTCTCGAGCGAAACCTTGATAGCAAGCAGATCACAATCTGTTTTATGTCGAGTTATCAGCCCGCCAACTCCTCGATATCAGTCTGTCCCTCCTCAGCCACCAGTGATCCCTGACAGCCTGAAGGCATGCCGCCGCCGCCGCCGCCGCCGTCTTCCGCCGTCAGCTGACACTGACTCGAGCGAAACCACTCATATCAGCAAGTAGCTCGTTGTTAACTGTCATGTAAGTGCCCACGTATTTATATGACAAACTCATTGAGTAGCCATCTGCTTGATGAGCTCGTCGTCAAGTAACCATCTGCTTGACGGCTATCGGCTGAGTAGCCATCTGCTCTGTCGATGCCTTGGTCAGTGGCCACCCGCTGATCAGGAGCCCGATTGATGGCCACCCATCAAGGTTGGGCGAACCATTGACGGTAGTTTTCTGTCGTCAATGTTACTTTATGTCAACAAATCGTTTTATCATGCATTATCAGCTCATCGGCGGGTTTACCTGCCGATCAAGGAGTCAATTTTCAGAACTTAAAAGATTTATCAACTCATCTGGCAGATTATGCCGAAACAGGAGACTCATCGTTTTGTATATTTTTGTAATGTTTGTACATCGGGGAACTTGCCAATATTCTTTTGTTATTAATGGAAGTCGTTTGGCTCGTACGTTTTGACTCTTTTACATAAATATACTTTACGTCAATTGATTTCCATTGATATGCTGTTTTCTGTCAAGATTATGTTTTCTGTCAAGGTGTTCATTTAAATTGATTGATTGTCAAGGCATTTGCTGATTTTCAAATCCGCTGATATGTTAAGCAGGCCTGTTGGATGAAGATGAAGGTGAAAGAAGTCAGAAATTAAGGGAAGGTTTTGATGATTTCCAAAACATCATAATCAGCTAAGTATGAAAAGTTTAGTTCCCTTAGAAGAATTTTTGAACAAGTAAAAGAAGACATCAGAAGAGTTCAAAGTTCAAAGACTAGAAGACTAGTGATCTCTTGCTGAAACAGCGAACAGAAGGGTAGGTCATCAGCCGAGTCAAATCAGATAAGTTCAGTATTTGATCAGCAGAGTACCTATCAGAAGGGTTGCTTCGATCAGCAGAGTGAAAGAGATCATAAGATCAGTTCAACGGTAATAAATGCACTTGGTGTAATAAATGCTGAAAGAGAAGGGTAGTAATGGCAAATGATTGAAGATATCCTTGGATCAGCAGAGTGCATTAAATGCAGCATTAAATGCGATGGACAGAAAGGTACTGTACACTGTACGATTGCTGCAGGGAGCCGTTTTCAAAAGAGCTGAAGGTTGGATTTGAAGATTTGATTTCCTTCAACGGTCATAATTTCAAATCCGAGTATAAATAGAGCAAAGTTCGAAGAGAGACATACACAACAACAATCAGAGATCGAAATTTTGAAGCAGAATCTCTCTAAGTCTCAAAAGCTCGAACAGCTCACTCGTCTGGTGGAAGTCATCTGTTGACAGAAACCAAGTTGAAGAAAACAGAAAAACATTATCTGAGTGATTTTGTAATAGCTGAGTGTTGTGCGAAGTTAGAATCCGTCTTTGTGAGTGATTCTACTTCAGAGGATAGGTTTTCTTTGTGATTTCCTATTGCGAGCTTACAGCCTTCTCATTAGTTGTTTAGGTGTAAGTGGAGAAATATTGTAATCTAAGTGATTATAGTATAACCCAGAATCTGTGTGATCTGGAAGAGTGGACTAAAGGATTTTTATCCATATAACCACTATAAAAATTCTTTGTGTTATCTTGCATCTAAAGTTTTCTTGCATATTTAAAGTTTGCATTTTTAAACACCTTGAATTACCTAAAAGATTTTAAAAAGGAGTTTGTTAAAAACTGGGGATAAAATCTTTTAAGAACTTAGTCTACTTGTGAAAAACACTTTAAAACAATCCGCTGCAAGTATACTCTTTGAAAAACTGTTTTGCTGAAAAACAGCTAAGTTACTGTAAGAAGAGTGGTCAGTCGTCTGTTCAAGATTTGTTCACGATCAGACTAGTCTGCTTACTGTTCTTCATCAGCTTAGTCTGCTGACAGAAGATTGAAAAGTTTTTAAGTTCAAAAATTTTCAGAGGTCTATTCACCCCCCCCCCCCTCTAGACCTCATCTGACCACTTGGGACCAACAAGTGGTATCAGAGCAGGTGGTTCATTTGAATCAGCTGCCTGATCAACGAGCTTGATCCAAGTGTTTTTCAAAGGTTTTCAAAAACTTTTTCAAAAGAGCATCTTTTTGAAAAATCAAAACTTTTTGAAAATGGAATGCATAAACCATGTTCCCCACATTGCTGGCATGTCCTTCGAAGACTGGAAAATCAGGATGGAGATTTTCCTCGCTGCCTACAATGACAACATGTTCACTTGCATTACAAAAGGTCCATTCAAATTCACCAAGACGATAAAGATCAATGAAGTTGATACCGTGGTGGAGAAAGATCTGAATGAAATGACAGCTGAAGAAATCAAGCTGTTCAACCTGGACAAGATTGGAAGATTTATCATGACTAAAGCCCTGGACAATGATCGGTTTGACAAGATCAAACATTGCAAATCTGCAAAAGAGATGTGGGACAAAGTCAGAGATATGAGCGAAGGGAACGACGCCATAAAAGAGCATCAGCTGAGTGTTGCTCTAGAAAAGCTGGATAACTTCAAGATGAAATCCTCTGAAACCATTGATCAGATGGATACAAGGTTTACAAGAATATTAAATGAAGTATTGAAGCTTGGAAAAACCTTCACAGACAAGGAGATAACCATCAGAGTACTGAAGGCCTTACCTCCTAAGTTCAACATGAAGGTGACAGCGATGGAAGAATCAAGGGATCTGGGGAAGATCTCTCTTACAGAGCTGTTTTCTGTACTCAAGGCTTATGAGTATAAACTGCCTAGGATGGGTATTGAAGAAACCTCAACTTCAGGACCCACAGCTGCCTTAGTTGCTGCTGAAAATACCAGGAAACCAGCACATAGAAGCCAAGATGTGGACTCATCTGATGAAGCCACCCTACTCAACAAAAAGGAGTACACTGCTGGAGATGTTGCACTGTTGATGAACAACTTTAAAAAGTTCTACAAAAGAAAAATGAAGAACAAATACAACAATGCTTCCACTTCTAAACCTAACTTTTCTTCTCAAGATAAAGATGATTATAAATCAAAACTAATGTGTTACAACTGCAGGAAATTGGGACACTTCATCAAAGACTGCCCATATCCAAAAGCAGAAAAGTACACTGAAGAGGAGAAGAAAGTAAGAAAAGAAAGAAAGCATCAGAGAGGGAAAGCAATGATGGCTGAAGCAGAAAAGCTTGCTGCTGTCTACTCATCTGATTCAGATTCAGACTCGTCTGATGAAGAATCTTCTGATGAAGAAAAACCTGCTCTCCTGTGCCTGATGGCAAAGGACTCTGATGACTCTGAGGATGAGGTAACTCCTCAAAATAATGAACTATTTGATTCTCTAGAGCAAATGATGTTAAATAATACTATTATTGCTGGAGAATTTGTCAAGCTTAAGGAAGAGATGAGCTTGCTAAAAGAGCAAAATAACTCACTGAAACTTAAAGCTGAAAAGCCAAAAGAATCAGTCGAGTATAAACAGCTTGAGTAAGAGCATGAATCTCTGAAAGCTGAATGTGAAGTTTATAAAGGAAAAATCATGGAACTTGAAAAGGTTATTGAGTCTCATGAAAAATCATCTGTTGCATCCACGCATACATCTAGTAAACAGAAGATGCCTTTAGAACAGGATAAGCAAGAGTTGAACCATACTGAAAAATTCATATCAGCTGACAATAGTAAGGTCATTCTATATGTTCAAACTGCTAGACCTACTTCACCTGAGAAAGTGGTAAAGGAGAAGAAATCTCCTAAGGCTAAAAAGAGCAAAGAGCCTAGTGTAGGAAATAAGACTAGTAAGACCAAACAGCAGAGTCCTAAGAAGTCTGCTGATAAAGCTAAAGTCAATCAGACTAGTGGTAAAACTAAGTCAAAATCAAATGAGCAAGCTACTAGTAAACCAAAGAAGCATAAGAACAAGAAAAATCAAAATGCTTGGTATGGAAATGAGTCATATTATGTGCAACCTGCTGCATATCATCCTATGTATCATGCACCTCAATTTCCCAGTTACTATGCACCTTATCCTGCTCATCCAATGCATGCATATCCTGCTTATCATGCACCTTACCCTGCTTATGAACATTATTCTTATCATACTGATCATCAACATGACTTATCTGATAATTATGATGAAAATAAAACTGTTCATGCTCCTGTGAAAACTCAGAAACCTAAGAAGCCTAAGACTTCAACATCTTGGGTTGTCAAAGGTGGAACTAATCCTTCAGGACCCTCTCAATAAGGGTACCTAAAACAATTTTATTTTTGTTTTGTAGGTTAGGATTAGGAGTAGGAGTAAAGTAGAGAAGATTTGGTACTTGGACATTGGATGTTCAAGACACATGTGTGGAAACATACATGAGCTGACTGATGCAATTGCTGTGGATGGTCCAAAGGTTACTTTTGGGGACAACAAAGAAGGCAAGATTAAAGCTAAAGGAAGGTTAATCAGAGGGAACATAGAGATATCTGACGTCTCTTATGTCAAAGGCCTCAAATATAATCTGCTGAGCATAAGTCAATTTTGTGACAAGGGATATTCAGTCATCTTCTCAACAGATAAGTGCTTTGTTGAACAGATTGGTACAAAGAAGGTAATTTTATCTGGAAGACGACAAGGGAATGTCTACATAGTCGACTGGGATTCTGCTGACAAGAATTCAAGTGTTTGTTTGGTTGCATCTGCACCAAGTGAAGTTAGTTGGCTGTGGCACAAAAGGATGAATCATTTAAACTTCAAGACCATCAACAGATTAATCAAGAATGATTTGGTAGAAGGGATTCCAAAAGCATTCATGAGCAAAGACAAGCTCTGTGACGCCTGTCAGAAGGGTAAACAAATCAAGTCATCTTTCAAAAGCAAGAAGCACCAATCTTCTGAAAGAACTTTGGAGCTATTACATATGGACTTATTTGGACCCATTGATCCAGTCAGCAATGGTGGAAAGAAATACTGCCTAGCTGTTGTGGATGATTATTCAAGATATACCTGGGTGATCTTCATGAAAAAGAAGAGTGAAACCAAGGAACATCTTACTAATCTGATGGAACTGATCCAGAATGAGAAGGCTATCAAAATATTGAAGTTCAGATCAGATAGAGGGACAGAGTTTACTAACTCTACTGTTGAAGAGTACTGTAATATCAAAGGAATACATCATGAGTACTCTGCTGCCAGAACCCCTCAACAGAATGGTGTTGCTGAAAGGAGAAACAGAACACTAAAGGAAGCTGTCAGAACCATGATAGCTGAAGCTAAACTGCCTCAAAGATTTTGGGCAGAAGCAACAAATACAGCATGCTATACCCAGAACAGATGTATGATCAACAAAAATCAGAACAAGACTCTATATGAAGTTTGGAACAACAGGAAACCAAACATTCATTACTTTAAGATTTTTGGTTGTAAATGTTTTGTATTGAATAATGGGAAAAATCACCTTACTGCATTTGCAGAAAAGGCTGATGAAGCTGTTTTTGTAGGATACTCATCTGTTAGTAAAGCCTATAGAGTTTTCAATAAAAGAACATTACTAATAGAAGAATCTATCCATGTAGTATTTGATGAGCCAAGTCAATCTTCTGAAAAGAATCAAAGTATTAATCAAGATCTGCCTACTGATTTACAGAAGTTAGACATTGGAAGAAAAGAAGAATATGTTCCCATCATACTACCTAATCTAAATTCAGCTGATAACTCAAGTGCTGTTCAAAATCACAGTGCTGATTGTCTAACAGACGAGTTGCAAACAGCTGACAGACCAGAGACTGTTCAACAGACTGCAAATGTTCAACAGACTACTACTGCAACTCCAACAGTAGTGTTGCAAGATCAAAACAGAGGACAACATTCAGACCTGCAACCTGATCTCAGATGGCTCAGAAACCATCCACCAGAGTTGGTGATTGGTGATCCATTAGATAGAGTGAAAACAAGAAGAGCTGCTGCACAAGATGCTATGTTTGTCACTTTTCTATCTCAAATAGAGCCTAAGCAAATTGAAGAAGCTCTAAATGATTCCTTCTGGATAGAAGCTATGCAAGAAGAGTTGAATCAATTTGAAAGAAATGAAGTCTGGTACTTAGTTCCAAGACCAAGTCATCAAAGGGTAATTGGCACTAAGTGGGTTTTCAGAAATAAGATGAATGAAGATGGTATTGTTACCAGAAACAAAGCAAGACTAGTGGCCAAGGGTTATTGTCAAGAAGAAGGAATTGACTTTGATGAAACTTTTGAACCAGTAGCAAGACTTGAAGCAATCAGACTGTTTCTTGCCTATGCTGCTTACAAGAACTTCACTGTCTATCAGATGGATGTGAAGTCTGCTTTTCTCAATGGAGAACTGCAAGAAGAAGTGTATGATGAACAACCTCCTGGATTTGAAGTCTATCAAGAAGAGGACAAAGTATATCGTCTGAAGAAAGCCCTCTATAGACTGAAACAGGCTCCAAGAGCATGGTATGATACCCTATCTGATTTTCTTTTAATTAAAGGATTTCATAAAGGTAAGGTAGATAAAACCTTGTTCACAATTGAATGGGAGAATCATATATTGATTGTGCAAATATATGTGGACGATATTATTTTTGGTTCAACTAACCAACAGATGTGTGATAAGTTCTCCAAGCTGATGCAGAATAAGTTTGAAATGAGCATGATGGGTGAACTTAATTATTTTCTTGGTTTACAAGTCAAACAGTTGCCTGATGGAATCTTTATAAATCAAGCAAAATACACAAGAGATCTGTTCAAGAAGTTTGGTATGGAAACTAGCTCTACTGCTACTATTCCTATGTCTACAAGTCTTCGTTTGGATAAAGATGAAGATGGCAAATCAGTGGACATAACCAAATATAGAGGCATTATAGGGTCACTGTTATATCTAACAGCAAGCAGACCTGACATAATGTACTCAGTTGGAGTCTGTGCAAGATTTCAATCAAACCCCAAGGAATCTCATCTCTTAGCTGCCAAGAGGATATTGAAATATGTTAAAGGCACTCAAGAATTGGGATTGTGGTATCCTAGAGAATCTGGATTTGAGCTTATTGGTTATTCAGATTCAGACCTTGTTGGCTGCAAGATTGACAGAAAAAGCACAACAGGTGCTTGTCAGTTCTTAGGTAGTCGTCTGATCTCATGGATGAGTAAGAAACAAACCTCAGTTTCTATATCTACTGCTGAAGCTGAATATATAGCTGCTGGAGCTTGTTGTGCACAGATACTTTGGTTGAAGCATCAACTAGAAGATTATAACATCAAGATCAGTGGAATTCCAATCTACTGTAACAATACAAGTGCAATTTCACTTACTCAGAATACTACAAGTCATTCAAGGACTAAACATATAGAGATCAAGCATCACTTCATTAGAGATCATGTGGAAAAAGGCAATGTTATGATAG